>JAUIMM010000528.1:3965000-4497500 GCA_031769625.1 Taudactylus pleione | reverse complement strand
CATCAGAGTACTGTCATGGCTTATGCTGGACTTTATTTTATACCATGTAGAGATTGATCTGGTTTTTCCATAAAAGTTGATGCTGTTTGCTGATACAATATACAGTGTTGCACAAATCCAAATATGGCTACTCCATACTGCCCACATTATTTTTCTTTCTACTGTGGTCAGTTATTATGCTGTTGTGCTTCTTTAGAGCAATCAATTTGTTGCTACATAGAGAGGATATTTTCAGTATGCATAAAAGGACACCTAAACATATAGATGTTTGGGAATCACTGGCCTATGTGCTTAAGGCCTTTTCTCTCCTGCAAACTAGCTTCACTCAGCGACACATTTGGTTTGATGTGTGATCTTGGATTTAGGTTTGTTTTAGAGACTTTAGTGTTAGATGTTGTTTTCTACTTAAAAAAAGACTTGTGTGTGTGTGTATAATAAAGTTAAACCTGCTGTTTGATCGCAAAGTCTTGGTGTCAATCTGCTTCAAAGGCTATGTCTCAGCAGTCTGTGTCTCTACAACCTCTTCCACACTAGTATTGGCCGTATCTTCACACAGTGACAAATCAATATCTGTATTGTCTGGTGGCTGCTCAAACATCAGCTGCAGTGTGAGGATGCTACATTGGCTGCTTTCAGGTGTTGAATTGATACTAGCAGCACAGCTTGAAGATGATATGGAAACAGTTGGAAAGTGACAAATTTCCAAATACAGCATTGCAAAACTCCAAAATATACCCATTTCATATGAGCCACACCACTGTTCTTGTTGTCATCATGTACCTTGTATAGTGCTTCTTGAGAGCCTTCAGCTTGTTTACCACTTGCTGCTGTGAACACTTGAAGCCTCTGGCAGTCAGGATCTCATGTTGGTGTATAGACAGTGGCATCCTTGATGGTGCCTGTGATCTGTGTCCTTATCTCCTACTCCCCCCATTATAGCTAGGAGCTCCCTCCAGAGGCGTCACTAGGGTTGGTGACACCTGGTGCTATAACTCATGGTGACACCCCCCCCACCGAAAAAAAAAATTGATGCGCAGCTCCGCAAACTCTCCCCAAATACCAGTCCAGCAGACACATTTACACTATGTCCCCAGTAGTGGTGCCCCGTATGTAGTGCCCACAGTAGTGGTGCCCCTTATGCAGTGCCCCTATGCAATGTCCCCAGTGTTAATGCGCCCTAATAGTGCCCCCAGTGGTAGTGGTAATGCCCCTTATAGTAGTGCCCCCTATAGTATTAGTGCCCCCTATAGTAGTGACCCCAGTAGTAATGCCCTCAGTAGAAATGCCCCTAGTAGTAATGCCCCCATTAGTAGTGCCCCTAGTAGTAGTACCATCAAAAGTAATGCTCCCTGTAGTAGTGCCCCCTAATACCGCCCACAGTGGCAGTGGTAATGCCCCCTATAATATTACCCCCAGAAGTAATACCCCCTATTGTATTGCATAGAGTGTAACAGTGACTGCCAGATAATGCAGTGTCGTAGTAACTGCCAGATAATGCAGAGTGTGTCGTAGTAAGCGCCAGATAATGCAGAGAGAGTCGTAGTAACTGCCAGATAATACAGAGAGTGTCGTAGTAACCACCAGATAATGTAGAGAGAGTCGTAGTAACTGCCAGATAATGCAGAGTCGTAGTAACTGCCAGATAATGCAGAGTCGTAGTAACCGCCAGATAATGCAGAGAGTGTCGTAGTAACCGCCAGATAATGCAGAGAGTGTCGTAGTAAGCGCCAGATAATGCAGAGTGTCGTAGTAACCGCCAGATAATGCAGAGAGTGTCGTAGTAACCGCCAGATAATGCAGAGTGTCGTAGTAACCGCCAGATAATGCAGAGTGTCTTAGTAAGCGCCAGATAATGCAGTGTCGTAGTAACCGCCAGATAATGCAGAGAGTGTCGTAGTAAGCGCCAGATAATGCAGAGTGTCGTAGTGAATGCCAGATAATGCAGAGACCATCAATGACCCACATATAACACATAATATGAATACACCCTTACACAAACAGAAACACAATAATTATACCCATGCACATACATTAATACACCATCCCCAGCATAGACACTCTCTCCTCACTGAATTATTTACTTTTCATTACACCTACCGTATACATTAGAAGATACATAGTCACTGTGCTGGCTGCTGCTGCTGCACTGCCTGCTGTCTCCCAGCTCCTTCTCATCCTCTCTGACTGGGAGGTCAGGGGGTCACGCTGGGAACAAGCAGGGACAGTGTACAAACTACTTGTCAGTATTCAAGTGTAATCAACAGTATTTGAATACACTTGTAAACTGGGAAATGTTTTGTAGACTGTCCCTGCTTGTTACCAGCGTGACGATCTGTCAGACAGGAGCGAGCTGACTCACTGAAGAGAGGAGGAGCAGGAGCTCAGCTGCCATCCACCCCGGCGGCTTCAGTCAGGCTGATCGTCTTTACACTGTTTACAGTAGGTAATCAGCCCCGTGTTTCTAGCGCTCCTCCTCCCCATCCCCCCCCCTTCCCTCACATGTCGGGCACCATATGAAGAGCACAGCCGCACTTACTGTATAGTAGGCTGCCGGTCTCAGTGTGACAGGCGCAGCGGTAGCCGGCAGAAGTAAAAATTGTCTCAGCAGCTGCTGCAGGGAGAGAGCCTCTCCAGCCTGGCGTCTCCCTGCAGTGCAGGCTCTGCTGAGCGGGGGGGGGGATGGGTCGGATTTTGGTGTCACCCCCTTGGAGGGTGACACCCGTGCGACCCGCAGCCACCGCACTCCCCATGTGATGCCACTGGCTCCCTCACTTCAGCATCCTGCCACAAAGCAATGCTGCCTGCAATGCCGCTGAGAAATGGCATAGTCTCCCAGCGCGCCTCAACCGGCAATCGGATCACTTTAGGCATGACCCGGGTCACGCCTTTCCCACCATAGCATAGCCAGATCAGACCTGGGAATAACTCTGGTCTTAATTCTTGACCAGGGTCGAGATCCCAGGACCCTTTCAGACCAAGCCAGGACCTGGGTTGACACTGCAATATCCCGGGTTAGAGGCTTGGTCTGAAAAAGATATTCTCCAGCTACTTTTGGGTCATTTTGGATGATTTAAAATCTTTTGGCACTAACTGCTTTTTTTTTTTTTCTTCTTCCTTGGAGCCAATGGCACATTTCCTTTCCTTATCCGTACACCATCAAATGCTGAATCCACTGAAACTGCTTTGTATGTCCTTTTAAAAATTCACTACATTGGTAGCTTCATTGGTTCACTTCTTTCTGATCTGATTGAATTAACTCTGAATTGTGTTGTTTAGCCATGCTTAATGATTGCATCTATCACAGAAAATAGAACTATTGTAATTTGTCTATTTCAAATCTGTTTTAGTTTAAATCCAAGTAATTGGGTCTAAAAAAAAATCACAAAAACTGGAGCGTGGCTTGGATGCTAAGCTGAAAGGAAGCAATGCCGTTCAGCTCTGTGGCTGGAGAGTTATTATGTCCCTTTCATCCCTCCTTTATCTGGCGATCCTGCGCTCAGAATCCACCTAACAATACCCTGAACACTGTGGTCAGCCTGGGAACAACTTTAGAGCTGCCCAGAGTGTTGCGCAGATTGACGCCTACTCACCGTTCCTTACACTGGCTGCCTCCCCTCTGCCAGCGCTCCGGAGCCCATACCAGGGTGGGGATCTCTGCCGCGCTGAATCCAGATGGTGATCGGTTCCCCTACCCCCATGCTGGGACACCGCCTGAAGACTGCTTCTACCTGGGCCCTGGTCAGATTTCCTCTCTGCTTCAACGTTGATGACATGAGATGCTGGCGGCCATCTTAGCTGCATGAGCTCCCAGCCTTCATACTCTTACTACAGCCTGTCTACTTTCCAAGACTTTTTAGCAAGTCACCACTAGCTTTACCCTGGTGCATCACCTTATCCCTACCAATGGTCTCTTTATGATATTCCCTCTATATTACTTGTGAAATGGAGTGAACACTGTTGGTGGGCCCCCTCTGCTCACTTTTGGTCATCCTTGCACAGAAGCTTTTTATTTTTTTTTCATTCTGCAGTATTTTATTTTATTTTTTTTATACCAGTATACTGACACACTTATAGGCACTAAAGGCTTTCATTTTTTTCAAGTGCTACAGTATATCACAAAGACATGGATACTGTATTTCATCATGCTGCCTACCCCAGCAAAAATATTAAATCTAACAAAATAAGATATACATCTATAACTGCTGAATTACATGCTGTTGATAATACAACAACTTCTGCAACTTAAAATAATGCCAACTTATCTTCCCCTGCTAACCAATCCTCATCAGGACCCACAACGTTTCCATTAGTATAAAGATATTGTGAAAGACATAAAAAGACACACTGACCCCCATTATGAAACAGCAAGCTGTTTAATTTACAGATGCAATTAAGTTTTTTAAACCTCAGATGGCCTCCACAGACCTCTAAGTTGTCGCAAATTAAAATTGGAGAACATAGGCATGCCAACTTCCATTTACAGCAACAGCTAACGTCCATGCAAAATCAGCGAGTAGTTGGCCTATGTGAGTGTTTGAGGAGCCCTGATTTAGATAAATTTCTTCATGAAGATTTGCAACAAATTCTGTGTTGCTGCCAGTGTACCAGACTTTGCTATTGAAAGAGCATACCAAATTAGCCCTTTAACAGATTCCACTCTAACCCGCACCGTGATATTTCAACTTTGCCCATAATGTTATCCTCTGGTCTGTGGCACTATTCCGCTGAGGTCACCTGCGCTCGCAAAGAAACAAACCCTTATCTCCTCTAAATTGGTTCCAGCTCAAAGAAAATTTGCACATTTATACCCAGCAAAACGGAGGTTCTTTCAAGGCAAAGACTTCAACAACTTCACCACTGGTGAGGATACCAAGGCCTTCTTATAGGAGGAAGCTGATTCACAGATGGACGGAATTGCAGAGCTGCACACAAGCGGCTGTGCAATTCCATCTTAATGCAAATGTCAGACAGCACATTGCTGCATTTGTGAGCACCATTGTATCGGTCGCAATGGTTGCTCCATTAGTCAGGTTTCGGGAGCTGAAGCTTACCGCAGCCTGACCGGGTGCTGACCACTTCAGAGTCCAGGAATCTGTGTACGCCGATGCAGACCCTTGCCTCGTCCCTCCCGGGAATGGTGCCCAGCTCTGCCCCTCAAACGCCGCAGCATGTAAGTCATGCTGTGGCTTGGCGTGGTCTGCAAAATTATGTATTTTTCCTAATATAATTCCAAATTCCATGGGGTGGCTATCTTAATAAGAAACGTAATGAAGAAGGAATTGTGCTGCGCTCAGCCTAGTAAATAGTGGTCTTTGTTGCTTGTATCCTTTATGTATCACCATATGTCTTTGAATGCGTTTAGGAATGGAAAAAATACATATATAAATAGACTGTAATGTGTTTATAAAAGATACTTTACTTGCTGGTGCTAAAAATGAATACATACAGTATTGTCATTAATCAGAAAATAGTTTGTTACCTTGGTTACAGATCAGAACATTAGGAGTAAATCAATACCAATATGCGATAGACAATGTGCAGAGTGTATGGTGTTCAAATTCACTGCAAAGTAACAAATAATTGGTGTCCAGGTATTAGCCATTGTTGGATAGATGGATGCCTAATCCAAGTACTAATTGATGAGTATTAGGATAAATGTCAGTTATTCAGTAGAGTGGCTGTGGCATCCCGCTTCCACTCATGAAAGTTAATAGATGCAGAATAATTTGTACAGTGGGTCTCCGGTGTCGACGTTGCCCGGGTTTAACTTCTGAGTGTAGGCAGTATGGTGGCCGGAGAAATTAAGGGGTGCTCTGGACTGGGCTATCCTCTAAGTGGGAATGAACAACAGCGTTGAACCTGTCTCCAGGCTCTCGCTGTGAGCGTGCTTCCAGAGATGTATGCCGCTGTCTGGGGAGAGGGTGTCACGGTAGTGGTTCCCCCGAATCACCTGCTGCGTAACCCCTCCACTACAGAGAACTTAATTTGGATGTTCTCGACGGCCGCTCGCTCCTTCCCATCGCCGGCTTGTTTGTTCAGGTGGCCTCTTCTGCTGCGGCAGGTTACGGTCCTTCCGTCTCGTGGTAGCGGTTTTCAGCAAGCTATGTTGGTAATAGTAGTGTTAAGATCTGCAACGCGTTTCAGCCATGGTGGCCTTCCTCTGGGAGTAAAGCTGTGCTAGTTTTGTGTAGGTGGCTGGGATATATATATCCCCTGATTGGTGTTCTTACAATTGGTCCATTTCTATTGGTTCCATCTCTTTTCTTCAGTAGGTGGAACGGGTTGTCTGTCACTGACAGGGGGTGGGTCCCAGGTGGATGATACCTGTTTGATTATTTAAAAGATGTGTGTGATGAGGGGGTAGGTCCCAGGTGGTTGATACCTGTTTGAATGATTGATTATTTAACAGAGGTGTGTGTGTTCCACTCTTGGTTAATTGGAAAGTATTTTGACAGTAATTCTCCTTTGTAAAGTATTAGATAATTTCACTTTTAATGTGATTGTATATTAGTTGATTGTTGCTTCTAGTTCAATCATCTAAGTGTAAGTATAGTTGGTTAGTATACAATAGACGTACGTGCAGTTGTAATAGATAATGAAGTGCAGGTAATATCTGTTAATAACCAGTGTCAATATTGCTGATATTTTAGCGTCAATATTGATTTAGATAAGGGCCAAATGTTACATAAGGAGTTCTGTCATTCTGAAGTGAGTTATATTTATGCTCCATCTATACTGAATACTTATTGTTGTCTATATCTTAATGCAGGATTTCATTTCTTACAAATAATGGACTTCGTTGTCAAGATTTAGGTGCAAAGGTTTGAAGCTCATATATCCATCTCAATTCTATTGTATTGATTTTGTTGTTAAAGTCATCACCCCTCCAATTAGGTGTGACCTCTTTTATGCATATGATCGTGAGTGACCTAGGGTCACTGTTGTCGTAATTTTTGAAATGCCTGGAGAGGTAATGCTCATCTACACTCCTTTTTAATATTTCTAATATGTTCACTAACATGTGTCTTGAGGGGTCTTACAGTTCTGCCTATATATTGTTGGTGACAGTCACATTCCACCATATATATAAATTCCCTTACTGTTACATGTAATTCTGTCTTTAATGTTGTAAATTTTACCTGTGTAGTTTGATTTAAAGCTATCTATAGGCTTCGCACTTCTATGGTTAGAATTGATGCAGCCTAGACATGTGCCACAGTGAAAAAATCCTTTGGTTGGAATGGTAATACCTATGGTGGTTTGTTTAGGTATTTTCGGAGGGATATGGTTGTGTATTAATTTTGTCTAAGGTCTGGAGCTTTTTTATAAACTAATTTGGCTTTGGGAGGTAAAATATCTGCTAATGTGTCATTTTCCAATAGTATTGGCCAGTGTTTGTTGAGTATGTGCTGTATTCCTTTGGCTTGTTTGGAATATTGTGTAATGAAGTATACCTCATTCTTATCTTTCTCTTGTTCCTTATTTTTATACTTCAACAACTCGCTTCTATCATGAGAAGTTGCTTCATCAAAGGCTTTTTCTACCAATGGTAATTTGTACTGTTTTTCTAAAAATTGTTTAGTTAGTTCTTGTCCTTGTTGTTGGTAATAATCTAGTTTTGAGCAGTTCCTCCTCAATCTCAAAAATTGTCCCTTTGGGATTGTATTAAGCCAGGTAGGGTGGTGCCAGCTTGTGGAAAGAACAATGCTATTGACATCTACTACCTTCCTGCATGTATTGGTGTGTATTTGGTCATTATCTATGAATATGTTTAGATCTAGAAATTCAACGTTTGTTTTACTGTAGTTTGCAGTGAAATGAAGATGGTTCGTGTTATTATTAATATTTGGTATGAAATTGGTTCGTGTTGTTTCTTCTCCCCTCCAGATAAAGAATACATCTTCGATTTATCTCCTCCAGAGTACGAGATTTGCCCCAAGGTGCTGGTTCTGCCAAATATTCTGATCTGTCAACCAGCTCATAAATAGATTGGCATAACTTGGGGCAAATCTCAAACCCATCACTGTGCCAGTGGTTTGGAGGTAAAAGTGACCCTCGAACCAGACATAATTATGTTTCAATATGAAGTCTATACTGTCAAGAATGAAATTGAGTTGTGTTGTTGTGAGTTCTTTATCTTGTTCCAAATGGTATTTAATGCTATTGATGCCTTGTGTGTGATCGATTACAGAATAAAGTGAAGTGACATCTATGGTTACCAACCACAGCTGTTCATCCCATTGGATTTTCTGTAGCTCATTCAGAAAAATGGGTAGTGTCTCTCAAAAAAGCGGGTTGTGTGTGAATGTAAGGTTGTAATAATTTGTCTAGATATTCTGATAAGTTGGATGTGAGTGATCCTATGCCGGATATTTTCGGTCTTCCTGGTGGCTTTGATGGATTCTTGTGGAGCTTGGGTAAGTAATAAAAGACGGGGATAATGGGGTGTTGCTTGTCTATGAATTTGTATTCTTGGTTCAAGAGAAGACCTGTTCTAAGTCCTTTCTGTAGATGTGTTTCTAGTTGTTCTTTGAAATGTATGGTGGGATCGTCGGTAAGTCTTTTATAAGTACTGGTATCCTCTAGAATTCTATGTGCCTCTTCTAGATAGTCGGCCTTGTCGAGGACCACAATGCCCCCACCCTTGTCAGACGGTTTTGAATGATTATCTTGTAGGTCTTGTAGAGTCGTTTTTTCTTTTTTAGTAAGGTTGTTTCTGTTGCTTTTGGTTAACTGGATTTTTTCGATGTCTTTCTCCACCATCCATGTGAAGGTGTCTACATGCGGACCTTTTATGTGGCTGGGATAGAATGTGGATTGGGGTTTCAGGTCAGTGTGTCTATAGGGGTCCATTTTAGAATTGTTCCTTATTTCTACTGGGACATTGGATGCAAATCATTTTTTAAGGGTTAGTTTCCTTTTGAATCTGTGTACGTCTAGATAAGTGTGGAATTTTTCTAGATTGTTCATAGGGGTGAATTTAAGTCCCTTGTCTAAAAGTTTGAGGTGATCAATTGTCAGTGTGTGACACTGCTTAGATTGAAAATAGCTTTCCCCGGTGTAACTGGTTTGGTTAGAGGTTTGTCTTTGCTTTTTTCTCCTCCCCTGCACCCTCTTCTTGTGCCTCTAGTTTTCGTTTCCCTGTTTTCAGTGTTGATGTGTGTGTTGCTTCCATAAGTACTGTATTTAGATTGAGGGCTTCTCCTAAAAAAAAAACTGGGAAGCACATGGCTTTAATTTTTCTGTAGTTATGATTTCTGTAAGGGAATGGTTAAGAGTGCTTTCTCTTGTCCTGTTATTGCTGTTTGTCCAGCCTTTGTCTAGTGACAATCTTGCTAGATTCTCGTATTGCGTGTCTTCTTCTAGTCCGTATATTGAAAAGGATTCTTCTGGGTCTGAGTTGTAGGTTGACAATTCAAAAGAGTTCTAACACGGTGTGTTGCGTTTAGTGTACTTTTTTTATCTGTATTGTGAATTTTAGAAATATATTGCTGATATGTTAAATTCAATTTTTGATACATTGTTTTTTTATTGGCTGATTTTCAGCGGTGGTTTAATGTGTTTTTACCTTTAGTGTCTTGTCTTTGGGTAATTTGGGTACTGGTTTTTTAATTCCAAATTTGTCTCTTAGGATTTTTGACCTCAATCAGTTTGTCTTCCCCTATTTTACCCTCTTTGCTGTAAGGTCTGATGGGGTGATGAACTCTTGCTCTGATTTGTATGGCTCTAGGATTTGGTCTAGATCTCTAATCTCTGTATCTAGGTTTTGTAGTTGTTCTGATTAATGATCTATGAGTAGTTTAATCAGTTTGTGGGAACAGTTTGTGAGGGCGTTGTTCCATTTGTTCATAAACTCAGTGTTTGATTGATCATGGGTGGGTGTTTTCTTTATACGTAAACCCTTGGGTATGATGATATTGTCTGTGTACCATTTCAGTGTTAGACCATCCCATCATAGTTTGGTTTCTTTGACAATTAGTTTTTCTAATTTTAGAAATGCGTCACAAAATGTATTATTGTTCTGTTTTGATGCAATTTCAGTTGCGAGTCCTGTAAATATAGTATGTGCCCTATTTTCTCTTTCTAGTCTGATGTCTAAAAGTCCCATCTGTGTACTTTTGCTGCTGGTACGGTGTCAGTGGAATGGTTGATTAATAGGAAATCGTGTACCTGCACACCAAGTACGATGGTAACTTGTCTCTGGCAAGCTGCCGCACTGAGAGAGCTGACTCTATCAGTAGAAACGTAATGAAGAAGGAATTGTGCTGCGCTCAGCCTAGTAAATAGTGCTCTTTGTTGCTTGTATCCTTTATGTGTATGTATCACCATATGTCTTTTGAATGCGTTTAGGAATGGAAAAAATACATATATAAATAGACTGTAATGTGTTTATAAAAGATACTTTACTTGCTGGTCCTAAAAATGAATACATACAGTATTGTCATTAATCAGAAAATAGTTTGTTTCCTTGGGTACAGATCAGAAACAAATACCAATATGCGATAGACAATGTGCAGAGTGTATGGTGTTCAAATTCCCTGCAAAATAACAAATAATTGGTGTCCAGGTATTAGCCATTGTTGGATAGATGGATGCCTAATACAAGTACTAATTGATGAGTATTAGGAATAAATATCCATTATTCAGTATAGTGGCTGTGGCGTCCCGCTTCTACTCATGAACGTTAATAAATGCAGAATAATTTGCACAGTGGGTCTCCGGTGTCGACGTTGCCCGAGTATAACTTCTGAGTATAGGCAGTACGGTGGCCGGAGAAATTAAGGGGTGCTCTGGACTGGGCTATTTTCTACGTGGGAATGAACAACAGCGTTGAACCTGTCTCCAGGCTCTCGCTGTGAGCGTGCTTCCAGAGAGGTATGCCGCTGTCTGGGGAGAGGGTGTCACGGTAGTGGTTCCCCCGAATCACCTGCTGCGTAACCCCTCCACTACAGAGAACTTAACTTGGATGTTCTTGACGGCCGCCCGCTCCTTCCCATCGCCGGCTTGTTTGTTCAGGTCGCCTCTTCTCCTGCAACGGCAGGTTACGGTCCTTCCGTCTCGTGGTAGCGGCTTTTCAGCAAGCTATGTTGGTAATAGTAGTGTTAAGATCCCCAACGCGTTTCAGCCGTGGTGGCCTTCCTCTGGGAGTAAAGCTGTGCTGGTTTTGTGTGGGTGGCTGGGATATAAAGGAGTCAGTATATCCCCTGATTGGTGTTCTTACAATTGGTTCATTTCTATTGGTTCCATCTCTTTTCTTCAGTAGGTGGAACGGGTTGTCTGTCACTGACAGGGGGTGGGTCTCAGGTGGTTGATACATGTTTGAATGATTGATTTTTTAACAGAGGTGGGTGAGTCCCAGGTGGCTAATACCTGGACAGCAATTATTTGTTACTTTGCAGGGAAATTTAAACATCATTCACTCTGCACATTGTCTATCGCATATTAGTATTGATTTGCTCCTAATGTTCTGATCTGTACCCAAGGTAACAAACTATATTCTGATTAATGACAATACTGTATGTATTCATTTTTAGCACCAGTAAGTACCGTATCTTTTATAAACACATTACAGTCTATTTATATATGTATTTTTTCCATTCCTAAACGCATTCAAAGACATGTGGTGAAACATACACATAAAGGATACAAGCAACAAAGAGCACTATTTACTAGGCTGAGCGCAGCACAATTCCTTCTTCATTACGTTTCTACTGATAGTCAGCTATCTAAGTGCGGCAGCTCACCAGAGACAACAAGTTACCAACTTACTTGGTGCGCAGGTACACGATTTCCTATTAATCTTAATAAGAAAGGGGATCTCCTTTTATATTCAGCAAATATCCGATTTCTCAAGCTGACCTATATGGTAGTCCTTACACTTATTGTAATGTTTAAGCTCCAGCTGTTTATGATAAATCATTTTTCCTTTCACTTACTGTTCGGCTTTACCTTTATATAGATACCTCTTTGGTGCTGGGGGGGAGGTAATTTCAACCACATTGCTTCCCTTTTTATGGTTCGGCAATCCAGCACTTGTAAACTATATAAACCATATAGAATAGGTATCCAGTACCTTTTGGAATGCTTACATCTTACTGATGTTTGGCAACTACACCATCCCCTAGATAAGGAATTCATATTTTACTGTGTTTTCCTTTCATCGATCAGGGTCCTATCCTCCGCTATTGAAACCCTTACTGATCACTTTCTGATCTGCATGAATCTCTGCTGTACAGTTTTTTTAAGGTAATTTCAAACTTTGGGCGGTATTAAATTCTTGTCGCACCCGTGATAAAGTTTTTCTTGCCGGACTTTTCGCCTACATCGCGTATTTTAGCCGCGGAAACTTATCGTGCATGTCCCCACTATTCGTCTTAATCAATTCCAAAAGATGTGAAAACTGTGATAAGTGAAGTCAGAACAGGCGGAAAGTGGTGTCTTAATCAGCGAAATCAGCCTGTACCCCCAAAAAATATGCAGAAACATTGGGGATCAATGTAGTAGAGCTCGATTAGCCCTAATAAAACTGTTTGGGGTACTTAAGTTGGTGCAACTGCCTCTAATTAGCGTCATTGCACAAGTGGTGAAAAATGGCATAAAGCAGTATTTTTTGGTGAAAATAAGTAGTCCTGGCAAATTTGGGGTACCTGAAAATGGGTGCTAGCATCTTTTAATGTATGTAAAGTGAAGTTTTAAAACAAGTAAAATTCCTCCCTCTTATAAGCACCTGCAATCCCAAAAACACTTGACCCCTTCTTAGAGCACCCCCAGAACCTTATTTTCCTAGTTTGCGGACTTGTCCCCCCCCCCACTTTGTGCTTTCTCTGCCCCAAATTCAAAGTACTTTTTTGGGGATTTCTTAATTCTGAGGGTTCTGAGTTGTTTCCCCACCTTTGCACCCCAAAACAAAAATTTTGCACCACTTCTGCTGTTCAGGGACTAATCTTTTTCGCCTATTACATTGCATTGACGTTCCGCGTACTCAAAAAGCAGATGGAATTGAATACGGAGATAACTTTCCGACAGTTGCAACAGTCGCAATCGGTGATACTTTTTTGCTGAACTCAGCTTTTCGCTTCTAATTGAATACGGGCCTTTGGTGTATCCCACCTTTTCTGGTCTCCATTGGCTTTAAAGATATGTTGCATTCTTTCTACTTCAGGGTCCAAAGGGTATCCACAGGATACCTTGGGGTATAGGTGATGACGTCAGTCGCGGGCACCACAGAGTTAAGTTTCTCAGCCTCCCAGGATGCACTGAGGTCCCCCTCCTATACCCCGCCCCTGAGCCAAGGCAAATCAGTTTTGTTGGTGTCCGGCTTGGAGTTGGAGCACCTGAACAGAGGGGGACTGTTATGGCCCCTGAAGTTTTTCTTCCATGCAGCTGTGGCTGCAAATAAGAGTTGTACAGCATGGACAGTCAGTACTGATGTCCATACTGTCACTCCTACACCCCACCGGTACCAGAACGCCGGTACTGATCCGGGGATGCTGGTAGGTATCTGGATACCTGGACTGTGGCCGGATCCAAGGGGGGCAGGTAAGCGGCGGGGTCCCGTGGAGGGTCCCCACCGGACAACACAGTCCCAAGTCCCCAGGCACGGGGCTCCCTGGGGACTGTCTGTAGCATGGAGCCAGGTACTAACCTGCGCTTCCACTATGCCCCCGGATACAGTGGGCCACGGCTGTATGGCAAACGTCCGGCGTCCTGCGGGTTAAATGCAAGCCAGGGGAGCGCGCCTTCCCTGTTTACAGCCGGCGCCTCCCCCGCTGCACACGGCCTCTCGACAGCGGTCTGGTCCCTCTGTGTCAGCGCTCCTCACCTGGGCCCGCCTCCACTCTGCTCCTCAGCGGCCATCTTCCTCTGAGTAACTTGGCAAGCGCTGCTGGACGTTGATCATCGGTGGCTGTGTGGTCCAGGTCCCCCCGCATAACTCTCCTCTGATGTAAGGTCAGTGTATGCAGCGCTGTTTCCTACCAGACTTTGTGTAGATGAGCTCAGCGCTGATAGTGCAGGGATTCTTCTGCATTGTATGTGACTAACTGCTAGTGCTGCTGCCTGTACTTTCACTTTCTGACTGTCAGCCATTTTTACTATCCCTGTCTTCCTCTGATAAAACCCTTGCGGTGCGGTGTTGCAGGGTGTTCATTGCCTCACTATACAAGTATTTGTCTGTGAGGTGTGTCACATACACTCTGTTACACTCACCATGTCTGAGTGAACGTGATTTTCCTCTCCAGCTAAAGTGTACCACATGTAATGCACCATTAGTGGAGGGTGATGGAAACACTGACAGGTTATGTAGGGCGTTTTCTCTAATGTCATGCCCGATTTCTGTCACTGCGCCAGTACAGGAACCCCCCTGGGCTTGTTTTGCAAAGGCACTTACAACCCTTGTGGGCCAGCTAGCGTCGTCCCCTGCGTTCCCCCAGATGGGGTTATCGCAGCAGTCAGTGGTATCGTCACCCATGCAGGGGTTCCCCAGACAGTTGATGTTACCCCAGTGTCTCCCGCTGTTGCCCCCCAGGTCTCACAAGAGCCTGCGTGGATTAATTCCTTGTCCACTACGGTGCAACACCTGTCGGACGTTTTACAAGGGGAGTCATCATTGCGGCCACATAAGCGACCTTTAGCGTCTCAGACAGCTCAATGTGATGAGGATGAGCTGTCGTCTGACGACGGTGAGATATTTGACCTTTCTGACCAGGAGCCCCTCCGTACTAAAGAGACGGAGTTTAAGTCTAAGGTCTATATACCTGGCCTTGGTTATTGAGGATGACGATCCCCCCGTGACCAAATCCCAAAACGCCTTCTTTAAGGATATTAAGGGTGATGCCACTGTATTTCCTCTGTCTGGTCAGCTAGTGGATCATTTAGAGGAGACGTGGAAAAATCCGGGTAAACAGTAAGTGGGAATCTCCTCCGCAAGTGGATTCTCATGTAACACGCCTAGTGAGGAGTGCTACATTGCCCATGCCCTCCATGTCCTCCTTAAAGGATGCTATGGATCACAAGGTTGAAATATGCCTTAAGTCCATTTATTCCCTTGCTGGAGGGGCGTCCAGACTGGCTATGGCCGTGTGTTGGGTGGCCAGAGCCATGGAGCACTGGGCTGATAGTTTGGAGGCGTCTCTGGACTCTGACTCTTCTGCGGAGCAGGCGGTGTTAGTTGGCAATCTCAGAGACTCAGCCACTTACATTAATGAGGCAGCCTTGGATATCGGTCTCCTCACCTCCAGGATCTCCTCTGCAGCTGTAGCCGCTCGTCGCACCTAATGGTTGCGCTCTTGGATAGCGGACGTAGATTCCAAGTAGGGCTTGGAATGCTTGCCATTTAATGGACTAGTCCTGTTTGGCCCTGATCTAGACAAGATAGTGGCCACTCTGGCAGCAGCCAAGTCTACGTGCCTCCCATCGGCTACAGACCCATCAGGGTCTGGTACTTCATCCTTTCGGCCCTATAGTGCCCAGAGTAGGTCCAAGGTGCAGTCTTTTCCAAGACAGGCCGGCCCCAAAAAGTCTACCAAGCCCAAGAAACAAGCTTGGAGTACAAGACACCCTGCCCCCAAGTCGGACGATAAGCCTTCGGCCTGACGGACCGGGCCTCCCTTTAGGGGATCCCAGAGTGGGAGGACGCCTGCTTCGGTTCGCCTAGTGTTGATGTCTGGCCACCAAGGACACTTGGGTACACGAGGCGGTCTCTCGGGGGTATGCTCTCTCCATCCGGCGCAGGCCCCCCAGCAGGTTTTTCACCATAGGCCTTCCGTCACATCAGATCAAGGCCCTGGAACTATGAAAGTGTTGCACTCTATGCTCCAGGCTGGAGTTACAGTGCCTGTTCCATTCTCCCAAAGGGGCATGGGTTTCTATTCCAATCTCTTTCTGGTGCAGAAACCCAGTGGGTCCTACCGTCCAATCCTCAACCTCAAATCCCTCAACAAGTCCTTGAGGGTGCCTCAGTTCCGGATGGAGACCCTGCGTTCCGTTGTACTGGCGATGGAGCCTGGGGATTTCATGGTGTCGTTGGACATCCAGGACGCTTACTTGCATGTCCCCATTGTCAATGCATCAGCAATTCCTCAGGTTTGCAGTGCTCAACAAACATTTCCAGTTCCAAGCCCTGCCCTGTGGTCTGGCAACAGTGCTTCGTGTCTTTACCAAGGTCCTGGCGGTCATGGCAGCCCACCTGCGTCTGCAGGGAGTCCGCTTGTTGCCTTATCTGGACGACCTTCTGTTGTTAGCAGGGTCTCCAGAGGTCCTCCAGCTTCATCTGCAAATGACAAACTCAGTATTGCAGAATCACGACTGGTTAATAAACTGGAAGAAGTCCAACCTGGTTCCCTCACAGAGGATTCTCCATCTCGGGGCTTTGTTGGACCCTCAACAACAGAGGATCTTTGTGACAGAGGAAAAGATCTCTACATTGCAGTCAAAGGTACGCAGTTGCCTTCAGAGCCGCCAAGTGTCTATTCACTCGGCGATGAGGTTAATAGGCTCCATGATGTCACTCTTCGACATGGTGGAATATTCCCAGTTTCACTCCAGACCTCTGCAGCAGTTGATCCTCTCCAAATGGAAAGGGTTGACTCAGCGGATAAAAATGCAGACCATGGTGCTTTCCCCGGAGTTTCATCCGTCTCTGGCCTGGAGGTTGCAAACGAGTCACCTGAACAGGGGACATCTCTTTTGGGTAAAGAACTGGGTCCTTTTGATGACGGACGCCATTCTCAGAGGCTGGGGAGCAGTCATGGGTGCACACTTGTTCCAGGGCTGGTAGACCACGGCAGAAACGGCGCTTCCAATATACATCTTGGAACTTCACGCGGTGTTCAATGCTCTCCAGCAGGCAAAACAGGTTCTGCATGGAAAACCCGTGCAGGTCCAATCGGACAACGCCACCACGGTGGCATACATAAGCCACCAAGGAGGAACCCAAAGTCGGGCAGCGCTGGCGGAGTTGTTCCCCCATCCTGACTTAGGCATAGGGCAATCTCCCTGTCATCTCATTTCAATTCCTGGTGGACAAGTGGGGCCTTCCAGAAATAGACCTCATGGCCTCCTGACACAACAAACTGCCGGTGTACGGGTCAAGAACAAGAGACATGGAGGCACTTCTGGTAGACGCTCTGTCGGTCCGGTGGACCTTCCAGTTTGCGTATCTCTTCCTGCCGCTCTCCTTTCTACCTCGGGTAATCCGAAAATTCAAGCAAGAAGGCTCCTGTTGATAGCTCCAGCGCGGCCCACACGTCACTGGTTCTCAGACATTCGGATTCTCTCCGTAGACACTCCAATGCGGTTGCCTCTATGTCCGGACCTGTTGTCACAGGGTCCTTGTCATTACCCGGACCTGCGTCATCTGTCTTTGACGGCATGGCTGTTGAGACGGTCCTCCTGAGGTCCAGGGTTTTTCCAGCTCTGTGGTTAACACCATGCTAAGAGCTTGGAAGCCTACATCTGCAAGAATTTACCATCGAGTATGGCATACTTTCTTTGAGTGGTGTTGCCCTAGCGGCTATGATCCTCAGGTGTTCCGGATATCCAGAATCTTGGCTTTCCCAGAGGCAGGCTTAGGTCGCGGTCTTCGCCTTGCTTCTCTGAAGGTACAGGTTTCTGCCCTGTCAGTATGGTTACAGCGTAGGATTGCTACTCTTCCTGATGTCCGCACATTTATGCAAGGTGTACTCCGTATTCAGCCTTCCTTTGTCCCACCAGTGGCTCCTTGGGATCTAGGTGTGGTCCTGAGGGCTCTTCAAGGACCACCATTTGAACCACTGGGCTCAGTGGGTTTCAAATGGCTTGCAGCTAAGACTGTATTCTTTCTGGCCATTGCTTCAGCCAGAAGGGTCTCAGAATTTGGGGCTCTTTCATGTAGACCGCCCTTTCTCATTTTTCATAGAGACAGGACTGTGCTTCGCACTCGCCCTAGTTTCCTCCCGAAGGTGGTATCTAGTTTCCACATCAATGAGGAAATCATAGTGCCGGCCTTTAATTCACCAGACCTCTCGGTTGGTGAGGCCGCCTTGGATGTAGTACGGGTGCGAAAAATTTACGTTGACCGCACCAATTCTTTTAGGAAGTCGGACACCTTGTTTGTCCTTTATGGCTTCCGAAGGAAGGATTGGCCTGCCACTAAGCAAACGTTGGCAGTATGGATTCGGATGGCAATTTCGGAAGCTTATATTCATGAAGGGCTTCCTGTTCCAACCTCTGTTAGGGCTCATTCCATTAGGTCTGTGGGTCCTTCGTGGGCAGCTCGACGTGGTGCCTCAGCGGTTCAGCTTTGCATGGCAGCCACGTGGTCTTCTGTCCATACTTTTGTAAGGTATTATGCTTTTGACACCTTTGCCTCTCAGGATGCTTCCTTCGGGCGGCGGATTCTCCTTTCAGCACAGGAGCATCCCCACCCTTAAAGGATACTGCTTTGGGAATCCCCAAGGTATCCTGTGGATACCCTAATGACCCTGAAGTATAAAATAAGAGATATGGTAAGAACTTACCCTTGATATCTCTATTTCTACGAAGTCCATAGGGTTTCACAGGACTCCCGCCCTGTCGCACCTGTACTGCAAATGGGCTTTCATCTGGTCACCGTTTTTTCTGTCTCCTTCTGGTGATAATGTGATTCTTGTGTGTTCCAGATCTTTCTTCTCTCTCTTTCCTCTCCTCCTCCGGCCTGGGGCTTGTTACGCAACTGATTTGCCTTGGCTCGGGGGCGGGGTATAGGAGGGGGACCCCAGTGCATCCTGGGAGGCTGAGGAACTTAACTCTGTGGTGGCCGTGACTGAATCATCACCTATACCCCAAGGTATCCTTTGGAACCCTATGGACTTCGTAGAAATAGAGATAACAAGGTTAAGTTCTTACCATATCTCTTATTTTTTCATTGTCTTTTCCAATTCTCAACATCTTGACAACCCTTCTTTATATTGGCCGTCTGCAAAAACAGTTCTTAGGGGGACCATCCTCTCTTACACTTCCCATCATAATAGACACCAGTCGGAGATGCGTTCATCTCCAGCTGAACTAACTTTAGCTTACTGAGTTTTACTTAATTTCCCTTCTGTTTCCATGAAAGCGAAATTTAAGGACTGTTGGATAACTTATGATGCATTGGTGCAGTGGGTTGGTGACCGCAAAATTAATAGCAACAAATATGCATTCAATATATATCGTGATAAAAATAGCAAACTTGTATCTAATTTATTATGAGGAGACAGCATAAATTCCGCTGTCCAAACTCGAACCGACAACATGGGTTGTTTGCAATATAGGCAATATGTGAGGCAAAGGTAGGTAAATTATGAGAGCTTGTTAAAGCTGAAGACACACTTGCTGGATAGATTTGATGGCTGGAGACACTGACACCCCCTGCCTCCCTAGTCACCCAATGTCACGATTCCACGCCCATTTGGCAAAACCATGCCCCCTTTTCATATGTGAACACTCTCTCATAGGGTCCTACATGGTGGCCACTATCCACCATCTTGCCCATTGCATCAAATTGGTTAAGCGCTGGCTCTGTTAATTAGTATTTTATTTATTATTTCTTTATTCGCAATAATGCACCAGGTACATTATTAAAATTTACCATCCTAATAGAAAAATCTGAATAAACAAAGAACCAGCAGATTGTTTATGATTTTTTCAATAAATAGTGTCTAATAACAATAATCCAGGATTTGATTAAATTCCAGTTCAAATAAATAAAACTAGGCACCAACATTCCACAGGAAACCTCTTTTCCTATAACTTGTTGCTCTGTAAAAAACAAAAAAAATGTTGTGGCATGTGAATCTATTTCACTGAGCCCTTCAATTGACTTTTGAACAAGTTAGGAACCCTTCCCCAAGCTATTACTGAAGTAGAAGTTATGCTAGCCATTAAAGGCCTTTAATCTTGTAAATCCTATCAGGGGACTTCTACAAACTCATTAAATCCTCAATATCCCCCCTAACACATTTTTACAACTCTTTTTTTTTCCGGTACTCCTCTTTCTACACATTTTAATGATGCTTTTATTAAGGTATTACATAAACCTGGCAAAGACCAGACCCCCACAGTACTGTCCAACATCATTATTCAACATAGATTATATATTATTCACTAAAATTATTGCTGAACGGTTTAAACAAGTGATCCCCTCCCTAATACACCGAAAACAGACTGGATTTATTTGGGACAGAAGCTCTGTTTCTGACATCTGCAAAGTCCTAGTTGCTTTACAACATCTGGGAGATACCTATGATCAACAACATACTTTTATAGCTTGATGCTGAAAAAGTGTTTGATTTGGTGGTATGGGGTCATCTTTGAGTCTCTGAGCTGATTTTCCTTTCCTACCCAAGTTATGTCTTATCCAAATCTTGAATTATCCTCATGCGCGAATTTTGGAAAATAATTTTATATCTGCCCCTGTTACTATCTAATGAGGCACATGTTAGGGTTCCCCTCTATCCCCATTATTATGTGCTGTAGTGTTGAAATATTTAGTAATTTCCGTAAGAACCAATACCAGTGGCTTCATATAGATCTCACATAATTAAAACTTTCATTAATCGCAGATGACATGCTTTTATTTATTTTTCACCAATCCACGTCTATACCAGCTGTATTGGAAGAAATTGCTTATTTCAGCTCCTTTGCTGGATACAAGATTAATTTGTCAAAATCGGAGGTCCTTCCTCCTCTAACACAACCTGACCTGCTGTACCAATATCCCATTCTTTCTTTCTCGCTTTCAAATAACTACTTCAAAATTGAAACACCTTGGTATCTCTATTACCTGCTCCACAACTCTCTTATATGCAGCTAATTTCCCTCCTGTTATTGCTATACTGGTTAAGAAATTGGAACAACAGGTGTCCCCTGCCTTTAATGCTGATGGGTAGAATTGCAGTCCTACTTCCTAAACTGGCCTAAACATTTTTTTGACCCTGGAGGACACCTGTACTTTTTCAACAGTCGACAAACTTGTATAGTATTTCCCACTCACAAATGTATTTGCTATATCTATATTTGCTAGGCATTTTGCATGTTACCCTCCCCCCCTCCTTCCAGCACCTATAGTTTCCCTATAACCCAATACCCTCTGCACTCTTTAGTTATACTTTCTATCTCTAATAAATTTAAATGGAGGAACCTATATTATGACCTGTTATCTACCAATGCCACAATAATATGGTCTTGAGTATGGGCATCTTGGACATCCAATTTTCCAGACTTTGATTTCTCAGATTCTAAAATGTATGCAGTCTGTTAAGCATTTTGTGGGCTCCGCTCAGTTACAAGAAGTTAATATTACATTTCTTAACAGAGCCTACATCTCACTAGCCCAAAGATGTCATACGATACCGTCTGACTCCGACCATTGCCCAAAGTGTCAAGTAACGTCTGCAACATTTATCCATAAGAATTTTGGCATAAACTTCTGTACCTTATTACACAAATTTTGGGTGATGGTACCATTTTCTTGGAAAGCCTTCCTGTTAGCTGGTTTCAATTCCTGGTCACCTACTATTATCACTACTACTACTACTACTACTACTACTGTGACACATTCGGTGTCGATGGTTTGGGTAGGTTCAATCAATCTCAACAGGTGTGCTTCCTCTTTCTTCCATAATAGAGAGGTGAAGATAACCCGATCCCAGGCCTAATGACCAGCAACACAGCCCATATGAAACCAAGTGCGTCAGGGCGGGTGCCCTGTGGATCCTATGGACTTCGAAGAAAAAGTTAACAAAAGTAAGTTCTTACCATAACTAATTTTCTTCTTAAGGGTCCATAGGCTCCACAGGGAGACCTTGGGGATGTCCCAAAGCAGTCCTTTAAAGGGTGGGGACGCTCCTGCGCTGAGAGGAGAATCCGGTGCCCAAAGGAAGCTTCCTGAGAGACGAAGGTATCAAAGGCATAGAACCTTAGGTTTGGACAGAAGACCACGTGGCCGCCTTACACAGCTGAACAGCCGAGGTGCCAATGGCGAGCTGCTCACGAGGGACCCACAGACCAAGTAGAATAAACATTAACAGAAGCCGGAACAGGCAGGCCATCCAGCGTGTAAGCCTCTGAGATGTGAAGCCATCTAACCAATGTTTGCTTATTGGCTGGTCATCCCTTCTTCAGAAAACCATAGAGCACGAATAAGGAGTCTGATTTCCGAAGAGAACTGGTACGGTCCACATAAATCCTGAGGGCGCATACCACATCCAAGGAGGCTTCACCTGCCGAGAGGTCTGGTGACCAAAAGGCCGGGACTATAATTTCCTCATTAATGTTGAAACTAGAAACAACTTTAGGAAGGAACTCTGGGCGAGTACAAAGCACAGCCCTGTCCTGGTGAAATATCAGGAAGGGGGAGCGACAGGAGAACACCCCCAACTCTGACAATCTCCTGGCAAATGCAATCACCAGAAGAAAGAGCATTTTAGGGCCCGCAGAACTACTGCCAAATCCCAAGGAGCTACCGGAAGGGACAAAGGGAGGTAGAATCTGGAGGACACCCATGAGGAATGTGTGACTATCTGTAAGTGGAGCAATTCAACGTTGGAACCATAACTATAGTGCAGAGATATGCACTTTCAGCGTGGCCAGGCAGAGCCTGAGGTCCAATCCAGCTTGAAGGAAGGCCATGACTCTGGAGATCCAAAACACCTGGGGGTCATACTTTCTAGGAAGACGCCACTGGAAATAAGTTTGCCACACTCTGTGGTAGATCTAAGCATCGACAGTGAGAGAATCCTTTGGACCTTAGGTGGGATGTCTCAAGAGCCACGCTGTCAAAAACAGACTATCCAGGTCCTGGTGAGACAACAGGTCAGGACATTGAGGCAGTAGGAACGGAGTATCAATGGAGAGACTCCGAAGATCTGAGTACCAATGACGTCTGGGCCAAGCTGGAGCCACTAGCAGAACAGTGCCTCCATCTTGTTTCAACTTCCATAGAACTCGAGGAAGAAGGTAGACTGGAGGAAACAGGTACGCAAACTGAAGGTCCACTTCACTGACAGAGCATCCACCAAGGTTGCCTCTGCATCTCTTGTTCTGGACCAATACACTGGTCATTTGTGATTGTGTCGGGAGGCAATAAGGTCCACCTCTGGGAGGCCCCATTTTTTCACTAGGAGTTGAAACACCTCTTGGTGAAAAGACCATTTCCCTGGGTGCACGTTGTGATGGCTGAGGAAGACTGCTTCCCAATTGAGAACTCCCAGATTGAACACTGCCAAAATGGCCGGGAGGTGATACACTGCCCATGTCAGAATGCGGGACACTTCTGTCATTGCTGCCTGACTTCAAGTGCCTCCTTGATGGTTGATGTAAGCTACCGTGGTGGCCTTATCGGACTGAACCTGCACTGGTTTTCCAAGAAGTATGTGTTTTGGCCATTTTGAGGGCCCTGCACATGGCCCAAAGTTCCAATATGTTGATTGGAAATGTTGCTTCGACTGCTGTCCTACAACCCTGAAAAGAGTGCGGATCGGTCACTGCGCCCCAGTCCCAGAGACTGACGTCCGTTAGGAGTACCCAGTCTGGGATCCAAAAGGGGCAACCCTTGGTTAGATAAGACATCAGTAGCCACCAAGACAGAGACCGACACACCTCCGGGTAGAGCACTATAGTCTGAGCTTTGATCCGGTGGGGCAATCCGTTCCATCTGGAGAGGATCAACCCCTGCAGAGGCCTGGAGTGAAATTGAGGATATTCCACCATGTCGAAGGTGGACACCATAGATCCCAGAACCTGCATCACTGAGTGTACTGACACCCGGCGGCTGTGGAGGCATCTGGTTATCCATAGTTGTAACGAGATCTTGTTTGAAGTCCGAAAAATTCTCTGCTGTTGAGAATCCAGGAGGGTACCCAGATGAATAATCCTCTACGAGGGATTCAGGGAGGACGACTTCCAATTCATCAACCACCCGTGCGCCTGTAGAAAGACAATTGTCAGTTGCAGGTGGTGGCAAACCACTTCTGCAGAACCCACCAACAGAAGGAGGTCATCCAGGTATAGTAGTAGCTGGATACCCTGATTCCGCAAATGGTGAGTTTGATGATAGGACGATGAGATCCACTCGGCTTCTGCACCAGAAAGAGAGTAGAATAGTAACCAGTCCCTTGCTGGGCTAGTGGAACTGGCAAAAATACCCCTGCTTGCAGCAAGGACTGGATGGCTTTCTGGATCTGTAAGAAAGGTCTCTGCAGAAAAACTGGTGAGAAGGTCTTCAAAGGAATGAGAGAGGGTGTACCCGTGAGAGACCACTTCTCTTACCCAAGCATCTTTGCTGGTTTGACACCAGCACTGGAGGAACTGAAGAAGTTGCCCTCCCACTCTGGGTTCCCCCAGAGGGAGACCCGCCCCATCAGGCTGAGGATTTATCCTCTGGCTTGGAGGCCGGACGTGTTGTGCTCCAGGCGTGTTTCTTAGGTTTGGCAGCCTTATTGGCAGTGGACTGTGTAGGAAAGGACTGCCCTTTAAATTTACCTTGGGGACGAAAGGACCTAAAGGAGGAGACTCGAGACTCTGAAGGCGCAGATGCCGAATGCTGAAATGCAGATTTTGATTTTGCCAACGTGTCTACAATCTTGTCCATGTCTGGACCAAACAAAATCTCCCCATTATAGTCTAAGACCTCCAGGCCCTTCTTGGAATCGGCATCCGCACTCCAGTAGCGTAGCCACAGGGAATGGCGAGCAGCCGCGGCCGAGACCCTGGAGGTCAGTAGAGCGGCCTCACCGATCTATGCAGCTGCATCCCGGATGTGGCCAACCAGCGACACCTGATTCTCCGGAGCTTCCGAGGGGAAGGAGTCCTCAAGTGCATCGGCCCAACACTCTATAGCCTTAGATACCTAGGAGATAGCCATGGACGGGTGGGCAACAGCTCCTGAAAGAGAATATATTGATTTCAGGAAAGTTTCCACTTTCCTATCTAGGATCTTTCAAGGAAGAAATGGAAGGCATAGGCAAAGTTGCACTTCTAATCAATCTTGTAATGTGGGAATCCACTGCAGGGGGTCATTCCCACTTTTTACAATGAGACTCAAGAAATGGGTAACATGAGGCCAAACGTTTTTGAGGTTGAAACCTCTTACCTTGTGATTGCCAGGCAGCAGCCATGTGGTCCACCAGCTGATCTGACAGGGAGCACTGCCGAAGTCACCTTTATTTGTTTAAATAGAGGGTGTTTGGATTTACCTGCTGGCTCATAATCCTCTATTACCAATATGGATCTGACTGCACGCACCAAGACAGGGATATTAATCCTAGACTTACTGTAGTCTCCACCTCTTGCAAAGGGGAGTCTGGGTTAGAGTTATCAGCTACTTATCCATCATCAGATGACAATTTAGACTCTAATAGCTGAGTAGATTGAGATGACCCTACAGGACGCTTAGTTGGCCGTACAGGTCGCTCATTCTACAAAATGGTCTGAATGGCAGTAGCGCAGATCTCCTAGGCGGTGCATGGACTGGTCCCCCTGCGTATCTCTCCCCTGCTAAAGGACAGTGTACACAGCGCTATAGCTCTCCCAGACACTGAATCTGGGAGGTTGATTGTAGCGAAAGGTGCAGTGAGTATATCTTCTCTGCATGGTATGTGACTTTTGCTAGTGCTGCCTGTCTGTGTTAATTTCTACTAACTGTCAGCTTATACCTATCCCTTTCCTTCTCCTACGGCCCGGTAGGTGTGTGGGGGAAGGGCGTTTTTCTGTGAACCTCACTTATACAAAACAAGTATTTGTGAGGTCAGTCACATATACAGTAGTTGTGTGCTACACAGTACGATATTGTGGGCTGTTTGTGGTGCATACTTGTGAGTGCGCAGGTGTTATACGCCACTCTTCTTCTTTGTGATACATATTTATTGAAAATGTATTGTGTCATGTCTGATGAGGAGATTGAGCACTCCGTGGCTTCTGTGTTGTTTTCCTGCAGATGCTGTTCTGCGGGGGATAAGGAGGATTTATCACAGGATGGTTTGTGCGGGCGGTGCCAGCTGTTGCCTGGCTCCTCAAAACCCCCTACGTCGCAGGATCCTCCTTGGGCGATGTTTTCACAGGTGCTGGCGTCAATCGCGGACCGTTTAGCGGTCCCGACTACAGTCGCTACTAGGGTGTTGCCCCAGACTACCATCCCCCATTCCCCAGGTATTCCGCAGTTATTGCAGTCTCCTCCCTGGTCTCTGACTGTGGGTCCTTATACGGGGTTGCCTCTGTATGTTCAGTCTCCCCCCAGTGACGCAGCAGTCCGTGGTGCCCTTTCAGGGGATTTCTCAGGCGGTTCCTCCACCCTGGGTGGATGTACTCTCCAGCTCTGTTCAGAGTCTGGCGACCTCGTCTTCGGCTTTTCAGTCGATGTTACAAAGTGACATGTCCCCGAAGGTGTCCAAGCACCCCGCTATGGCTTCACTGGCTGCGCAGTTAACGGACACGGACATGTCTTCAGATGACGGAGAAGTACATGAGGACACTGACTCGGATGCCATGGCCCAGGAGGTAGAGACTAAGGACCTCATTCAGAGTCGATCATTGCGGCCGCATGGTCGTAAGGTAAAAGGGGCCGGATATGCAAATGAAGCGCTCGCAAGTTGCGCCGTAAGACTAAACATACGCCCCCTTCTCGTTCGCATTACACGTCATCTCCGGGCATATAAGGATTAATCGAGACCATCGGGTACCATCAGAGCTGCTCGTAGAGCTTAAGGTTCACCATACCCTCTCTTAAGCACTACGATCTAGTCAGTGTAAAGACCTCCCATGTCACATGTGCCATGACACTACTTAGTTAATTATGCACTCCCATAAAACACCGTTTGCATAGTCAGGCACGCCTGCATTCGGATCTCCACTCCCCCGTTCCCAAGCACTTTCCCCTGTTACCACCCACAAATGCCTCATCCTGTCACTCAAACTAATGACCTGGCTTTGTTCAAGGAGAGAGCAATTTCTGATCGTAATAGCTAGTTTGCGCATTGCGAATTTTCCGCATGCGCAGTTTAGCTAACATCAGTGGCGTACAACCGAGCAGCCGCAGCGACTGACTCTGAATGAGGTCCTAAGTCCTCCATTAATGTGCCTGTATTAGTTAGGGCGGTGCGGCCATCCTTCACATAGAGGATGATGCGCCGGCTCCTAAGTCAAAGTATCCTAATTTTAAAAAAGCTAAGGTAACTTCGAATGTTTTTTCCCTGTCTGACCAATTGACGGATCATATGGCGGTGGCCTGGCAGTCGCCCAGTAAGAGATTCCAACCACAGAAACGGTTGGCATCCAGTTATCCTTTTCCTGAGGCTCATTGCAGGAAATGGGAAACCCCACCGGCGGTGGATTCCCATGTCACCCGCTTAATTAAAAGCGCTACACTGCCATTACCGTCTAGCTCCTCTCTGAAGGATCCAACGGACAGGAAGGTGGAAACTTGTTTAAAGTCTATCAGCTCTCTCAGGAGCAGTGGCCCGTCCGTCCATGGCCATCTCCCGGTAGCTAAAGCCGCTGAGAGCTGGGCCAACGCATTAGAGGATACTTTTCCAGATGATGCTCCGGATATCCAGAGAGCGTTAATAGGACAGATGAGAGATGCGGCTTCCTATATTGGGGAAGCGTCGTTAGATGCCAGTCTGCTAACCTCTAGGGTTTCGGCTGTGGCTGTGTCTGCTCGTCGGTCCTTGTGGCTGAGGTCCTGGAGAGCAGACGCAGACTCTAAAAAGGGCCTGGAGGCCTTACCTTTTAATGGGGAGTTGCTATTTGGTCCAGACTTGGACAAAATAGTGGATACTCTGGCTAAATCCAAGTCAGCCTTTCTCCCTTCAGCTTCAGCACCTGCTAAGGGGAGGAGCTCTGCCTTTCGGTCCTTTCGGGTTCAGGGTAAGGCCAAAGGTCAGTCCTTCCCGAGGCAGTCGGCGACCAAGGTCGCCTCTAAGCCCAAGAAGCAGGCCTGGAGTGCTAGGCTTCTGCCAGATGGGACAGGAATCCCTCTGAGGGACCCCTGAGTGGGAGGCCGACTTCTTCAATTTTCCCAGTGCTGGCACAATACCACCACGGATGCCTGGGTTCGAGAAGTAGTCTTCCAGGGGTACGCCCTGTCTTTACGGCACAGACCGCCCCACCAGTTTTTCTGCACTTCACTTGATGAAGACAAAACTGAAGGCAAAATGCCCCAAGAACAAGCAGGAACTGAAGACATTTGCAGTAGAGGCCTGGCAGAGCATCACCAGGGATGAAACCCAGCGTCTGGTGATGTCTATGCGTTCCAGACTTCAGGCTGTAACTGCCTGCAAAGGATTTGCAACAAAGTATTAATAAGTGAAAGTTAGATTTAGGATTGTTTAGTTTGTCCCATTAATTTTGGCCCCTTAAAAAGTGGGAGGCACATATAGAAACCGTTGTAATTCCTGATTTGGATGTAATTACCCTCAAATTAAATCTGAAAGTCTGCAGTTAAAGCACATCTTGTTTGTTTCATTTCAAAGCCATTGTGGTGGTGAATAGAGGCCAAAATATGAAAATTCTGTCAATGTCCCAATATTTATGCACCTGACTGTGTGTGTGTATAATATATATATATATATATATATAATAAAAAAAAACAGTTTTGCAAAACTGTGGAATAACTTCTTAATTCTGCAGATCAGAATACAGGACACCCTCCAGCTAGGTACATGTACTGTAAAATCCTTGTAGACAAAACATATTTATGGACAAAGCATAATGAATATAAGAGAATAGTGTCTATAGATATAGATATATAGATAGATATATATAATTAACATTGTTTCTGTACCTATGGCCAGATTGTTTTTATAAATGTAATATGTTTTGCAATTTTATCACAATTAAAGTGTTTAAAAAAAATATCCCCATAGGATAAATGTTTTTAACTTTTCTTTTTTTAAATAAACAAGGAACTGCTCATAAGAATAATTATCTACTATCTATATAAATATGAATCATCTGTGTGGCAACTCTGAGTGTTCACAAACTCTTTGCCCTAGCAAGAATTTAATTTCTTTATGTTCTCCCTGTTTTTGTGTAGGTTTCCTTTTGTCACGCCTTTTTTTCTCCCTCAGTTCAAAACCATACTGATAGGTTAATGTATGTTATCTGTGTTGGTAAAAGTAGACTGTAGGTTCTACTTTTGTAGGGACTAATGTGAATGGGTAACATTCTCAGTAAAGTATTATTTTGGCGACCTATAATAAATGATGAAAATAATACTGCCTCTGTGCCAGTATTATTTCAGTCTACAATTGACCGCTTTAGTTACTAACTAATGGTCTATAATTTGTGTGTGTGTGTAAATGTTACATTTCTTCATGGCCTCCTGCCATTGCCCTCCCTTTAGTGGGCCTGCCATGCCCTAGTCTAACATTGTCAGTATGCACAGGGCCGCCATCAGGGGGGACTGGCAGATCTGGAGACCTGAGCAAAGAGAGGTGCCTGTCCAGAGACTGACTTTCCGATGATCAGTGGCAGGGTGCCATTAATGATTTGGGGCCACGTGCTCGAGATCTGGCATGCTGAGGCTGCAGCAGGGGCTAACAGAAAATGGCTGCCCCCATAGCACGCTACGGAAAGATGGATTCCATCGACAGATGGGGAGGCAGGTTTCCTTTCCTAGCAACTCAAGGGGCTGGAAAGGGCATGTGGAGGGGATTGCTAAGAGAGGAGAATGTGGAGGGGATTGCTGAGAAGAGGGAAATGTGGAGGGGATTGCTGAGAAGAGGGAAATGTGGAGGGGATTGCTGAGAAGAGGTAAATGTGGAGGGGATTGCTGAGAAGAGCGGAATGTGGAGGGAATCGCTCAGAGGGGAATGTGGAGGGAATCGCTCAGAGGGGAATGTGGAGGGGATTGCTGAGAAGAGCGGAATGTGGAGGCGATTGCTGAGAGAGGGGAATGTGGAGCGGTTCACTGAGAGAGAGAGGAATGTGAAGGAGATTGCTGAGAGGGGAATGTGGAGGGTGTTGCTGAGAGAGGGGAATGTGGGTGGGATTGCAGAGAGAGAGAGGAGAATCTGGAGGGAATCGTTGAGAGGGGAATGTATGGGGTTGTCACCGAGGACGGGGGAATGTGGGGAGATTGCAGGGAGAAATGTGTGTGGGGGGATTGCGGCTGCCTGGTAAAATAAAGTTTTTTATTTCTTATTGAGACGAGGCACACGTGACGTTATGACATCACGTGCGCCGCACCACAGACATGAACCATCCGCAGCTTGAAGAGGAGCAGTCAGAAGACACAGGAGAAGGTAAGTGTGGGCTATAGGCTTGAGGATACATTCAAAGTTCTTGAAATTTTCCATATCGACTGACCTTCATATCTTAAAGTAATGATGGACTGTCGTTTCTCTTTACTGAGTTGAGTGGTTGGTGCCATAATATGGATTACAACAGTAGTCAAATAGTGGTGTCCACTGTGTACTAACCCTACCTCTGCACAATACAACTGATGGTCTCAAACACATTAAGAAGGCAAGTAATTCCACAGATTGACTCTTGACAAGGCACACCTGTTAATTCAAAACCATTCCAGGAGACTACCTCATGAAGCCGATTGAGAGAATGCCAAGAGTGTGCAAAGCTGTCATCCAAGCAAAAGGGGGCTACTTTGAGGAATCTAAAATACAAAACATATTTTGATTTGTTTAACACTTTTTTGTTTACAACATAATTCCATATGTGTTCTTTCATATGCTGGGCATACACGGCCAGAAAATGCCTGTCAGACCGACAGACATTTTATCTGGACGGCTGCCAGCCGCAGTTGTTGCCGGCATACACTGAGATTTCTCTCAGTGTATTCGGCAGACATCTCCACTCCGCCCCCGGGGGAGGAGACATTTCCCTGTTCCTTCCGTAGGAAAGAACACAGGAAATGTCTGTCTGTCGGCTGCGGCTGGGCATACACTGCCCGATGCGGCCGACAGTTTAACGGGAAATATCGCATCGGACGGGCATGCTGGACAATCTGGCATGCCCGACCGAGCAATATTTAACCCTCGGTCGCCCCCCCACATGCTACAATTATCGGGGCTGTGAGGGGATTTTGTATTCTCTTTTGTGCGAGCACCCAGGTACCTTATAACTTGAAGAACATTGAGTGCCGAACCATACCAAATATATATATATATATATATATATATATAATAAAGCACTAATCCACAGCACTCACCATTCCTAGATTTGGGGTGCAACATGTGATTTATATATATATATATATATATATATATATTATATCCAACACGAAAATGGGGCGGCACTCAGAGACTTCCAAATACTTGAGCAATTTATTGAAACCTAGTGCAGAACATCAATGTTTTGAGGAGCAAGTCCTCTTCTTCAGGATAACATACATCACTGCAAACAAACATTTATATAAGCTTACCTCCATATTAGCACCTGCCAGCAGTATTCGTATCCGTGGCAGATAACATCTGTCCTATTCCGCTCACTATCCATGGCACTAATTCTACAATATCCTGCATCCTCTCCCTCTGGTCTCCTTCAGTGGCTCTGGTGTTTTTCTGGGGGAGATGTATTATAGCGGCACAATTAGCGCCATTATTTCGCTTCCTGCTTCGCCTCTTTACCAAAGTGAAGCAGGAAGCAGTAACTATGAGATGTATGAACATCTCATAGGCCGGAGAGGGGGAGTGTTAGCTTCACCCTCTGGCGATCCGTGCCTGAGTACACAGCACATCAGCCTAGTACTGATGCGCTGTCTCTCAGCCCCAACCGGCTCCACTGAGCATGCGTGGGATCTCGCAAGTATCACGAGATCCCGCATGCAGCCCTGGAGCCGGCAGAGACAGTGCTGTCCCTGCTGTGGGGATAGGGCATCGCCAGGCTGTAGCTGTCGATAGCGACAGCTGCAGCAGGCGGAACGGTCAGGTGTACTGACCGTTCATACATTGCCCAAGCTATCGCGCTGCTATCTTGCAAATAGCAGCGCCGATAATAACGGGCATATAGCGCCCCTGTCATTTACCGCCAAACCCCTCGATCATACATCGGGGAGAAGCAGTATCAGCGCACATAACGTACGCTGATGCCGCATTGACTCTTAATACATCTCCCCCCCATGTTTGTTCTGCTCTCATACCTGTATGTTGTTGTGTAAGGTTCTGTATTGCTATTTAATGTACTGTTTTGTTGTATGCACTTTGTACAGCTCTGCAGCCCATTAGTGGTACCTTTTATAAATAAATGCTTTTTAGTCATTTTAATTTAAATCAAAACAAATTGTTCTACCTATGTTTAGACAAAATAAAAGTTATCTCGAGCGCTGTAGAAAGGGAATGGGGAGTGTGGATTGTCAATAGTAAGGGTACACAGAGGAAAGTAATAATGATTAGTGAGAGGGAGGTAGAGACAAATAATGTAAATAAACGCAGATAAAAATAAAATAAATAAATGAGTGAAATTGAAAGTAAAAATATAAAGATCAAATAATAAAATAAATGAATCTAAAACATATATAGTGGTCTGAACAATTGCAACATATAGTAGCAAATCACTATTTCATGCAAGCCAATGTATATAGCCTTTTGTGAACAAGTGTGGAGCGGACCTCGGTAGAGGTGTAGACAGTCCATCTGATGCAAACCGTGGGTTCGGTGGTCCTTAATCTTACCCTGCTCCGGGGTTTTCTTCTGTAGCGGCAGTCTCCGGATGGTCTGTGGAAGCGCGATTACGTCAGACTCTCGCCGGTAAAGAGTCACTCGTTTTCAACTACCGTAGCTCCAGCTAGTGTCTCTGCCTATGGTCCAGCTCCTTTAATCCAACAATTTTCGCACCATATAGGGTGCTTTATCAAGGATATTTTGCTGAGTGCAATGAAGCTCTTTAAATAGTGTAAACTTTATTGGTAAACAGGAAGTGTATTTCCGGAAGTTGTCAGGAAAAGGGCGGTAAGCACATGGTCCTGAGTTAAAACATAGCATTTTTTTTTTAAATATATGTTGCAATAAAATTGATCAAGAAAATATCTAAAAAAATTAGTGAATTGTATAGAATATATGATAATAAATAAATAAAAATAAAAAATATATATATATAAAGCGAGCTCAGGGAGGACAGAAACCTCCCGTGGAGCAGAAGGGCAATATATTTATATATATAAAAATAATTTATAAAAGGCAAGATGAAAGGAGGAAAAAAAGGGGGGGGAGAAGGGGAAGGGAGGGGGAGTATAAATGTTCATGTTCATAAGAAGGCTTTAAGTTCAATATTGAGTCCTAGAGGTTCAAGGGTTCGTAGTTCATAGATCCACTTAGTTTCTTTCCTTTTCAATGTGGATACTAGATCCTCTTCTCTCCAGTGTGGGGTCACTTTCTGGATACATATGAAACTCAATCCTTTGGGGTTTTGGTCATGTTTTTCTAAGAAATGGGATGAAAGGCTGTGTGTTTTCAGACCTCTTTTAATGTTATATACGTGTTCGGCCTCTCGTGTTCATATTTTCCTTTTAGTTTGACCCACGTATTGTGTTCCACATGGACATTGTAATAGGTAAATAGCGCCTTCCGTATCGCAGGACAATTGGTCCTTAATTTCATAATTTTCTTTGTTTGTTGAGACTGAAACGTTTTTATTGGTCTTTTCATATTTAGATTTTTACAGCCTGAACAGTTGTAACAGTAATGAAAGCCTTTTGTTTGTTCTCTTTTTGGTGGTGGTGATAATGATAGGAAGCTTTTTGTTAAGTGTTGTTTCAGATTCCTTGCTTTTTTGTATACAATCTTTGGTTTTGATGGAATCTGTTTTTTTAAATCCTCATCAAGAAGTAAGATGTGCCAATGACTATTGAGAATTTCTTTATAGTTTCTGTTATATTGAGTAATGAAGGTTGTTGGGTGCTTTAGTCTTGTACTGTATCAGTTCTGTTCTTTTCATATTTGCTGTCTTTTCAATTTGTTTTTGTAGAAATTGTTCTGTATATCCCTTTTGAAGGAATTTCTGTTTCATCTCTTCACTTTGTGTACGAAAAGTGTCATCCTCTGTACAATTCCTTCTGACTCTACGGAACTGTCCTCCTGGTATGTTGTTGAGCCATTGTTTGTGATGGTTGCTATTATATGCTAGCATTGTATTTCCATTTAATTCTTTGATATGTTCTTGATTGGATACTGTTGTTTTTGATGTAAATTTCCAAATCGAGGAAGATTCCTTTTTCTGCACTATATGTTGAAGTGAATTCCAAGTTTATCGTGTTGTTATTCATATGTCCAATAAATTCTTCAAGTTCTCTGATTGAACCATTCCATATGAAGAAGAGGTTGTCGATGTACCTATTCCAACTTACGATATTCTCTGTGTATGGGTTGTTGTGTGAAATATTTTCCTCCCACCAAGCTATGAAGAGATTTGCGTAGCTTGGTGCAAAGGATGTTCCCATAGAGCAGTTAGAAACCAGTTGGCGCTAGTTAGTTCAGAGGGAACTGAAGAGTGAGAATATTGAGGTTGATTAAGCAGCTGTTCCTGAGGAACTCTGTAGTTCCTCAATAGAAATAAGCAATAAAAAAATATATGAACCAGGAACTGCGCTATATCAATCACAACAATAATATAGAAATATTTATTCAACCTGTATCTGTATAAAATAATTTTATGGCCTAAAATAAATAAAGTATTAACATAAAAAAACAGGATAGGTGTAATTCAGCCTATACAGACAATAATTCTTATATAAAAACTATAAGATTATTCCCGATGACCTGTAGAGCGAACCAATAATAAATAAAAATAGATAAAGAGTCCTCCATATAGTAATTAGTATAAATATTCCTAATGTGTTGCAGGGAAAGAGAAAATTCCATTGATACAAAGACACTTTAAATGTGAAACTATGTCTCCATCAGGATGCAGTAATTGACAGTGTTCCATATGAGTAGCCACAGATAGTTGGTATAGTCAAGCTATTTGATCACTGCAGTATATAATATAAAGACATGGAAACTGTAAAAAAAGTCAAATGCTTCTTATCCGTACTGTAGACTATGATGAAAAAGTCACAAGTATTAATTATAGTGGATAGCTTACCACTTTTAGATGGTGTCGATTAGACAAACAGGCTATGATGAAGTGTTCAGCGTAGGAACTTCAGTCCGCCCTGTATGCTGAGTAGGAACTCCGTCCACAGAGCTCAATGAGACCGACATCTCTACCCATCTCGGGGCGGTGCACAACAGCCGCACAAGTCAGCCGATTGGTCTGTGACTCCTGCAGTGTTCTCAAAGAGCTGAACTGTATGCAAATGGCTAACACGCTGGTAAATAGCAAATCCTCCACTGATGTAACACTGTAATGGCCGGGTGTTGTCCGTGAAGGTAAATAAGCCTGAATTGAATACCACAGGCTTCCCCGAGCAGGTCTGTGCAACCTTTGGCGTGATCAATAGAAACGATGGAGGAACAGGCTGGACCTCTTCAGGGCATCACCATTTAATACATATAGTCACTTTGTATATCACCTTCATGTTTGTTTATTATTTATGTATTTTTTCACACATATTCTACTTTTATTATTATCTTAACACTCAGTTACTTTTACACACTTGATACTTTAACACTTCACTGTCACTCTTCTTTACGTGTGATGCCCTGGGGAGGTCTTTGGCTCAACTGTCTTTTGGGGTGCCTTGCGTCCCAGATGTGAACTCCAGAGTGTTAGGGTCCTGCTCAATGAGGTGACCTTGACGCTGGTGGGCAGGCCCGTATCATTGGCCATTGATATGCAAACTACCTCTGAAATTCTATTTAATAAATTTAAATGTAAACAGTAATGACCGCATAGTGCATCTGCAACTCTGTTTTTGTGGAAGTAGGAGAAAAGGATTGTGCTAAAAGAAAAGACTGCAAGTATCTGTGATTTATGTAAGCAGTGGCGGAACTCCCGGAGACAATGGAGTAATTTGCCGACGGGCTCCAGCCCTTAAGGGGGCACCTGGCTCCATTCTCCCCCTGGCCCTTCCGGGCACTGTTATGGAGATGGAGTGCCGCCAGTCGGCGCTCCACCTCCAGTGGCGTCAATGCGGTTGCGCCCCCTATTTGCCGGGCGCCCGCTGAGTGAGTCACCAGCGGGCACCCAGCTCCTTCTTTTCCCCCGGCGGTACTAAACGGAGGAACGGAGCTCGCTCCTGAGCTCCGCTTCCGAGTCCCGCAATGCACTATGGGAGTGCCGTCATGACGTCACTCCCATAGTTCCGAGGAGCGGGTGCCGTCCCCGGAAAGGCAGCAGCACTGGAGCTGGTTTTCAGGTAAGTATTGTTTTTTTTTTTGTATGCGTGTGCGCTCGCAGGGGGGGCTCACTACAGGGGGCATTACTGGGGGCTCACTACAGGCGGCATTACTGGGGGCTCACTACAGGGGGCATTACTGGGGGCTCACTACAGGGGGCATTGCTGGGAGCATTACAGGAGGTATTACGGGGGTTTACTACAGGGGACATTACGGGGGCTTACTACAGGGGCATTACTGGGGGCTTACTACTGGGGGCACTACAGGGGCCCTTACTACTGGGGCACTGCAAAGGGGGACCACTACTGGAGGTACTGCATAGGGGGACCATTACTGGGGGGCACTACATAGGGGGACCTCTACAGATGGCACTGCACAGGGGACCACTACTGGGGGAACTGCATAGGGGTGCGGCAGCTGGGGCTGGCATAGGTGCTGGGGGGGGGGGGGGCACCAACATTTATCTTGCCTCCGGGCGCCTGGGATGAAGTTACGCCACTGTATGTAAAAGCAGCTTTTTTATGAAATATTAAAAGCTGTAAATTACAAGAGACTGTATTATGGGACAGTAATTAAACAATACAGAAGAAATCCTTCAATTGATTTCAATCTAACTCCGCTTCAGATACTTTTTGTATAAAAATATTATTTTTGAGGACTGGGTGAACCTTTCATCTAGTACTGCCAACATGGTTTTTAGAGTGCTAAAAAACAATACTCATATATATATATTTATAATATAATGTTGGATCCTGCGGTGCATCCCAGCGTCTCTACCAGCGGTGGTTGAAGGGGCGGGCTGACAGGGCAGTTGCCCAGAGGGCCGGCCACTGGAGGGTGCCACTCAGACTCTTAAACTAAATGAAGGATCAAAGATCAGAGACATCCTTCTAGTACACTGTGATAGCGGCAGCTGCAGGTCTAACCAGCTTAGTCTCCTCACCACACACATTCACTTTTCTGACAGGTCCCTGCCATGCCCGCTTGGGCTGTCAGCGGCACAGCTCTGCTTACACCTGTGGGCGCCCACTTCCTGGCTTGCTATACTAAACTCTAAAACTGTTACTAAACTATTCACTAAACTCCTCTCTGCAGAAGACGAGGAGCAGACTGCTGGGCTGTCTGGGGGCTGAGCTGAGCAGTGGTGGTAAGTCAGAGGGGTCTGCTCAGCTGGTGTATGGTAAAAGATTAATGGGTGATTGTGTGTGCAGCGAGTGAGAGGCATGTGTGTGTGACTGGACTGGAGGGAGGTGAGGTAACTGGAGTGTATGTGAGAATCATACCTAGGGGTACACTTACTAAGCACTCATGGTTTTGCAGTTAATGTTATTGGCATTTTGAATAACACTACCAGAATCTCTGACAAGGGGCCACCACTTAGTATATATATCCCCTAGTATGTTCAGGTGGCAGTATGCCTGAATACATGTGAAATCCAAACAAATTGAACCCCTTGCAAGAATACCCCAAAACAAAGTCAACCCATTATCTGAAGGAGCAATATAATGCCATGTTAGACTGCTTTTCTTCCAATGAAAATAACAAATGCAAAAACATGTTGCTGTCTAAAAATTTGAAGAAACCAGTATTAAGTCAATACAACAGGACAGTAAAACAAAATAAAAATATGTCAATACTAAATAAAATAAGGTAACAACTAATATTTCATAACAATGATGTAATGTAGAGTATAGAGAGGTCAGTAATGTACTTGGGGGTAAAGAGCAGGGGTGGGCACTAAGCAAGCCCTCCAGCTGTGTGGCCGCTTATTGCCCACCCCTAGTATAGAAGGATTAGTTATGTAGTGCAGGGTGTAGTGAGTGTGCAGAGAGGGCAGTAAAAATACTAATCCAAATACTTTGTACTCTGTTATTGAATTAAGACTCAAAATGCAGCAAAAAAAAGTATGCAATCTGCGTTAGACAAAAATGCAGAGGTCAGATACGAGTGACACACGCCATGCCTTTTGTATGGGGTGGGGTGGGGGGTACAAAGTAAATTTTCGCCCTGGGTTCTGCTTGATCTAGAACTTGTGAGTCTATACATGCAATGCCACAGTGTCTTTAAGGAGCTATAGTTATATATATATATATATATATATATATATATGAATCAGGCCTCTGCAAAGCAAGTAACCACCTAAAAATGTGCCCTGCCACTACTTTATTTCATCCCTTCTACTTTGCAAAATTGAACGTCACTTCTACATATGTAGAGCCTGCATTCCTGTGCAAACTTCTGCTGCTCTGCAATCACCACCAAAACCAATGCTTCAGTAAGGATATTGGCAAATTTGTGTTAACTGAGATGTACCCTGGAACTAATATTGATTTTATATGGCCAGAACCAATTAATCTAGGTGTCAAGCTTAACTAATTTTCCAGAACTGTTACACAGGACCAGGATAATACCAAGAAAAACAAGCATATGGAGCAGCTTATAAGGCTCCATGAAGGGGGAAGAGCAGGTTGGTAACATTTAACAAAAAGGTGATAATAAGGCTTTAAGACCTGTGATTTATTTATTATCCCAATGCAACTTGAAGTCCTAGCAAGTTGCATTGGAATTAGGGCTTTACAAACCCTAATTCCTGAAGATCTCCTGCTAGCACCGGTTTTTTTTTTTCTAGCTTCTATGGTTAAATGTTTTTCTAAAATCTGTGGGAGATGCGAACTTCCTGTTCTATACAGTCAAATGGGCACATGTATGCCACTACTCTAATTTTGATGTCATATGAGCATTTTAGAGTGGCAGGAAAATGTGGTGTTCAGAAGCTAGTTTGTTAACACAAAAGTTAAATTTCTTTCATAGCGTTTTTACATCTCTTTGCTGATGAGGAATCAGCCTTGATAAGTAAAAAAAAAAAATCTACATATTTCTAGGAGATAAAATGCAGCATTCTAAACTACTCTGTGATGCTAGGTTTTGGATAGTGACATGTAGCCAGTTAGGGCCTGAATCTGAGTTGCACGCAGAAGCCACGGCTGCATCTTTATGATGCCGAATTCTTCAAAGCTAAGATGCCACCTTGCATCGTCCATTGGCACTGGATAACCATCTTGAAAACATACGCCAGCCCTAAGACAGTATGCCATAATCAGAAGGAGAAACTGCATCTGTGTGTGTGGTCTTTAGACACGGTCCCTGTCAGTGACACACCCCCGTCTGCCTAGCCATCGCCATGTTACACCCCAGAAGCGCCCACTAAAGTCCACACTCCCTGTATTCAAATTCATTCTGCGTCTCAGGGCCTGATTCAGACACGCTCGCGAGCGCTGAGTGCTCGCTAGCGGGTCGATATTGCCCAAGTGCGCATGCGTACGACGGAGGCGGCTCCGTCGTGCGCATGCGCGAGACCCGAATAACGATGGCCAAGCCGTCGTTATGGGTCTCTCACCAAAGGGGGCGTGCTGTCGATGGTGATTGACAGCACGCCCCCTTTGGTGGGCGTGCCGGGGGCGTGGCTGCCCAGACGGAGGCGTTCCCATGGGAACGCCTACCGTCTGGGGTCGGCCCAACTGACATCACTAGTGATGTCAGTGGGAGTGCTTTTGGCTCTGATAGAGGGTCTCGTCGCAAGCCCGATGGTCTTGACCATCGCGACCATCATTTTGGCCGCTCGCTATAGCTGTGGGTGGTCACCCACAGCTATGCGAGCGGCCAGGAGGCCGCTCCTAAAAGGAGGAGGGACGGCTCTGATGTCAGAGCGTCCGGCTCTGAATAGGGCCTCAGGGCCTGATTCAGAGCCGGACGCTCTGACCAGAGCGCTCGCTCTGAATCAGTGCCCTCCTACCTTAAAATGGAGCGGCCTCCTGGCCGCTCGCATAGCTGTGGGTGACCACCCACAGCATATGCGAGCGGCCAAAAAGATGGTCGCGATGGTCAAGACCATCGCGACCATCGGGTTTGCGACGAGACCCTTGTGGTAGGGTCTCGTTGCCGCAAGCCCTGGAGTGATTTTGGCTCTATCAGAGCCAAAAATCACTCCCACTGACATCACTAGTGATATCAGTGGGGCCGGACTCAGACGGTAGGCGTTCCCATGGGAACGCCTCCGTCTGGCAACCACGCCCCCGGCACGCCCACTAAAGGGAGCGTACTGTCAGTCACCATCGACAACACGCCCCCTTTAGTGCGAGACCCATAGCGACGGCTTGGCCATCGTTATTCGGGTCTCACGCACGCGCACGACGGAGCTCCCTCCGTCATGCGCATTTGGGGAACATCGACCCGCTTGCGAGCGTCCTGCGCTCGCGAGCGGGTCTGAATTACCCCCTCAGTGCGGTAACAATCGGGATGCATGTCAGGTACTTAAACCATTAGCCAACTGCACACATATCGGCACAGTCTGCGACTCTGAATAATGGCGTTAATGTTCCAACTTATTGAACTCTCACTCCATGGGTGGCCAAAATGGACATAAATCTGGCAAATTTCATCTGACTGCATGCAAATAAAATTATATTTCTACATCAGGGTCCATAGGGTATCCACAGGATACCTTGGGGGTATTGGGGATGACGTCAGGCATCGGACACCACAGAGTTAAATTTTCATCCTCCCAGGATGCACTGTGGTCCCTCTCCTATACCCCGCCCCCGAGCCAAGGCATCTCAGTTTCGTTGGTGTCTGGCCAGGAGTCGGCTCACTTGCAAGCAGAGTGGGGCTATAATGGCCCCTGAAGTTTTCTACAAGCAGCTGTGGATGCACAAATGAGCTGTACAGCATGGACAGTCAATACTGACGTCCATGCTGTCGCTCCTACACCCCGCCGGACCAGAACGCCGGTACTGATCCGGGATGCTGGTAAGTATCTGGAGTCACAGCTAGCGGTGACCCCGGATTACCTGGATTGTGGCTGGTATCAAGGGGCAGGTAAGCAGCGGGGTCCTGTGGAGGGTACCTGCCGGTAACACAGTCCTGTAGGTCTCCAGGAAGGGGGCTCCAGGGACAGCGGGCCGCAGCATGTGCGGTACAGCGCGACATCCCAGGGGTTAATAGCATGCCATGCCTTCCCTGTCTAACAGCCGGCGCCTCCCCCGCTGCACAGTGCCTCTCCACAGCGGTCTGGCGGGCAGGGTCGGCCCTAGCCCAAATTTTTTGGTAATTGAGTATTTTTTGGTGCCCCCCTATGCAGTGCCCCTTTTACAGTGCCACCGGTAGTGGTCCCACCTTGTAGTGTCCCCAGTAGTAGTCCCCCCCCCCTTGTGGTGCCCCCAGTAGTAATCCACCTTCAGTAGAGACCTAATAAAATCCAGTAGTAGTCCCCCCCCCCTTGTAGTTCCCCCCCTTGTGGTGCCCCCAGTAGTAATCCACCCCGCAGTAGAGACGTAATAAAAAAAAAATCTCACCCGAAACCCGTTCCTGGTCCCACCGCCGCTATCTGCTCCTCCGTCCGCCGCTTTGCATTATGGGAGTGACGTCACGTCATGACGTCACTCCCATTACCCGCTGCAGGAGCCGGAAGACGTCCGGCTCTGGCAGTGGGAGCAGCAGCCGATGAGTCTGTCTGACTCTCATCAGCTGCTAAAGCAAACACAGCTGCCGGAGCCGGCGGCTGTGTGTTTGTGCTGTGTAGCGCTGACCGAACTCCGTCCGGTCAGCGCTACACACGTGGTGCAGCTGTGTCACAGAGACACAGTCTGCCCGTGGCCCGCATGGTACGCGTAGTTGATCTAAGTGCTGATAGTGCAGGGATTTATTTCTGCATTGTATGTATATGACTTAATGCTAGCGCTGTCGCCCTGTACTTTCACTTCTGACTGTCAACCATTTTACTATCCCTGTTCTTCTTCTGCAAAAGCCCTTGCGGTGCAGTGTTGCAGGGTATTCATTGCCTCACAGTAAAAATGTTGTCTGTGAGGGGAGTCACATACACTTTGTTACACTCATCATGTCTAAGAGTGAACGTAAATTTCCTCTCCAGCTAAAGTGTACTGCATGTACTGTACCAATAGCAGAGGGTGAGGGGCACACTGAAGGTTTATGTCTGGCATATTATATAATTTCATGCCCGATTTCTGTAACTGCGCCTGTGCAGGAACCGCCCTGGGCTTGTTTTGCTAAGGCACTTACAACCCTTGTGGGCTAGCTGGCGACGCCCCCTGCGTTTCCCCAAATGGGGTTATCGCAGCAGTCGGGAGGCTCATCACCCATGCAGGGGTTCCCTACACAGCTGATGGTACCCCAGTGTCTCCCACTTTCGCCCCCCCAGGTCTCCCAGGAACCTGCGTGGGTAAACTCATTGTCCAATACGGTACAGCACCTGACGGACGTTTTACAGGGGGAATCATCATTGCGGACTGCTAAGCGGCCTTTAATGTCTCAGACAGCTCATTATGATGAGGATGACATGACGTCTGATGACGGGGAGATTTTTGACTCTCAGACCAGGAGCTCCCTCGTACTAAGGAGGTGGAGTCCAAGTCTAAAATATATATACCTGGCCTTAGACGGGCAGTACGTGCGGCCTTGGTTATCCCCCATGGCCAAATCTAAATATGCCTTATTTAAGGATATTAAGGGTGATGCCACTGTAATCCCTCTATCGTATCATTTAGAGAAGGCGTGGAAAAATCCAGGTAGGCGGTACTAGCCTCAAAAACATTGGGCATTTGCATACATCTTTACGGATAATTATTTTTCCAAATGGGAAACCCCTCCACAGGTGGATTCTCATGTCACACGCCTAGTGAGGAGTGCTACATTGCCCATTCGCTCGATGTCCTCCCTTATGGATGCTACGGATCACAAGGTGGAAATACACCTGAAATCCATTTATTCCCTTGCGGGGGAAGGGGGGGCATCCAGTCTGGCAATGGCCATGTGCTGGGTAGCCAGAGCCATGGAGCGTTGGGCTGATAGCTTGGAGATGTCTCTAGACGCTGACTTGTCACCTGGGCAGGTGGAGTTAGTGGGTAACCTCAGAGACTCAGCTACATACATTAATGAGGCAGCCTTAGATATAGGGCTCCTCACTTCCAGAATCTCCTCAGCAGCAGTGGCTGTGCGCCGCACCCTCTGGTTGCGTTCTTGGAAAGCAGATGCAGATTCCAAAAAGGGATTGGAATGCTTGCCCTTTAATGGACAGGTCCTGTTTGGCCCTGATCTGGACAAAATTGTGGACACTCTGGCAGCAGCGTAGTCTACGAAGCAGCGTGTCTGCCATCGGCGACAGTCCCATCAGGGTCTGGTACTTCGTCCTTTCGGCCCTATAGGGCCCAGGGAAAGTTCAAAGTGCAGTCCTTCCTAGACATTCAGGGGCCAAGAAATCTGCCAAGCCAAAGAAGCAGGCTTGGAGTACAAGATGTCCAACTCCCAAGTCGGATGATGCCTGACAGGATGGGCCTCCCCTTGGGGGACCCCACAGTGGGAGGCCGGCTTCTTCAGTTCGCCCAGTGCTGGTGCCTCACAACCGTAGACACTTGGGTAAGAGAAGTGGTCTCTCAGGGGTTCGCCCTATCCTTCTGGCTGAGGCCTTCCAGCCGGTTTTTCACCATGGGCCTTCAGTCAGACCAAAACAAGGCCCGCGAATTCCGGAAGGTGATCCACTCTATGCTCCAGGCTGGAGTTATAGTGCCGATCCCGTTGTCCCAGAACGGATCGGGGTATTACTCCAATCTTTTTCTGGTACAGAAACCCAATTGGTCTTACAGGCCCATCCTCAACCTCAAATCACTCAACAAATTCTTGAGGGTTCCTCGGTTCAGGATGGAGACCCTGCGTTCCATCATTTTGGCGATGGAGCCTGGGGATTTTATGGTGTCGCTAGATATTCAGGATGCTTGCCTGCATATTCCCATTGTCTCAGCACACCAGCGTTTCCTCAGGTTTGCAGTAGGAGACCAACACTTCCAATTTCAGGCACTGGTCTTTGGTCTGGCCACAGTGCCTCGAGTGTTTACCAAAGTCATGGCAGCCCACCTGCAGATGCAGGGGGTCCACAGTTTGCCCTATCTGGACGACCTTCTGCTGTTGGCACGGTCTAAAGAGATCCTTCAGCGCCATCTGCAATTGACAGTTTCTGCGTTGCAGGCTCACGGCTGGCTGATAAACTGGAAGAAGTCATCCCTGGTGCCATCACAGAGAATGCTCCATCTCGGAGCCCTGTTGGACTCCCAACATCAGAGGATCTTTGTGACGGAGGAAAAGATCTCTGCATTACAGGAAAAAGTACACAGTTGCCTGCAGAGTCACCGGGTGTCTATTCACTCGACGAAGAGTCTATTCACTCGTCGATGTTCGACATGGTGGAGTTTGCCCAGTTTCACTCCAGACCTCTGCAGAAGTTGAACCTCTTCAGATGGAATGGGTAGCCCCATGGGAAAAAGACACAGACAATGGTGCTGTCACCGGAGATACGTCTGTCGTTAGCAGGGTGGCTGCAGACTACTCACCTGAACAGGGGGCGCCCCTTTTGGATTGCGGACTGGGTCTGTCACACTCTGCACACATTGTGTGACTTACCTTGCCATTTGCTGCAGGTCAGGATTTCTGCCTGACCTTGTTCGGGAACCATGCAGTGACATCACCATCATGCACTATGTCAGCTGATAGTATTCTTCCAGTGAGAGTGCTCCTGCCTCAGCTGACCTTAGCAGCCTATCAGGGACTTGCAGCAGAGTCATATCCCTTGTGAGAACTCCCACTGGTGCTTGAGCAAAGTGTTGCTTCCTACAGTTCAGTTCTAACCTGTGGCTCCTTTGTGCAGAAAACCACCACTGCTATCAGGCTCATTTACCAGACTCCAGCATTCCTGTGATATTCCGTTACCTGTTCCTGACCTTGGCTTCGTTTGTGACCCTGATTTTGCCTGACCCGTTAATGCATCTGATATCTGGTTTTGACTTTGGCTATTCCCTGTGACCTGTTTACGCCTGCTCCCTGGTACCGTTTAAGTCGTTTGGTTCTGACCCGGCCTGTCGACTAAGCTATACATCTTCTCCGCTTCATCCGGAGTTTACCAGCACCTGTATAAGGGAACCTATCCTGAAGGCCGCGACCTATGTGTCGGACGCAGCCAAGTCCATACCTTCTTGCGAGGGTCACTGGTTAATACCGCCGGCACATTAGACTCCACGCATCAGGCTTAGGTCTAGCCAACTCCCTAATACGGGCCGCATCCATAACCATTTGGGAGTTGTGACAGGGTCCTTCTGACGACGGATGCCAGTCTTCGAGGTTGGGGAGCAGTGTCGGGTCCACACTTCTTCCAGGGAAGGTGGAAGCCAGCAGAATCTGTGCTTCCAATCAACATCTTGGAACTAAGGGCAGTATTCAAAGCTCTCCAACAAGCAAGACATGTCCTCCACGGTGGCTTACATTAACTGCCAAGGAGGAACCCACAGTCAGGCGACCCTGACAGAGGTGTCCCGCATTCTAGCATGGGCGGAAGGCAATCTCCCTGCCATCTCGGCAGTGTTCATACCAGGAGTCCTCAACTAGGAAGCAAACTTTCTCAGCCGTCAAGACGTGTATCCAGGAGAGTGGTCTCTTCACCAGGAGGTGTTTCAGCTACTAGTGAACAAGTGGGGCCTTCCAGAGATAGACCTCATGGCCTCCCGACACAACAACAAGCTTCCTGTGTACAGGTCAAGAACAAGAGACACAGAGGCACTTCTGGTAGATGCTCTGTCGGTCCGGTGGACCTTCCAGTTTGCGTATCTCTTCCCTCCATTCTCCCTTCTTCCTCGAGTGATTCACAAGTTCAAGCAAGAAGGCAGCACACTCCTGCTGATAGCTCCAGCGTGGCCCAGGCGGCACTGGTACTCAGATCTAAGGAGCCCATCCATAGACTCTCCGATGCGGTTGCCTCTACGTCCGGTCCTGTTGTCTCAAGGTTCTTGCCATCACCCGGACCTGGGCCGTCTGTATTTGACGCGTGCGTATTGAGACTGCTCTCTTGAGGTCCAGGGGTTTTCCCAGCTTTGTTGATAACACCATGCTCAGAGCTCGGAAGCCGGCTTCTGTAAGAATTTACCACCGAGTGTGGCATACTTTCTTTGAATGGTGTCGACCTAGAGGCTATGATCCTCAGGTTTTAGGATATCCAGGATTTTGGCTTTCCTATAAGCGGGCTTAGATCACGGTCTTCGCCTTGCTTCACTGAAGGTGTAGGTTTCCGCCCTCTCAGTGTGGTTTCAGCCTAGGATTGCTACACTTCCTGATGTCCACACTTTTATGCAAGGTGTACTTCGTATACAGCCTCCCTTTGTTCCACCTGTGGCTCCTTGGGACTTGGCTGTGGTCCTTAGGGCTCTCCAAGGATCGCCATTTGAACCACTGGACTCGGTGGATTTAAAATGGCTCACAGCTACTGTGTTTCTTCTGGTCATTGCCTCAGCCAGAAGAGTGTCAGATTTGGGGGCTCTTACATGTCTCCCCCCATTCCTAATTTTTCATAGGGACAGGGCAGTGCTGCAGACTCGCCCTGGGTTCCTACCTAAGGTGGTATCTAGTTTCCACATCAATGAGGAAATTATAGTACCGGTCTTTAATTCCCCAGACCTATCTGCTGGTGAGGCCTCCTTGGATGTGATACAGGCTCTTAGGATTTATGTTGACTGTACCAGTTCATTTAGGAAATCGAACTCTCTGTTTGTCCTCTATGGTTTCCATAAGAAGGGTTGGCCTGCCACTAAGCAAACCTTGGCAGGATGGATTCGCATGGCGATTTCTGAGGCTTACATTCAGGAGGGCCTGTCTGTACCATCCTCTCTTAAAGCTCACTCTACTCAGTCTGTGGGTCCTTCATGGGCAGCTCGCCGTGGTGCCTCTGCAGTTCAGCTGTGCAAGGCAGCCATACCTTTGTGAGATATTATGCCTTTGATACCTCTGTCAGCGCGCCTCCCTGCAGACCCAGTGACATCATCAGCCCTCGCCCCGGCAGTCAGAGTCCCAGCAGCCCACAAGGGAACCTGCTAACCATGTGATCCATCAGCAAGGATACATGTAAACACTGTAAAACACAAAACGAGATGCTGCATAAAAACACATCTAGCGGAGACTGACACAATATGTCAGAGTAGCACATAAGTCATAGAGGAAAAAGCGGTATTGAAGAAAAATATATAGACAACATATTAATCAAACAGAATAAATAATCTCATCAAGGGGTCATAGTATGCTAGAATAATCTATCCAGGCAGACTGGAAAACAAAAAACCCTCAAAGAGGAATAACAAATGTTGAACAAGGGACAGTCTATAGAATAACTCCACAAGTACGATGGCAGAAATAACTCTTAATTATAAAGCCTATCCACTATGTATACAATGGCAAAAAGAAAAAATTGAGAGTGTATTTATAAAAAAAACAAGAAAAGGAGAGCTGCTCGTTCAGTCCATGCGGCTGGACCTTGTTGAGGGTATAAAGCCATCTTGACTCTCTTTGTAATAGGAGGCGACCACGATCACCTCCTCGCTGTTGTACTTGAATTTGATCTATCATCTTATATTTAATGGTTGAAAGTCCATGTTTGTGGTCCCGAAAATGTTGGATGACCAGCTGATCCGAATCCTTCCCGTCAATAGCTGCTCGGATGGCAGATTTGTGTAGTGCCATCCGCTCCTTGAATGATGGGTGTTTTTACCCACATACAAAAAGCCACATGGGAATCTGATGAAGTAAACGACAAATTTACTAGAACATGTCAGGGGAAATTTATAGAAAGGGTAAATAGAAGGTGCAGGATGGTTCCAGCAGGAGACTGGGAGCAGGCTACTTGGAAGCTGGGATCCAGCAGGAGCACAGGCGAGCACTCAAACAGACAGGTTTATTCAGAAGCACAGGAACGGTCTCACAGCTACGCTGTGAAACAACTACAGGAAGCTCTGAACTCCCTTAAGTACCCAGTGCTGAATCGTGATAGGTCAGAGAGAGCATGTGACACGCCAGGACTGGAGCAACTAAGTCACATGACCAGAAGCAAGATGGCGGTGCCCATACCAGAGTGGAATGGAAACACCATCAGGCCTACCCCAGCCAAAATGACACCATGCCTGCAGAACACCTCGCACAGCCAATGCCTGCCGCCAGACACCAGCTCCTCTGCCAGAAGGACCACACCACAGCACCCTCACAGGTAATGCCCATCATCCCTTATGCCGAGAAACCCTGGTCGTGACACTAATGACCCATTGCTACCAGTCTTGAAATATTCATCTATTATGCCAGTATATAGACAGGGTAAAAATATCAAGGATTTTGTAGTCCATAATGACTTCACGGCTTAAGGACCCCAATCCCTCCCACTTCCTTACTCGCAAACCTGGGAATTACAAATGTCTGGGCTGCACTACATGCAGTTCCCTTGAAATAGGGGAAACCTTTGCACATCCGTATAACGGCAAAAGCTTTAAGATTAAATTTCCCTTGACATGTTCTAGTAAATTTGTTGTTTACTTCATCAGATGCCATGTGGCTTTATGTATGTGGGTAAAACCACCCGTCAATTCAAGCAGCGGATGGCACTACACACATCTGCCATCCGAGCAGCCATTGACGGGAAGGTTTCGGATCACCCAACATTTTCGGGACCACAAACATGGACTTTCAACCATTAAATATAAAATGATAGATCAAATTCAAGTACAACAGTGAGGCGGTGATCGTAGTCGACTCCTATTACAAAGAGAGTCAAGATGGATTTATACCCTCAACACGGTCCAGCCGCATGGACCGAATGAGCAGCTCTCCTTTTCTTGTTTTTTTCTAAATACACTCTCAATTTTTTCTTTTTGCCATTGTATACATAGTGGATAGGCTTTATAATTAAGAGTTATTTCTGCCATCGTACTTGTGGAGTTATTCTATAGACTGTCCCTTGTTTGACATTTGTTATTCCTCTTTGAGGGTTTTTTGTTTTCCAGTCTGCCTGGATAGATTATTCTAGCATTCTATGACCCCTTGATGAGATTATTTATTCTGTTTGATTAATATGTTGTCTATATATTTTTCTTCAAAACCGCTTTTTCCTCTATGACTTATGTGCTCTTCTGACATATTGTGTCAGTCTCCACTAGATGTGTTTTTATGCAGCATCTCGTTTTGTGTTTTACAGTGTTTACATGTATCCTTGGTGATGGGTCACATGGTTAGCCGGCTCCCCTGTGGACTGCTGGGACTCTGACTGCCGGAGCGAGGGCTGATGATGTCACAGAGTCTGCAGGGAGGCGTGCTGACGGAGGTATGCACAATGGGCGTTCATTCTATAAAGGTATATACTGTGTTTTATTCCATGTGTCTTGATAAAAGAGCATAGCTCTGAAACGTTGACAATCTATATATATATATATATATATATATATATATAAATGTATGTGTACTTTTTGCCAAATGAGCAGGATACCCTCTGCAAACGGATGTACAGCCATGGCCAAAAGTTTTGAGAATGACACAAGAATTGGTTTTCACAAAGTTTGCTGCTTCAGTGTTGTAAGACCTTTTTCTCAGATGTTACTATGGTATACTGAAGTAAAATTACAAGCATTTCATAAGTGTCAAAGGCTTTTATTGAAAATGACATTAAGTTTATGCAAAGAGTCAATATTTGCAGTGTTGACCCTTCTATTTCAATCAAATTATGGGCACATACTGACTGATGGCCGCCCATTCTTACCTAATCATTGCTTGGAGTTTGTCAGAATTTGTTGGTTTTTGTTTGTCCACTCGCCTCTTGAGGATTGACCACAAGTTCTCAATGGGATTAAGGTCTGGGGAGTTTCCTGGTCATGGACCCGAAATATCGATGTTTTGTTCCCAGAGCCACTCAGTTATAATTTTTTCCTTGGTGCTCCAATATGCTAAAAAAGGCATTGTTTGTCACCAAACTGTTCTTAGATGGTTGGGAGAAGTTGCTCTTTGGTACCATTCTTTATTCATGGCTGTGTTCTTAGGCAAAATTGTGAGTGATCCCACTACCTTGGCTGAGAAGCAACCCCACACATGAATGGTCTCAGGATGCTTTACTGTTGGCATGACACAGTACTGATGGTAGCGCTCACCTTTCCTTCTCCGGACAAGCGTTTTTCTAGATGCCCCAAACAATCTGAAAGGGGATTCATCAGAGAAAATAACTTTACCCCAGTCCACAGCAGTCAAATCCGTGTACCTGATGCAGAATATCAGTCTGTCCCTGATGTGTTTCCTGGATAGAAGTAGCTTCTTTGCTGCCCTTCTTGACACCAGGCCATGCTCCAAAAGTCTTCGCCTCACTGTGCATGAAGATGCACTCACACCTGCCTGCTGCCATTCCTGAGCAAGCTCTGCACTGTTGGTGTCCCAATCCCGCAGCTGAATCAACTTTAGGAGACTGTCCTGGCACTTGCTGGACGTTCTTGGGCACCCTGAAGCCTTCTTCACAACTATGGAACCTCTCTCCTTGAAGTTCTTGATGATCCGATAAATTGTTGATTTAGGTGGAATCTTACTAGCAGCAATATCCTTGCCTGTGAAGCTCTTTTTGTGCAAAGCAATGATGACTGCACATGTTTCCTTGCAGGTAACCATGGTTAACAGAGGAAGAACAATGATTTCAAGCTCCACCCTCCTTTTAAACCTTCCAGTCTGTTATTCTAACTCAATCAGCATGACAGAGTGATCTCCAGCCTTGTCCTCATCAACACTCTCACCTGTGTTAATGAGAGAATCACTGAAATGATGTCAGCTGGTCCTTTTGTGGCAGGGCTGAAATGCAGTGGAAATGTTTTTGGGACTAAGGGGTCTATTTACTAAGCAGTGTTAGGATACAGAGTGAAAAGTGATAAGATAGTGAGAAGGTGCCAACCAATCAGCTCCCAACTGTCATTTTTCAAACACAGCCTGTGAGATGGCAGTTGGGAGCTAATTGGCTGGCACCTTATCACTTTTCACTCTGTCTCCTAACACTGCTTAGTAAATAGACCCTTAAGTTCATTGTCATGGCAAAGAGGGACTTTGCAATTAATTGCAATTCATCTGATGGCTCTTCATGACATTGTGGAGTATATGCAAATTGCCATCATGAAAACTGAAGCAGCAGACTGTGTGAAAACCAATACTTGTCATTCTCAAAACTTTTGGCCATGGCTGAATGTTCAGCTCTGAAGCAGCCACAGTGTGTGTGTGCTTAGACAATGTCTAATATATGTACATGAACACATCATAAAGAAGGCAATATTTTTGGGCAAAACAAAGTCACTTCGTCAGTGCTAAATGATGTAGATTATGTTGCACTGAGGAAGTGACCTCTGTTTTGCACAAAAATATTTGCCTTTATTATTATTATGATGTGTACCTGTACATCTTGTTGCATTACCAACAAAAACATATGAATTATTTTTAAATAAAAATTATTGCCGTGTAGCCTTTTTCTTCAATTGTTTTGGACAATACTAAGGTTTGTAGAGACCTGGATTTGCCAGTGGCATTCCACAAAAGAGACTCAAGCAAGGTTCATAACTAAACCAAAATTGCCAGGCAGAGTCTGCCATTTTTATAGTGATTGGGACTATTGCCCATATGCAGCCAGCAATAACAGATGGCTCAAATGCTGTGTAGGTGGCACAATTTCATGTTACCAAGGGATCACAAAGAATTATCTAATTATTATGTGAATATTACTTTGTAGAATAATCATGCAAATGTAAAAAAAATTAAGAATCCATAGTTTCTTTATTTATTATGCATTATATCACTTGAACCTTCTATTTTACCTTATTGTTAGCCTCCACATATATATTGTACTTAACCTTTTAAATTTTTCATACTCCTTTAGAAACCGCATTTTCGATTGCATTCTAGTGTAAAACAATAACGATGAGGCTTGTTTGACATTTTTTTGTATTTGTAAATGCACTAAAGAGGCAGAGACATGTGACCTATGTAAGCCTGGTTTGGAATGTCATTACGGAGCTGATCTGGTTTGTTAATGTCAATTGCAGGTGCGTCCATGACTTTCACACATTATATAATAGAATGTTTTGCTGTTCCTATTACAATATACATTTAAAGCGATTTGACTACCCTGTGTAAAGCATATAATTTGCTGTCCTTATCTGTGATTTATCTCCATGACCAGATTTGCGCACAATATAACTAAACTGCACTCCTTGTGATCTTTATTATCAGGTATTCAAAAACTGCAATAAGGAATGGTTACTTTCGTATGGTGACCAGAGTCCACAGCAGAAGGTGTAAATTAGCATGCTGTGTATATAGCTCATCTCATTGCTGCAAGGATATACTTTTGTATGCTGTGTGTATAGAAATATATACTTGACATTTGTCATAGATCAAAAAAGTATTTGTTCAATATTAATGTTCAAAAAAGTATACACATATGTTTGATATGGGTAAAAATTATATACTAAGCACAACATCCTCAACTGAAGTGATAAACAACCCCAATCCTCTTCCTCAAACCTAAAGGTCCCCATAGATGGTGCAATTTGCTTGCGATCCAATCTTGTTTGCGATTTCCCTTGAATCCCTGAATTCCCAGTCATACGATATTGTGCCCACACACGGAACGATTGCACAAACGACCAAATGATATAGATTGGTCGTAAACGACTGCAGATCGAAAACGATATATCATTTGCAGCACACAACCTCACGATTCACCTGCTGGAATTTTAATAATGGGAGGGCATAACTAAGGGGTATAAAAGGCAGCCGCCATTTTAGATCTGTGCACATTCTGCTCTGTGACTAGTGAGGCTTGGTTTATACCTGCTGAACGCTGTACATTGCGATTGTGCTCTGTGTTTTTTTTTTTATTTACTTGCCTTTAACAAAGTTAGTTCTATACTACATTCTGTTTTGTGGTGATGGATTCCTATCGCTATAAGCATTTGTTAGCCTATGGCCATCTGAAGCTGAAAGGTGATGGAGCAGAGGAAAGGAGGAGGATGAGGTCCTGCTGAACGAAGGAGTAGCTGATAAGAAGGGAGACTCGCTCCCGCATGCCGCCGCTACTGATGGATATTAGGGAGAACAACCCGGATGATTACCGCAACTACCTGCGCATGGATGACGCCACCTTTGGGGCACATCATCCTGGACACCTGCAAAGCCATTGTGAATGTCCTGAAGTTCCACTAGATTAAGGTGAGTAAAAACACTACACATGTTTTTCTGGTGAAAGAAAATATTTTTTTTAACAAAATGTAGAAGCAAAAGAGCCAACATGGCTGTATATATGTAACGTGGCAACCTTTATGACTGCATAATTGAAATGAAAAGCTACCAACATGGATTCATTTTAATGTGTTATTAGCCAACATGGCTTATAATGGTAATATAAAAAGTGCATTATCAACAAGTTTTATCTGTCCCAAGATCTATGCTGCTCTATGGTGCTATGGTGGTTCACACGTCGGCTTGAATAGGCCATGAAACACATGGCACAAGTCCAGATTGTGGCCCCGGCATCAAACAATCTGTCCTTATGCCATGTGTTTAGTGACAGTGTCCAATCAGTGTCCTCAGTATACCATAGAGTAGCTATTGGGAGAGATAAAACTTGTTGATATTTTTAGGAACATATATAACCAATAAAAAAAAAAAACATTTTAAAAATTGAAGATGTCTCCTCATCCATCTCCAGCATGGCTTTGTAAAGTGCCTCTGAGGATGTGGAGGGGTAAATGGTTTGGGGAGTAGCATAAGTGTGAGGGGGTGTAGGGTGGGATGCAGATGGTCCCATCAGTGTTGTGGGCTGGTAGCTGGGTGGCGGGTTGGATTGTGAAAAGGAGGGCACTGGGGGCCTGATTCAGACCCGGTCGCAAGTGCTGAGCACTTGCGACCGGGTCGATGGTGGCCCAGAGCGCATGCGCACGACGGAGCCAGCTCCGTCATGCGCATGCGCGAGACCCGGATAGCGACTGGCAATCCATCGCTCCGGGTCTCCCACCAAAGGGGGGGTGGCTGCCCAGATGGAGGCGTTCCCATGAGAATGCTAAAAAAAGACGCCCTGATTCAGAGTGAGCACTCTGTCAGAGCGTCCGGCTCTCAATCAGGGCCTGACTGCACAGTTGGCTGGGGCAAAGGCTCATCTGTAATCCTTGTGTTGTGTCACAGCACGCCGGACACCTGCACGCTCTTACCAGGTCCGACAGTGCTGGACCATCATAGGGCAGCGGATGGGGAATCCCCAGCACCGCTGCCGTGCAGTCCTTCCTCCCCCGGTGGCATAGTGCAGGCAGTCACAGCTCCCTGCGGTAGCGCGCGCCGACCTGAGAATATTTTAAAGGCATACACACACCTGTGGGTGACATCACAGTAGGCACCCTAATCAAGCCCTGCCTATATAAGGAAGTCCCTGGGAGCACTCCTGTGCCAGAGTATAGGCTCCATTACCATACTCCAGCATTCCTGTGCATATCCTGATTATTGGTTCTGACCTTGGCTTGTTTATGACTCCGATCCTGTCTGACCCCTGTCTCTGTGTTGATATCTGGTTCTGACCTCTGCTACTCCCTGTGACCCGTTTACATCTGCTCCCTGGTACTGTCTTGTCTGTTTAGTTTTGACCCGGCTCGTCGACTACGCTAAAGTCTCCTGCACTCCAACCAAAGTCCACCAGCACCTGTATAGGGAAACCTAACCTGAGGCTCGCGACCTGTGTGTCGGACGCAGCCAAGTCCATACCTTCTTGCGAGGGTTCCTGGTGAATACCGCCGGCACATTAGACTCCGTGCCTCAGGTATAGGTCAAGCCAATTACCTGAACATGTGTCGCATCCACAATCTGTCCGAGAGTTTGTGACAGAATACTCTGGCCCAAAATATGGATGCTGCTGGTAATCCCTCGCCACGCAACTTACTGGAGAATTTGCTCGGTCGAGTGGAAAAGCAAGAACGGGATCAGGCTCAAATCATGCAAATGTTAATGCAACAAGTAATCAGTCTACAGTGTCCGTTCCTGCGGCTGGAGCATCCGCACCATTGCTAATTCCAAATCCCTCCAAATATGATGTTGAACCCAAGACTTGTCGAGGTTTCTTAAATCAGTGCTCGATCCAATTCGAAATTCAAGCGGCAAATTTTTCCTCAGAGAGAACTAAGGTGGCCTACATTATTTCCTTGCTGTCCGGACAGGCCCTCTTCTGGGCTTCTCCACTGTAGGAGAGGATTGATCCTGCGGTTAGTGACAGCTCTAAATTTCTAGAAGCATTCAGAAAAGTATTCGATGAACTCGGCAGGGTATAGTCTGCTTCATCCCCAATTCTGCAACTAAAACAAGGAAACCAGACTGCAGGACAATACGCAGTACAATTCCGAACCCTTGCTTCCGAATTAGGATGGAAAAATTAAGCTCTGGTCATGACTTTTATGCAAGGACTTTCCGAGCTAATTAAAGACGTCTTAGCAGCAAGACAGTTGCCTACATCTTTGGACAATTTAATCTCTTTATGCATCCGCATCGACCGGCACCACAGAGAGAGAATCCAGGAGTGGGAGCAATCTCGGCGCTTCAGCTACAAGCTTGCACCTCGTTTCACAAGTCCTTCAGGGATGTTTTCAGTAAGAATGCTGCTGAGACTCTTCCTGCCCATTGGGAGTGGGACTGTGCCATAGAGTTATTGCCAGGGAAGATGCCTCCATGCGGAAGAGTGTTTCCCCTGTCGCTTCTGTAGACCAAGTTTTATCCCGACTAATCAGCTCTACTGCAAATTCGAAAAATACTTCTTTGACCAAACAGAGTTAAAGTTCTTGGGGTGTATATAATATCAGGTTCAAGTCTCCTCCAGATGGACCCAGAGAAAATTACAGCCATCATTAGCTGGCCTCGTCTGACAGGACTAAAGGCAATACAACGTTTCCTTGGTTTCTGCAATTTCTGTCGCCAGTTTATCAGGAACTATTCGTCAGTTGCAGCCCCTATCACTGCACTCACTAAGAAAGGCCAGGATACCAGAGTTTGGCCACAGGATGCAGAGGAAGCGTTTGTCAAATTAAAGCAATGTTTCACTTCCGCTCCCATTCTAAGACAACCCAATTGTAATCAACCATTCTCACTAGAAGTGGATGCTTCTACAGTTGGTGTTGGGGCGGTTTTATCCCAAAAGGGGAAAATGGTACTCTTGTGGTTTCTTTTCCCATAAATTCTCAGCATATGCAGTCGGGGATAAGGAATTGTTAGCCATCAAACTGGCTTTGCAAGAGTGGAGATATCTGCTGGAAGGGGCAAAATTTCTGGTCACGGTTTTTACTGATCACAAGAATCTCACCTATCTCAAACTGCTCATTGTCTCAATAATCGCCAGTCCAGATGATCGCTGTCTTTCGATCATTTTAATCTGATTATCACCTATTGTCCAGGTTGTAAAAACGTGAAAGCTGACGCTCTGTCTTGAGCCTTTAGTTCTGCCGAGGAGAATGAAATACAGGATGACAAGCCTATTCTGAACCCTGTGTGTTTTGTTGCAGTTTCTAAGGTCAAGATTCCACCAGGGAAAACGTTTATAGCACCTGAACTGCAAGCCAAATTACTTCAATGGGCTCATTCTTCGCTTCTCTGGTCACGCAGGAGTGGGTAAAACATTGGAGTTTATCCTCAGGAAGTACTGGTGGCCGACAGTACGTCGTGATGTTAAAGACTTTTTGTGGCAGCCTGTATCACCTGTGCTCAACACAAGGTGCTTCCTCAACTTCCCTCAGGTTCCTTGTGTCCACTTTCGGTGCCTGATAATCCTTGGTCTCATATTTCCATGGACTTCATACCGGACCAACCTTCCTGCCAGGATTTCAATACAATCTGGGTAGTAGTGAATAGGTTCTCCAAAGTCACTCACTTGGTTCAATTAAAAGGGTTACCATTGGCTCCAAAATTGGCTAATATATTAATAAAGGAAATCTTCAAGCAACATGGATTTCCCAAAGACATTGTCTCAGACCGGGGAGTGCTATTTACTTCTAGGTTCTGGAGATCCTTGTGCAAGAGTTTTGATATTAACCTGAGTTTCATCCTCAGAGTAATGATCAAATGGAGCGTATAAACCAAGATCTAGAGAAATTCATTCAGATGTACGTCAGATGTACGTCTCAGCCAATCAAGATGATTGAGTTTCTTTGTTGCCATGGGCTGAAGTTGCTCACAATACTTTGTACCATGAGACATCGGGGTACTCTCCGTTCTTCATTCAATATAGATTACATCCTTTGATACCTGAGTTGCCGGCTCTTCAGTCAGTATCCCTTCCAGCTGTGGGTGGCACAGTGAGTCGGTTCCTCAAAATTTGGAAAGAGGTGAAGAAGAAATTGTGTAAAACCTCTGCCAGGTATAAACAGGTGGCGGACAAGAAGAGAAGGAAGAGTCCTGTATTGTACCCTGGTGATAAGGTTTGGTTATCTACTAAACATTTGCGATTAAAAGTCCGTACCACAAAATTTGCTCACAGATTCATTGGGCCTTTTCAGATTCTTTAGGTGATTAGTCCTGTGGCATTCTGTCTGAAACTTCCTGGTACTCTGAAAATACCCAATGTATTCCATGTGTCACTCCTAAAACCCCTGGTGGTTAATCGATTTTCAGCACCCTGTAATCCTCCTCCCGCAATTTCTGTAGATCATCAGGAAGTATATGAAGTGAAGCAGATCTTGGAACAATCTGTCCAAGAGTTTGTGACATGGTGCAGGCGAGTTATTTGGTTTCCCCCCTTATTACAGTGTCATATATGATTTGCTCAGCATGTATCTGCTGATCCGGATCCATAGCCCTTAAACTACTGGCAATATGTGTACCCAGATTATCAAACAAGTCCAGGGTTTTTTGGAGGACATGCTCGACTTAATGCAATAGTCTTGATGGCTGTGACTGGGTTTTGCGTCGATAGCATCTTCTTTGGGAAGGAGACTGACTACATTCGACCTCGCTTTCACTTCTGGATGACATTTGGGGGCTATAGCTCAGGTCCTGGTCAGGTGTTACAGATTGTTGGAGTAGAGAATAAAAAAGTGTAATTATCCTGTTTTAATATATATTTTTTATTTTTTTTTTATTCTAGTTCCCGTCAACGGCAGAGGAGTGGCAAACCATTGGTGAGGAATTTGATCGGAGGTGGAATTTCCAACTGCAGGGCAGCAATCAAATGGAAGCATATCCGCATAACTCCACCTGCCAATAGCGGATCCTTTTATTATAACTACAAGGGGTTTTTTAGTGTTGTACTCCATGGCGGTGGTGAACGCCAACTATGAATTTCTTTGTAGATATTAGGTAAAATGGCCGTGCTTCAGATGGTGGGTCCTTTAAAAACACCCGCTTCTATGAAAGGTTACCTCCGCAATAGTCTGAAATTGCCAACAGCGGAAACGAAGCACGGCCTTAACTTTGTATTTGTGGCTGACGAGGCGTTTGCAGTACACGAACACTTGATGAAGCCGTATGCGCAAAGAGGCCTGACAAAAGAGCAGAGGATCTATAATTACCGGCTATCCAGGGCACGGCGGATTGTGGAGAACGCCTTTGGTATTTTAAGCAACCGCTTTCGCATATTCCACACCGCTATCAACTTGCGCGTGGAAAAAATTGACTGGGTCATCTTGGCAAGCTGTGTCCTGCTCAACTTTTTAAGGTGCAAAACAACCACCCAACAAAGGACACCAGGCACAGCAAGCCAGATGACCCAGACCAGTCAGAGGAGACAGTCCAAATGCCCTCTGTGTCAACACCTGTAAATGTGGAGTCAATGGGGACTGCTCTGGCTAAAAAGGTCAGGGAGCAATACCTGGCCTATGTTAATGGAGTGGGGGCAGTGCTTGTTTCAAATATTTGGCATGGTGTGTATGCACTGTGTCTGTACTTACCACATCCAAAGAGGACGGTTGCTCCATTTCCTGTGTGGTTCTCTTCCTGTTCTCCAGGCACATTCTCCACCATTAGAGTTTGTGAAGTGCTCTGTGGTGTCTGTTCGTGAATAAATTGGAGCAGGTCAAAGTACCATAATGTACTTGTGCAGACATCTTCTGCCCCTGCTTCTGAAGCCCACGAGTACATTTGTGTCTTGTACTCTTTTAGGTAGACAGTCCTCAGGGTTTGGATTCGGCTTTTACCCATTTCGGACATGCCTCATTGTGATAGGGCAAGCTGAATAAATTGGAGCAGGTCAAAGTACCATAATGTACTTGTGCAGACATCTTCTGCCCCTGTTTCTGAAGCCCACGAGTCCATTTGTGTCTTGTACTCTTTTAGGTTGACAGTCCTCAGGGTTTGGATTCGGCTTTTACCCATTTCGGACATGCCTCATTGTGATAGGGCAAGCTGTACGTTAATAGGTCATCTATGGCTGCAGCTTCTTTCTGTTTGTTGCTGTAATATTTTGTTTTTATTTTCCAAAGACATTCATGGCTTCTGTACAGCTCCAGAAAGCCAGTAACAAATTGCTTCTCTCTCGCACTAGTCATCTCTGTAGGATAGGAAAACAGAAAAACAATTGCTTTAATGCTCAAATTATTTTAATGTTTTTTTTATACTGTTTTTTCCTTTTTTTTAACCTGTTTTACCAGTTAGAATTTTTTAAATATTTTGTTTTTTAGTTACAATAAAATTTACTATTTTGTGTTTTAAATTTGTCATTGATTCTTCCTAGCAAATTTATCATTACCATTGAGTGGTCTTTTAAATAAAATATTTTTTGGAAAAACTAGCTTGGTGATACACTGGTAAATAAACATTGGTGGGGCAGTGGGTACATTGGTGGAGCTGGGGTTAATAAACTTTGGTGGGCCAGTGGGTACATTTGCAGGACAAGGGTTAATAAACATTGGTGGGGCAGTGGGTACATTGGTAGTGCAGTGGACACATTGGCGGAGCTGGGGTTAATAAACAATTGGTGGGCCAGTGGGTACATTGGCGGAGCTGGGTGTTAATAAACATTGGTGGTGTAGTGGAATACATGAAATACAGGCGCTATGTATCACTACAAAATAATAGGCAAATCTCCCCAGATGATCCACGCTGCTGCTGCTCTCTCCACGTCGCCTGGCACAAAATGTAGGAGGGGTGTGGCCAGGGAGATTGTCAACAAATCTACCATCATACATCGCATTCTTCATCATGCACACACATGGTACGATGTGTGTCCAATCGTGTATGATAGGTCGAAATCTTCCTGCAGGTTCAATTGATCAGCAACGACAATGTACAACAGCGGCCCCCATCGCCATCGTGATCATCCCCACACAGTCGTTCCAAGCGAAAACTGCCAAATCATGTAAAAAATCGCACTGTGTATGGGAGCCTTAAATATGCCACTGCACCTGTTCACTGCTGCATTGCAGAGCTATGGGGAGCAGAAAATACCTCCTAACATTAATTCAGCCAGGACAAAGTCAAACTATTGTATTGTTTATTTTTATGCATTGAAGCAGTTAGAACAATTTATTTTGTAAGAAATTCATTTTGTACATAAGCCTTTTTTTTGTAGTTGTATTGTTGAAAGTAGAGATGAATAAAGATATGGCAAAAATGTGCTGTAACTGATTTTAGTAGTTAAACTGTTCCATTGAGCTGAAAAGTTTGCTGTTACACTAAATTCCATTTTCTCACTATATTAATATATTTGCATTTCAGAGACTTTATATATTTGTAATGCATCACACATCCATAATGCAGCACACATCCATATTGCAGCACACATTCTTGGGCACAGATCCCCTGTATTCCAACACACGTTGGACAAGTGTGTTTGAATACAGGGGATCTGTACCCAAGAATGTGTACTGCAATACAAATACATTATAATGGATCACACATTTCTAGTAAATTAGCACATTTCCATGGGCACAAATTATTTGTAATTCATTACACATCCTTGAGCACACAGCCAATCATGTAGTCATCAGTGTGCTGGAGAGTGGGTCCTTGTAGCACATATCTTCCTTATTCCTTCAATAATACATAAAATTTGTATATAGTGGGAAAAAAAGGCGCTAGACATAAATACAAGACCGGAATGATAATCAACTCCGATATACACAGAGGCCCTGACTCAGACCCGCTCGCGGGGCGTTTTTTTTTTTCTTTTCCAGTCCGGGCTCCTGGCCACTCGCTAAGCTGTGGGTGACCACCCACAGCTTTAGCGAGTGCCCAGGTGATGGTCGCGGCCATTGGGGCTTGTGACGAGACCCTTGTGGTAGGGTTTCATCTGCCGCAAGCCCCAGTGAGCTTCCGGCTCTAACAGCCGGAAGCTCACCTCTGACATCACTCGTGATGTCAGTGGGGTGCCCCCAAACGGCAGGCCTTCCTTAGGGAGCGCCTCCGTTTGGTCAGCCACACCCCCCCCCCCGACCCGCCTACCAATCGGGGCGAGCTGTCGATCAACAACGACAGTCGCCCCTTTTGGATGCGAGCATCGGAGCGAGTGATTTTTCGCTCGCTCCAGGGCGAGCGCGCGCACTGCCGACCATCGACCCACTTGCAAGCGGCCCAGAGTTCTCTTAGGAGATGTTGCATATACTTATTCTTATTATGTCCAGATCCAACAGAAATTCTCTCATTAAAGCCTTCAAATATGGTCCAATAATTATCCTCTCTTTAGTCCCTCCTCTGTTTCAACTTCTCTCTCAGGTTAGTTTTTAACGGAACAAAAGACCAAACAAAAACTCATGGTCTATTATTATTGTCTGAAGCATAAAATAATTCTTCAATCAGCATTCATATTTAATTCTTGTGTTGGCTAAGGTAGATATACACACACAATTTCATCTAAAAATAAGCACAATCAAGGGGGCACCCCATAGTGCATCACAAGATAAATGTAATAAGCAGTTTTAAAAGTACATAAGTCAAGTATGAGTACCAACGGTGGCGGTCACAACCACCGCAAGTCAAAGGAACATATAGTATCAAACATCTGTGGCATATTCAGCTGATCCACGATCAATCGTCCAATCGCTAGGCCATACCCAAACGCGTCGATGATGGTTGTTCAGTTTGTATGAGCAACCATCATCTGCAGATATACTTGCAGGTCAGTATATCTGCAGATACATCTAAGGTGGGATGGGTACGGGATGCCGGTGAACGGGAACGCGATGCCGGCATCCGACGGTCAGATTACCAACACCTGGAGGTCGGTATCCTAACCCTCCACCTCTCCCTACCCTAAACCTCCCTCCCCGGTGCCTATACCTAACCTCCCTCCCTAGTGCCTAAATCTAACCTCCCCGCACCCTAAACCTAACCCTCCACCCTTAGTGCCTAACCCTCCCCCTAGTCCCTAACCCACCCCCTAACTCTGCTACTTACCTTCGGGGTTCCGCCGGCCAGGATGCCAGTGCCGGGATTTTGAAAGCTGTCAGGACTCCAACGCCGGCATTCTGAGCGCCAGAATCCCTGCGGTCGGGATATTGACTGCATCCCCTTTTCGGTGTATACCCAGCTTTAGATGGCAAATAGTGGAGGACACATCGGGCAACATACACAAAGCATAATGGGGAGACAGATGTGGGGGAGACAGACTGATCAGTTGAGGGATGAGGCACACACTGTCGGGTCAGATGTGAGAAGATACCTCTTGGGACAGAGATAATACTGTATATTAACATTTTCCTGTGCAAGTGGGGGTGCACATAGAATGGATGGGGATTCAGTGATGGGTTAGAGGTGAGTTTGTGATGAAACTGGCCATGCTGGGGAAGATGACCCCTTCTTGAAGCACAGCAAAGGAAGTTGTGGGAACGGTTAGCTTAGGAGTGCGTTCTGACTCCCATTGTGCATGTCAGACTGTTTAGAGTATTCTTTTTAAATGTATATAATATACACCGTATATTAGAACAGACATTCTTTTTGGTTACAAAAAAAGGGGGAGGGACTCTGAAAAAGGCGCTAATAACAAAACAATACACAGATCTTAAATGTCCTTACACGTAGAAGATGCAAAAGATACCTTTATGAATACATTATATGGTGTTGAATTGTTAGTGGGCTACGCTCATTCTATACTTACAGTACTTGTGTGACTTATACTATATTTTAGTTTAGAGGTCATATTTTTCCACAATTTCTCCATATAATAGTCTCACCGGTGGAGTTATTCTGTTCAGACGTTTGTGAACATACTACACATATGTCTCTTTGTACATGTTTTTCATGTTCCATGAGGGAAATTCACGATTAAAGCTACAATATGAAAGGAAGAATTTTGTGAAGATCCTGCATTTCCATCCAAGGAACATATTGTATAATTTGTATGGACATTTAAGATTTGTTCATGTGTATTGTTTTCTTAATGCCTTCTTCAGAGTCCCCCCACCCCATTTTTATGTTACATGTTTTTCTAGTTGGAATGTGGTATCATTCCCTTGGGAATTTGACATGGAAAAAGGCTGGTTTGTGCAACTAGTGGGAACCCAACACAATTTTGTTTTGTATTCTTCTGTTCATCATTAGTTGCTTGATACCAGACTGTTTAGCCTTGATCCCACTTTTCCTTTGTAGTTTATCTCACAGCTTTATCTCTTAGCAGATATCAGTGTGTTTTGATGACAAGTCTATTGCTGACTATATCATACTCGTCTTGAGTGCACATGTTATACATTTGATGGGAGGCTACCATGATCTGTTTGAAGATATTGCAGTTAGCTTTCTGTAAAAAGTTTATTGCTTTTTGCTTTTGTTCCACCTGCTTATCCCTTATGTTTTGCAAACTGCTTCATACATATCTTATATGTGCTAAATAGCTGACCTTTTTCTCTAGTTACTTCTTGTTCCTTTTCTTTCTTCCAAATGGTGTCCGTGACACAGCAGCAGTAATCCTCTGACCATCATATTTTTGTCTTCCAGGCAAAGCCTCAATCGTATCAATACAGGACACTTCCTGGACCCCAACTTCAGAAGAAAACAGTACACTGAGCACCTGAGTTTCATGAATACCTCACTTTATCTACTTTATTTTGCACATTTTGAAATGAATTTCCAAAAAGAGTCGATTTACCACTCATTCTCAGTGTTTTTCCTTCCTTTTTGCTGCCCAGCGAATTGAAAGCAATATTATTGCAATGTAGCATTAAGCTGCAGAACAGTAAATCTCTGTAATGGACTTTTAACTGCAACCTGTGTCCTTCACAGAGACACACATGTCAGGAGACAGAAGAAGCAATTAAAAAATTAAATAATTTTACAATTGCCAGTGTGACTTTTTAAAATCCTGTGGAAAGTGATTTTCACCTTTGACAGCACTATCTTGGAATCTTGATTGGAGTTTAACATCTAGAGCAAAGTTTCTCAACTTTGTATAAGTCACAGTACAAATATAAACACGATCGTTCAGAAATTATATACATGTATGACACCAACACATATTTGTAGCAGCGGCTTCCAAAATTTTTAAACCCATTAAATTAAAAGACCAATAAAGATGGGGAAATTAAATAAGTATGAAAAGGAGAGATGGGAGTAAAGAGAGTCTCCACAAAAGACTCAATTATAGATTCTAGATTCCCCGATAAAAGGGAATTCAAGGTCTTTTTACCATTCCAACTATCTGTAGTATTTTGGCTTCGGTGAATTTCAGGTAAGAACAACATGTTCTAAATAGTTGAATTAATACTCTATTGGATGGGAAGTAAAGATGAGGACACTTAAGCTGTGTACACACTGATAGATATATCGCCCATTCCATTGTCCACAGACATATCCAATCTGCTGTGCAGTACAGCAGATCACCGATATATCTGAAAGATATATTGGTCATCTACTGGCGTGTACGGGTGACCCGTCAATCGCCCGTACATATGCTGCGGGAACCCGGTGGTGAGTGACAGCTCAATTGTAGATAATGTTTAGTTAAAAGTGTTCAAACACATAGCCTGTGAGAATGGCGAGTTTGCATAATTCAATTTTAAACCATTTTTCCTTTTAATTAATGCTGCTTTATAAAAAAAAACAGGCAGAGTCGCTGGAATCGTGCTGATGCCTGCATCTCGTAGACCAGAGGTTCCCAAACTCTGCATTTACAGTTCAAGTTTTAAGGATATCCATGCTTGAGCCCAGTTTGTCAAATTGACTGAGGTACTAATTAAGGACCTGATTCAGAGCCACTCGTAAGCGGCAGCTCGTTCGCTCCGAGCGATGTTTGCCCAACTGCACATGCGTACGGATCGTTATACGCATGCGTGAACCAGTCAGTGCGGTCGAAATTCATTTGCTCGCAAAATAGCGAATGCCTGCTAATTTGAGTGACAGAATGAGGCGTATGTGGGTGGTAACAGGGGAAGGTGCTTGAAAACGGGGAGTGGAAATCCGATCGCAGGCGTGCTTAAAGGTCAAAACGGGCGTTTTAAGGGAGTGCTTAATTAATCCAGCAGCGTCATTGACCACGTCACTTGGTTTTTTTTAACTCAGAACTGCTCGCAAAATAGTGGTTGAAAAAACCAACCACAAGAATAGCGAGCAGTTCATACGCTGGTCGATGTACTCGATTAATCTAATAAATAGCGGACATGACGTATGGTGCGAGCGGCCAGGGGGCGTATTTTTCAAATTTACGTTCGCATGTTTTGCTCGCTCGTTCAGACTTAGAGGCGTGAACAGACCGCAAAGTGCGAACGGTTCATTTGAATAGCCACCCCTTTTAGAAAACGAATGACCGCAAATAGCGAGCGGCTCTGAATGAGGGCCTAAGTCACCTGTGCTCAAGCATGTATACCCTTAAAACCTGGACTGTATATAATAGAATGTACTGATGTCTGAGAAGTCTCTACCATAATTTTCCTTGGCGTATACAGGACCTTATTCCGAGATTTACGCTTAATGCAATTGCAGCTGCGATCTCTTACACACCGCAATCGCAAAAATATGCTAATGTCTCCAATATGATGATGTCGCCCACTGCTGACTTCTCATATCTGTCCGACGACGTGCAACAATGTAAACATCAGTAACCTCTACGCAGATCGGACAGTTATGCAGCTGTCTCACCTTCCTCAAACACTGCGGCTCTCCTGACACTTTGACAGCTCTCTTGCAGAGGGGAACGCAATGGCTATGCATGCCCATGAAACAGCATTTACGGTCAGATACACCTGTGCTTTTCTAACCATCCCTTGTACCTCCCCCAAATGCTAACTACCTGTCACTCACTTTGCGAATCCTCTGTACATAGCATAAATCTTGGAATCTGTCCCACAGTTTTGTCCTCGTCATTCCAAATAAACTCCCAACAACTACTCTTAAAGACATTAAAGATTTTTATGTTCCTTGAGTGGGGTGGGTCTGGAACATTAAAAATTCTCAGGATAATATTAATTTTTATAGAAACTTTTCTCACGCTGTGTGCTGGGCTGCTGTGAGGGAGGGGGGCGGCGTCGGACCCGGGCCCCCGCCGGGTCCCTCAGGAAGCCCGGGTAATCTGTACCCGCTCCCCCCCCCTCTCGGCGCCCCTGGGTGTCAGTTTTAGTAACAGTACAAACTCACACCTTCTTGCATTTTTTAAAGGTGCGAGTTTGTGCTGTAACTCGCAAATGTAATAGCCTGCAAACTTTTCAGCTCGAGGCTACTACATATGCGAATTTCGGTGAGTTTTCCCCTATGTAAAATTACATATTTTAATGTGACTAGCATTAAAAGGTGTGAGTTATACAGAAGTCATCACAGATCAGTGAGATCTGTAACGGCTTCTGTCTGTGTTTTAAAAAAAAAAAGACGCACAGCCCTCCCCGAAGAGCATAACCAGCCCCGGGCTTTCTAAAGCCTGTCCTAGTTCTAAATATACATGGGACAAAATACGTAGGGGGTCCCCTGTATATTAAGAACTTTGCTAAGCCGGCCCTGGTTGTGGAAAAACAGGACAAACCGCGTAGGGGTCCCCTGTATCTCCATAACCAGCACCAGACTCTTTCTAGCAGGGGGGGGTAATGCCACAGCCAGGGAAAACCTTTCACTGGTTTCCCCGGCCAAAGCATTACTCCAATAAAGGGGTCCCTCTCCAGGGCACCTCAGGCTTCGGCTGATAGCCCGGGGCTATCCGCGGCACCTCTGGGCGGTTATTGTGTACTGTATAATAGATGTATAAATATCGTCTTTAGCTGTGGTACTACACATCCCAGCAAGCCTCCCCCGCATTCTGGTACTTGGAGAACCACAAGTACCAGCATGCGGAGCATTACAGGCCCACTGGTACCTGTAGTTCCACAGCCAAAGAAATACGTAAAAAAACACAAAACACACCGTGAATGTAAAAGTTTAATATAACATACATTCACACTCACTAACACACATACTCACCTAGTATCCCTGATGCCATCATGTCCACTTGTCCAGTAGATAATTCTTAGGGGTACCTATAATAAAAAATCAATACTTACCTCTCCTATGCGTAGTTCCTGTCCTCTTCTTTCAAAGTAGGCATCCAGGGGGTTAAAATAAAAACACGAAAATGCCCGTAACCAAGCCAGACAGGAGGAAAGGTATGTGTGTGTACACATACCTTTCCTCTGCATGAATGACTAGGGCCCACGTGTGCCCCATCGTTGCATGAGCCGCCAGCCAATCAGCGTTTATACTCGCTATACTCAGGATATACTCGCTGGGGACTTTTGGATAACTTTTTTTTGTGAGTCTGAAACTGACACCCTATTACATTAGGCGAGATTATTGTTTTCAATGGGAAAACATCTGGATGCGAGTTTGAGAATGGGGATTTTTAGTAACTCTGAAAAAATGCACGTTCTAGTGAACTGACACCCTATTACATTGGAGAGTTGTGAAAAATTGCGAGTTTAGCACTAAACTCGCAATTTACCAAAACAGACGCCCTATTACATTTGGCACATTTGGCCCTATGTTTTTGTTAGTGAAAAGATGACTGAGAAAGTATCCATCCTATAATACAGTGTTCCCCAAACTCTGTTCTCAAGGCACCGTGACAGTATAGGATTTAGGGCTATCCATGCATAAGCACAGGTGACTTAATTAGTACCTCATTCAGTTTCATTTAACCACCTGTGATTAAACATGGCTATCCTTAATATCTGGACTGTTGAAGTGTCTTGAAGACCGAGCAGGTGATTCAGAGAAGGATGCTAATAGCTTCACTGCTCCTTCTTTGGATGCTGCAGCATTACTAAAATATGCTAATGCAGCAGGAGGCTTCTAAGGACAAAACATGCCTCCTGCCAGCATTGCAGTTCCGAGAGCTGCGTGCAAGGATGCATCCATCGGCCATCTTAGTAAGCCAGAGCTTACTCAGACTGGACGCTGGAAACTGCAGATCCTGGCTCTGCATGTCTAAAAAATGACACATTCCCGTTTTGTAAAACTGACCCGGTGGCCGCACCCTCCCTGCCCCCAAATGGCCCAAGCCTGTCAGTCGGGCTGCAGCTTAGGGGACACGGCAAGTGACCTTGCAGTACCTGTTCTGCACAAGTGCAGAATGGGTCCTGCGTATACACAGTCCTCCTGCCATCGGAGATTTACACAAATCATCGGGTGTAAGATATCTACTTTGCCAATCGCTTTCAAAAGTTCAAATAAAAAGTTATTTGATGTGTTATAAATATAGTCACCTATCTCCTCTTCTGTTCGGCATTGCATAGATAGAATGTCATTGGGAACCTTTAGAATTCAGGGTAGGGAATTCCTGAGAAATTTGTTCCACCTACAATCTCAGATCTTCTAAGATTCAGATATAATTTGGGTCTTCTTTTGAGACTATGGGCCTGATTCAGACCCGCTCGCAAGCGGGTCGATGGCCGGGCAGTGCGCACGCAAGCCCTGCAGCGAGAGAGAAATTATCTTGCTCTGGGGCTCACTACAAACGGGGCGGCTGTCGATGTTGATCGACAGCTCGCCCTGTTTTGTGGCCGGGGAGGGGTGTGGCTGGTCAAACGGAGGCATTCCCGAAGGAACGCCTGCCGTTTGGGGGCAGCCCTACTTACATCACGAGTGATGTCAGTAGTGAGCTTACGGCTCTATTAGAGCCGGAAGCACACTGGGGCTTGTGGCAGACCAGAGCCTACCACAAGGGTCTTGTCGCAAGCCCGATGGTCGCGACCATCACCTGGCCGCTCGCTAAAGCTGTGGGTAACCACAGCTTAGCGAGCGGCCAGGAGGCCGGGATTTTTAAAACAAAGCGGCCACCCTGATTCAGAGCGAGTGCTCTGAATCTGGCCCTATGCCCTTAAATTAAATAGGGGCATATTTATCAATAATAGTTTTACTAAAATAATGTGAAAACAGGTGTTTTCACATTATTTTAGTATCGCCTAAATATACAGATGTGTCCACATACATTTAGCCTCATTGCGCACTGAACAGCCCTACTAGTCGCGCCATGCTATGGATAAGATTAAATTGTAAAAAAATAGCAGAGGGAGCAATGGGGGCAGAGGGAGCCCTGTGATAACGCTATCAGATGGCGTTATTAATGCTTCTGTCCTGTTTCCCCTACTCCAGCTCTGTTCTGACAGCCAGAACAGAGCTCAGCTGTCACCTGTGATCAGCATTGTGTGTCTAAATAGATCACAGGCTGGTCACTGAAGAAAATAAAAAGTTAAAAAATAAAATAATAAAATTAAACTTACCTGCAAGCTGCTGCAGCCAGGAATCAATGGCTGGCTCTTGTGACCCCAAGTCAGCTGATGCTGTGAAACTTCCAGCCAGCACTGATCAGCTGAAACAGTCACAGAAAGAAGGAACCGGACAGTGGTCCCTGGGTGCAGCAGTGTGCAGGTAAGTGTTAGCTTAGAGGGGAAAAGGGGGGGGAATCGTGGGGAAAATCGCAGGGGGGAAGCCGATCGTGGGGGTGGGGGGGGCGCAAGCGGCACATGCATGGTCACACTTTGTATTTCTTGTGAAAAATACCCTGAAAAGTGCAGGAGAGAGATTTGCAGGAACAGGGTTTCCTCGCAAACTCTGTCCCTGCATGCATTCAAATATCACAATGCGAATTTCGGCGAATTTATCACATCCCATCTGAGATGTGGATTGTGGTAAATATGCCCCATAGTGTTAATTGTCAACTATACCCTAGGTTGCAAAAAAATCTAGTCTGTGAGTGGGTCTGGGGAAAGATTTGTAGAAGCACAAGGAACTAAGGAGGTAGGTATTGAATCCCAAGCCTTAAGGCACCGTAATATAAAACTGGAATCGAAAGAATTCCCCAGTGGGGCAGATTGTAGAGCCAGACACAGGGCCTGATTCAGATGTGGACGCAATGGTGATATTTTCTGCAATCTGAGCGAAAAAGATTTGAAGTTGATGTTCTCCATAATTTCCTTCAGATAATAAAATGTATCAATGAACTATACTGTAACTAATGACCAGTCAGAGCCTATTTCCAACATGGTAACTAAGGTGCAAGTCACCATTGTGAATGTGCTGTGAATTTTTTTTACTTCCCATTGGTTTAAAAGCTTGTAGAAAAATAAATGATTCCTATGGATTAAGGTGAATATTAAAAGAATTGGGATTAAAAGAATTGGTCTTTATTTAACTAAAGTGTTTTTTTCACATTTGATGTTTTCTTTAACAGACTTTTTCTATGAGGTACTACAACTCCCTGTGATGCATGCCAGGACAGTTCTACAAATGCCAGCCACTTTGGCAGCCATTCACATGCTGGAATTTGTAGTTTTGCTACTCCTACCATACCCAAGCAGTTTCTGGATAGCTGAAACCCTTATGTCACCTACGAACATGGTGATTACTATCATTAACTCTTTATCACTCCAACACCCACCTACTAGTGGAAATTACCCTCCTTACCTCTCCGCAGCTTCCTCCAGTAGCAGGCTTGCTCCAGATCCAATCTGTGGCTCTGCACGGTGGGTTCAGGTGGCCACCTGGTCTATGGATGCCGCCATGTCCTAGTCACATGATTTTGTTTTAGACAATGTCTGAATCGCAATGGGTCAGCTGATTCATTCCAGCCTATCACAGCTCAGCAATGGGTATATAAGGGATCTCTGGGCTAAGAATCATTGCCTTTGCAACGTCGCTTCTTGTTATGTCTCTAGAATCCAGCAGTGCTGTCTGCAGCTACTCTACAGAGAGCCTGCTGTTTCTTCAGTGCCAGCCGTCAGTTCGGTTATTAGCCAAGTCCAGCTCGGCTATTATCTCTGGTACCAGCTGGCTCAGTCTACACCAAGACCAGGTCAGCTACTATCTCCGGTACCAGCTAGTTCAGTCTACGCCAAGTCCAGCTTGGCCAGTATCTCCGGTATCAGCCGATTCTGCCATTGGTAATGCCAGAGAGTCAGTGCTATCTCTGCACATCTCCATGTGGTGATAACAAATAACTAATTTGAGTAGAGTCAAATGTGTCAAATTATACATACAGTACATTTAATATTTTTAGAAATAAATGAATAAAAACACATAAGCATATACAGATACAATAGTCTCCAACAGTAAATAAATGAATAAAACAATGTCTCTCCATATAGGACACAGATTTATATACTAATAATCTTAGAAGCTTTCAGTAAGTTTGTTAATTAATCACACTTGTAGATTCCCGCTACATTCAACGGTAATTAGGAATATTCTTCCCTGTAAAAAAATATAATGAATGTTTACATGGCACCAATATAGCTCAGATCAGGAGTAGTGTTCCTTTATAAAAGGCAACATAAGAAAATATGCTGTTGTTCCGTGAATAATTGTCCTTAATTGGTAATTGTGATGCATACGAGGCGCAAAATAGGAATTAATGGTTTTAATGATTAAAGGTAATAAGAAGAGTGAACAGTATAGCATTAATAAATACCAATAAAAATAACAATAAAAAATTAATCCATAAATAGTCTAAAATGTAAATAATTCAGTTTAGGCCTAGATGCATTTGATCAATGTAAAATTAGATTGTATGTTTACAATTGAAATACAACATATGGGCACCTCAGGAAGAAGGCAGTTCAGTGTATTCCAAATAATGGCATCAAAGTGTATACAGCAACATCACACATATTAATCCCTTTGATTTGCTGTAGTTTGCAGAATTTAATTAATTAGCTGTTTAGAATACCATCACTCATTAAAATTCACCACAGCAGGTGGATGTTGGAAAATGCAGGTTTCCCAAAATGGATTCAGTCAGGTAAAACAGTCTCCAGTCTTTACTTTAAACTCTCTCCGTTGTCTCGAAGATATAGTGAGACTTTCCAGATAGTTTGCATGAATGGGGCGGTGCGTGCACCTCCTACCTTTGTGCTGATATCTGTGGGATGTAATGTTGCCTCCGTCTGGTTGCTCACCGGGTCCTGATGACAAAGTTGGAGACCCGTTCTCGGTGGGTCCCGCGATGCAGCAGCCGGACCTCAAGTGTCAGTAGCCGCTGAAGGTTGGGGAGAGCCGGTGGTGAGCGTGCACGCCTGTGTCACTGTCGGATCCCTTCTTCCAGGTAGCGCTCCTTCCAGAGGGCGTGGCCAACGCGTTTCGCCCGTCCAATCAAATGCGGGCTTCGTCAGGGCTGTCAATGTCTCTCCCTATTGTTCCTTATAAGGGTGTCAGTCTTGCTCCTCCTTTATTTGATTAACTCCTTAGTTGCCTGTCTTTGGTCTGTATTTAAATGATGGTGAACTTTTTATACATGTCATGGGTATTAATCTATATTATTCCATTGAAGATATTTAAACTCCTATGCTGGAGTGGCTGGCTAATGTCGTCTGTCTGGTGTTAGATCTTGAGTATGAAATAAGTGGAATAATTGTATTTAATGATGGATTTGCTTGTTCAGTCTTAGGATGGGCTAATTGGCCTCGTGCTATTCAAGTTAGGGGAACGGTACAATATGCATGATGACTATAGGGACAGGATTAGAAACAATAGAATACAAAACAGGAGAGCACCCCTTATTACCAATCCCCCAGCAGTCTATGGAGGGAAAAGGACATATCAACCCTATAGGGAAATTAATTTTGAATATGGCAACAGACAAATTACAGGTGCTATAGATACATCCATAGTCAAAGAGAGTTTCAGGAAAGGTATAAGAGAAGCAACAATACAAGAGGAAGTCCATACAACAAGACTTCTAAAGAAGATGGAAAAATCAGCAATAAATGGAGAATCAAGAATAACAACTCCCTTAACAGTCCAAGATGACCCAGAACAGAATCTGAACCTTTTTTTTAGCATTTATCAGGGAAGAAATACCACCAGATCGGAATCTGGAACCCGTACAGAAGAGAAAATATTCATTAACGGACACAGAAAGTGCCGAAGAGGAAAAAGAGGGGGAAAAAAGAAGCCCAAACATGAACAGAGATGTAAGACCAAAATCACAAAAAAAGAAGAAGAAAGACAACTAGGGATATTCAACATCAGCAAACATATTTTAACAAAAGAAGAACTTGATGTCCTTAGAAAGGGCCTTAAGTTTGCTCCAAGAAATTACTTTGATGAATTTCAGATCTATCTAGACTTACACAAATTCATACGGAAGCTTACATTACAAAAATTCTTCTCTAAAGAGAAAGAAGAAAAAGATGAAGAAGAAAGCAAATCAATATTTTACCCCAAACAGGCACAAGGTGCACTTACAGAGGCTTTCCAAAAAGCAGTGGAAATCGATTTGGAAACAATGGGAAGTAAAAGGGAGCAGATTCAACAACAAAAGAAGAAGACAAGGTATGAAACAAATTTTACTAGGAAAGATAAAGAAGCATTAAAAAGCCTTAAGGAGAATGACTCTATAGTCATAAAACAGCCGGATAAGGGAGGAGCGATAGTAATAATGGATAGATATTACTATGACGAAGAAGCACTACGACAACTTGCAGATAAAGAAACGTACGAACTCCTCAAAAATGATCCAACTGAAAAATATCAAAAGGAACACAACCACCTTCTCAACAAAGGCAGAGAAGAAGGTATCCTTAGTAAAACAGAATTTGACTACATCCAACAGAACCACCCAAGGATCCCTGTATTCTACTTCCTCCCTAAAATTCACAAGACATGTAATAACCCACCTGGACATCCAATAGTTTCAGGAATAGGATCACTCACCACAAAATTATCAGAATATGTAGACATCACTTTACAGCCATTAGTCATTAAACAGTTTAGCTATCTGAGAGACACAACGCACAATCATTTTTGGTTCAATGGCTCCCACTATAGACAGGTTCGCGGAACAGCTATGGGGACGAAATTTGCCCCTAGCTACGCGAACCTGTTTATGGCCAATTGGGAGAATGAAAAAATATGGCAGAATAACCCTTTTAGAAAACATATACTTTTCTGGCAACGTTACATAGATGATGTCATCATGATTTGGACAGGGGAAGTGGAAGAATTACAATTATTCAACAAGTATATTAATGACAACACCATCAATCTGGAATTTACAACCACTTGGAGCAAGGAATCTATCAATTTTTTAGACCTTACTATCTATATAGAAGGAGACCAAATACAAAGACATTTACTAAACCAGTAGACATGCATAAATTCATCCCCCCCCACAAGTAATCACCACAAAAATTGGATTAAGAGCATTCCAGGAGGACAGTTTAAGCGAATCCGACGGAATTGCTCACATTTGGAAATATTCAAAGAACAATCAGAACAACTAAAATTGAAATTTACAGAACAGAACTACGATTCTAAGATCTTAGAGAAAGCCCTTCAAGAAGCAAAATAAACAGAAAGAACACACTTACTAGAATACAGACCAAAGAGAGAGAATGAAAAAGGACCCTTTTTCATCACTCAGTACTGTAATCAATATAAAGACATTGAAAAGATTATTCGCAGACATTGGCACCTTCTTCTTAAGGATGACATTTTGAAAAGTCAATTACAAGAAAAACCCCATTTTGTGTATAGAAAGGCACCAAATCTGAAGCAAAAAATTACGACAAGTTATCTGATGCCTAGAAAGGAGACGAAGAAGAATCTAGATACTTGGCTTGGAAAAAGGAATTCAGGATTCTATTATTGCAATAGATGCAAGGCCTGTAAAACCACGGGAAAAAAACAAACTGTGCCAGTATGTGACTTTACATCAAATGTTACAAAGAAAAATTACAAGATCAAAGAAACAATGACATGTGATACTCAAGGGGTAATCTATCTCTTAACCTGTCCTTGCGGCTTACAATACGTAGGCCGCACCAAAAGGAACTTGACTCAACGAATAAGAGAACATATCAATAATATTGACAAAAAATTTGAGGCATATAGCGTATCCAATCACTTCAAAAATGTACACAATGGGGACTCTAGTACTCTACAGTTTCATGCTATTAAAAAAGTTAACAAACCTTGGAGAGGGGGAGATTTTATCAAAATTATGTCACAAGAAGAATCCAAATGGATCTATGAATTGAAAACACTCAAACCAAAGGGATTAAATATAGATTTTGAATTTTCCTATTTCTTGAAAGATTAATTTACATCAGTCTAAGATAAGATCTGGGCACATAAGCAGTGCTTTTCAAGAATTTCTTTTTGGGGAAAAAGGACATGGTGGCGTTCACTACGTACATACCTCCCTGATACCGCCCAACCACTTTCGAACTTGGAAGCTAAACAGGGAAGGGCCTGACAAGTTAATGCGGTGGGGGACCTCGCATGAACATCAGGTTGTGTAGCGTATCCCCGTATCCATTGTACCGTTCCGCTAACTTGAATAGCACGAAGCCAATTAGCCCATCCTAAGACTGAACGAGCAAATCCATCATTAAATACAATTCTTCCACTTGTTTCATACTCAAGATATAACACCAGACAGACGACATTAGCCAACCACTCCAGCATAGGAGTTTAAATATCTTCAATTGAATAATATAGATTAATACCTATCTAAACTCATAGTAACCTTTTTAATTTTTTCACTCACTAATTTTTATTTTTTATTGATGTATTTATTTTTCATTGATATATAATATTTTGTTTTAAATATAGATTCATTAGTCATTACAGTTTTAATATAGATTCATTAATTATTACAGTTATTTGATATCATTTAATACCACAGATCCAGGAATCGCCGGTCTGCCGAATTCTGTATCTAATTTTATGCCACATGACATGTATAAAAAGTTCACCATCATTTAAATACAGACCAAAGACAGGCAACTAAGGAGTTAATCAAATAAAGGAGGAGCAAGACTGACACCCTTATAAGGAACAATAGGGAGAGACATTGACAGCCCTGACGAAGCCTGCATTTGATTGGACGGGCGAAACGCGTTGGCCATGCCCCCTGGAAGGAGCGCTACCTGGAAGAAGGGATCCGATGGTGACACAGGCGTGCACGCTCACCACCGGCTCTCCCCAACCTTCAGCGGCTACTGACACTTGAGGTCCGGCTGCTGCATCGCGGGACCCACCGAGAACGGGTCTCCAACTTTGTCATCAGGACCCGGTGAGCAACCAGACGGAGGCAACATTACATCCCACAGATATCAGCACAAAGGTAGGAGGTGCGCGCAACGCCCCATTCATGCAAACTATCTGGAAAGTCTCACTATATCTTCGAGACAACGGAGAGAGTTTAAAGTAAAGACTGGAGACTGTTTTACCTGACTGAATCCATTTTGGGAAACCTGCATTTTCCAACATCCACCTGCTATGGTGAATTTTAATGAGTGATGGTATTCTAAACAGCTAATTAATTAAATTCTGCAAACTACAGCAAATCAAAGGGATTAATATGTATGATGTTGCTGTATACACTTTGATGCCATTATTTGGAATACACTGAACTGCCTTCTTCCTGAGGTGCCCATAGGTTGTATTTCAATTGTAAACATACAATCTAATTTTACATTGATCAAATGCATCTAGGCCTAAGCTGAATTATTTACATTTTAGACTATTTATGGATCAATTTTTTATTGTATTTTTTATTGTTATTTTTATTGGTAATTATTAATGCTATACTGTTCACTCTTCTTATTACCTTTAATCATTAAAACCATTAATTCCTATTTTGCGCCTCGTATGCATCACAATTACCATTTGAGTCTATAGTGGCACAGGAAAGCCACTAACATTTGAAGCAGCACTAGGAATTAAAACAAACTTAAAACCATTACATGAGCAGTTACTTCTATTTTAGCTTTTTGTTCAAGAGCGCATTGAACCACAGTTTTTTCTTTTCAATTGTCCTTAATTGCCTTGAGGGGTCAATATCCCAGCATGTAGTCGCTGCAGTGACATTGGTAAAATGAGAAACTGCGATGATTCTCTAAAAAAATTTTTTTTACCATATGATAAAGTAATATAGAAAAATGACGTTAGTGGTACCACTTAGTCAGGTGCATAAATATTGGGACATTGACAGAATTTTCATATTTTGGCCTCTATTCACCACCACAATGGCTTTGAAATGAAACAAACAAGATGTGCTTTAACTGCAGACTTTCAGATTTAATTTGAGGGTAATTACATCCAAATCAGGTGAACGGTGTAGGAAATACAACGGTTTCTATATGTAGTCATTGTGGTGGTGAATAGAGGCCAAAATATGAAAAATCTGTCAATGTCCCAATATTTATGCACCTGACTGTACATATTTCCAGAGCTGGTTTAAAAGAACTAGGCGATCCTGTGCTAATCTAATTAAGATGTATAAAGCCAGATCACGGAACGGGAATTTCCCGGTTTTTGATGTAGTGTGAATGGGGGTCTCAGACTAATACCTGGGAATTTCCAGGGTAGATAGACCCGGGAAGTACCCGTGCATTTTCTTTTTGCCTGAAACCGGTATGATAATTAAAAAAAATGATCATACCGAGTGGCTAGAAATTAATCAGTAAATTATAAAAAATATAAATAAAAATAATCATAATAATGAAAAAATAAGGAAACCTATGAAACCATCACATAAAAGATGTAATAATAAAATACAAATAAATAAATATGTAAAATAGTGAGAATACTCCTCCAGTCTTCCACCTACTCTTCAATTCCTACTACATCTGTGGAATCTATACTCCGTTAAATTCTCTCCTATGTCTCCCCTCACACCCATATGGAACAATCCCTGTTTTCTACCAGGCCTACAAATGACCCGCATGACATGGTGGACACATCTGTCCCTCAAATTTCCTGTGGATTTTAGTGCAGATGGTCATTGGCTTTCCTTCTCGGAACTACAGTTGCAAACTCCTACCCAACCCCTCCGCCCCTTTGAATATTGTCAAATATGGCACTTTCTACAATCTATGCCACAAGATTCACTCCTACGCACCCTCACCCCCTTTGAACGCCTCTGCAGGTTCCACCCCGTGTCCAAAGGAATGATTTCGCAAATTTATAATATACTTATTGATGTTGTTTTTTCAATTTGTAATCCACACGAATCCTCTTGGGAGACGGACCTTGGCCCACCACCAGACGAGGAGGCTTGGGACGACATTAGACAGGCTATTGCCAGATCCTCTATTTCTACACAGTTTAAGGAAACATCATATAAATTATACTACCGCTGGTACTATACCCCAGTGCGACTCTCACAAATGTTTCCTTCTACCTCACCCCTCTGCTGGAGAAATTGTGGCCTCCGGGGTACTCTTACCCATATCTGGTGGACTTGCCCGGTCCTCAATATTTTCTGGACCTCGGTCCATAACCTTATAAATCAGCTCTTTGAAACTCCGATTCCACGGGACCCATGGATTTTTCTACAATGCTACCCTCCTCCCGATCTTTCCAAGCGCTCCCAGGAACTTGTCCCATATCCTAGTAGCTGCCAAACAATTAATAGCCTGCCAATGGAAAAATCCTCTCCCGCCATCTCTTTCTGCCTTGAAATCACAAATTTGGCATATTGCAGCAATGGAGAATATTAATTACTATCTCCATGATAGGGGCCATCTATTTGCCCAAGTGTGGGCTCCTTGGCTCTCCTTTGAGGGCACCCCCACTCTTGACCCTTGTATTTCCTCCACTGAACCCATGTGCGGCGGGAGGGTCTTACTTCCCACCCCACTCTTTTGTGTTTATATGCTTTACTACCCTGGATAGGTACTCCTCCTTGTTTTTGTTTTAATATCCTTTAAATATCTTTCAGATGTTTTAATTTCTATAATAGTCCTGTTTCCCTTCCTTACACCTCCACCCCCCCATCTTCCCCCCATGCCCTATTTTCTTTTAATTTTGTTTACATATATAGATCTATATTGTATTTTCTTTATAAATTTGAAAATGTGTCTCATTGTTGAGGCTATTTGCACTCATGCCTGTTTATATGCTCAGTCTGTTATATTTATTAGCGCTTTAAATAAAGAATTAAGAAAAAAAAATAGTGAGAATAACTTGAATTATGTTTGTAGTAAATCATTAGACAATTTGATGGCCACATAATAGTGTTGATAATTTAGCGAACAATGTTTAATTATACAAAAAAATAATAATATAATTCCGGAGATCGATAAGAACAAAAGAGAAATTATTAAATTGCCCATTCCCTAGAAGAGGAAAGCCCAAAAAATGTTTAAATACTTCACGAGTATAATGAGATGTTCAGTGGAGATAAGAATAGCTCTATTAAATTCATGACATTTGTGACCAGGGAGGCTCCTCCTTATTCTATTGGTAAGGGACATACTGTATAGATATAAGACAGGTTACTGAATATTGTACAACTTAATTATTATGTAGATCAATTCCTCTATTAAATGTGAGGATATGACCAAGTGAAATATACATAAATAAGAGCAGATGTATGGGCTGAAAACACAACATCAAGTACCTCCGGATAGAGGGTCCTCTATCTCACACTTCAACCAATACACATGTAAAAAAAAGTGTGGCTCGATTATATAAAAATCTATCTCGATATTTTAATTCAAACCATCAGGATGCATGGTGCCTAACCTATGGACCCAATAGTTTTCTCTAAGGGTAGTTTAAAAAAATCTATCCTCTCCCCTTGCCGTTGGGGGAACAATACCTGTTAATCTAATATCCTTAACATTGGATTAATGCACTGATGCACAATGATGTGAAACAGCACATAATATACATCCTTTCAGAATATTCCTCCTATGTTCTAAAAATCTGCTGCGTAAGGGTCTAATAGTCCTCCCTACGTAGTGAATGTGGCAGGAATACAGGTAAATTATGTAAGCTGTGTTACAATTGATGAAACTTTTAATAGAGAAAGTTTCACCCGTTGTGGCTGATGAAAATATATTAGTCCTATTGGTAATAAACGTACAGCCATGGCCAAAAGTTTTGAGAATGACACATTGACACAAGTATTGGTTTTCACAAAGTTTGCTGCTTCAGTGTTTTTAGTCCTTTTTGTCAGATGTTACTATGGTATACTGAAGTAATATTACAAGCATTTCATAAGTGTCAGAGGTTTTTATTATTCATGTGTGGGGTTACTTCTCAGCCAAGGGAGTGGGATCACTCACAATTTTGCCAAAGAACACAGCCATGAATAAAGAATGGTACCAAAACACCCACCAAGAGCAACTTCTCCCAACCAAGTTTGGTGACGAACAATGCCTTTTCCAACATGATGGAGCACCTTGCCATAAGGCAAAAGTGATAACTAAGTGGCTCGGGGGTCAAAACATTGAAATTTTGAATACATGGCCAGGAAACTCTCCAGACCTTAATCCCATTGAGAACTTGTGGTCAATCCTCAAGAGGCGGGTGGACAAACAAAAACCCACATATGCTGACAAGCTCCAAGCATTGATTAGGCAAGAATGGGCGGCCATCAGTCAGTATGTGGACCAGAATTTGATTGACAGCACTTTCACTTTGTGAAAACCAATACTTGTGTTATTCTCAAAACTTTTGGCCATGGCTGTACATGTGTTGCAGGCAGAACGTCAACATTTAAACTTGACTTTTGGTTGTCTTAATAACCAGTTATCTTTACCAAGAGTCTTATTAGTATTACCAGATGGTTGTTTATAGAAGCTTGGTGTCATCCCTAAAGCTGGCCACACATCTAAAGATTATCTGTCCAACCAGCCAACTAGTTGGTTGGTTGGAATGAAAATCTGGTAAGGAATGGGAGTAAATGATGATCAGCAATTTGCTCCTAAATGCTAGAAAACAGATGAAAATGGTCGTCAGACAAGTTTGTTAAATCTTTGATCTAAACAATTTGTTCAAACAACAGTTTTTGTCCATTTTCCGGCGTTTGGGAGCAAATTGCTGATTGTCATTTGCTTTCATACCTTACCAGATTTTCATTCCAACCAATCAACTAGTTGGCTGGTTGGACAGATAATCTTTAGATGTGCGGCCAGCTTTAGACTATTGGCTTTCCTAAAAATTACAGTTGCTTCTTCAGGGATGTTATCCCTTAGAACTTTATCTGCCATTTAGATGGAGAAATTGGTTTGAATAATGTTTTTGACCTTCTTGGAACAACTATTGTGTCATTAAACTGTGATTCTCTGGATCTCATAAAAAGCAATTCTTCTCTCTTAAGAGATCTAGATTTATCCAATGACGAAGATAAATGGGAATCTTGACAATTACATTCCTTAAATGATTCCAATAGGTTGGATGCCTGCATTTCAAAAATGTCGTTATTAGTACAATTGCACCATACCCTTCTGAGTTGACCGTATAGGATATTGTTAATACAGGGTTTATAATGTAAACTATCAAAATGAAGAAAATTAAATGTGTCCACCTCTTTTCTATATGTTTTGGTGTGAACGCTGTCACCCTCAATATACAAGGTGGTATTGAGGAAGGAGATAGTGAATCTATGAAAAGAACCAGTGAAATTGAAATAAAATTGTTAGTATTTAAATGTGAAATAAATTGTGATAAAGAGTGTTCATGCCCATCCCAAATAAAAAGCAAATCAATGTATCGGCCATAGAACACGAGGCTGTTGGCAAGCTTCCGCTCTCACACCTGGGTATCTTCAAAAGCGCCCATGTACAGTATATGTTGGCGAAACTCACCACAAACCTCGCATCCATGGCCATACCCAGAGTCTGTAGATAGAATGTTTGGTCAAAAATAAATAATTCTGTGTAAGAATAAAATTAATAGAATCCAAAATAAATGTTCTCTGGTGTCCATAGATCCCCACATCTCATAATAAAGATGTTCTCAACTGCTTTAATGCCCTCCGTGTGTGGAATATTGGAGTACAAAGCTTGTACGTCACATGTGGCAAAATAATAGCTGTCTTTCCATCTAATATCTTTGATTAGATTTAGAAAATGATTGGTGTCTTTGATGTGGGAACTCTGGGCCGTAGCATATGGTTGTAGAAAAAAAATCAATAAAATGTGAAAGATTAGAAGTGAGGGACTCAACTCCAGAAATAATAGGTCACCCAGGAGGAGTGATTAGTGTTTTGTGAACTTTAGGGAGGTGATAATAAGTGGGTATAACTGGGTGTTTGGATGAAAAAAAGGTCTCTCCTCCCTGGATATCACCTGCACATTATAGGCTTCATCTAATAAGGTAATGAAGGCCTGATTCAGACCCGCTCACAAGCAGGTCAATGGTGGGATACTGCACACGTGCGGCGCGCAAGCCCCGGAGCGAGAGAGATATTCTCTCGCTCCGGGACCCACTACAAAAGGGGCGGCTGTCGATGTTGATCGACAGCTCGCACCGTTTTGTAGGTGGGGAGGGGGGGTGGCTATACAAACTGAGCCATTCCCGAAAGAACACCTGCCGTTTGTGAGAGGCACCACTGACATCACCAGTGATGTCAGTGGAGAGCTTCCTGCTCTGTTCCTGTACATGCATATGCATCGCAGTGCAAACACCAGCCATTGCGATCTGGACTGCAATTGCAGAGGCTACGCAGACCCATCGCAGAGTGATTGACAGGAAGTGCCATTTTTGTGTGGTGACGAGGGGTGGTTGGGCAAACGCAGGCGTGCCAGTGCGTCTCAACCCCGTTACAGGGGCGTGCATAAATTATCCACTGCATAGCCATATGCAGTGTGAGGACTCATAGTGTGCGTGGCTGTGAGCAATTTCTGAGTAAGGTCAGGGCTTGGGCAAGTGTGCGTATGGGTCCAAAGGTACTCGATTGTAACAATGGTTTTGCTATTCTGCTAAGTATTACGGATGTGATTAAGGGGAAGTGGGTGTCCTTATGTTAGGCTATGATCGCAATGCGAATGCAATTATTTGCATATCACCGCTGGTATTAGCAACTGTGTTGCATGCATATTAGTAGATTAGCGATCCAAGCTGAATCAGACCCTGAGTCCGCTCATTTAGGAACTATCTAAGAGAAGATCTTATATTTGACCTCCCCAAATTTGTAATTCCGCTGCCTCGCTCCCAACTTCTGAGCCTGTCCAGTGAAATTTTCCTTGTGGGAGGCACTGCAGGGGGAGGCACTGCAGATTGAGGCATTGATGTAGTTGATATCAGCGTGGTTTGTATCCTATCCAATCAATGCCTCAATCTGCAGTCCCTCCCACAATGCCAATCCAGCAACCAGTGTCATCTCCTGAGTCTCGCTTACAGTTACCAACTCTTAATCGATTTGATCCTAAGCATTGTTAAATTTCCTTAATTAAGGTGAGGTTCATATTTGAGGTACTACCGCAAAATTTTCCTACATCTAGAGCAAAGATGGCATATATAATTTCATTGCTAACAGGACCTGCTTTAGCCTGGGTGTCTCCATTATGGGAGCGGAATTATCCGCTCGTGTGTAACTAGTAATTTCATTGCGGCTTTCAAGAGGATTGTTGATGAGCCGGGAAGACCCGCTGTGGCTTCTATCGATCTACTATGTCTCAAGCAGGGTTCACGATCCGTGGGCCAGCATGTGGTCCAATATCAAACAATAGCAGCCAAACGTCAGTGGAATAATGAAGCCTTGAAAGACGCTTTCTGGAAAGGTCTGTCGGAAAAGCTAAAAGATGAATTAGTGACACGGGACCTTCCTGACAGATTCGAAAAATTGATTTCCCTCTGGGTCAAGTTTGATCTGCGTATGAGAGAGCAAGGTGTTGAAAGATCCCGAGGAGATAGGATTAAAACACGATCACTCCCTCAGTCTCGGAGGAGCCCATGCAGATAAACCTATACGCTGAGGGACTTCTTCGCCAGCATCAGAAGAAATTGTGCCTTGTGCTCTCCTCATCATTTTCTTAAGTCCTACTCTCTACGGTTGGGAAATGGACGAACCTTATCTGTCCAGGAGGAGTCAGGTTAGGGGTGTTGACCAAGCATCCTCCTAATTGAGACTGTTTGATAACAGTAGTATTAGAAAAAATAAATTTCAAGTCCAAAAGCATTAGTGGATTCGGGAGGAGCTAGTAACTTAATTTCTCTTGCAGTTGTGAAACAGATGTCAATACCTTTTAAAAAGACTGTGCCAGTCCATTGCGCTTACTGCGGTCAATGGGAGCCAAATTATCGATGGGCCTGTTACTTATTGCACAGAGGTTGTTACAATCAAGATTGGAGTATTGCATCAAGAACAACTAGAATTTTTAGTAATCCCCAGCGTGACCCATGATATTGTCCTTGGCTTACCATAGCTACAATTACATAATCCTCAGTATGACTGGTCTTCTGCTCAGATCATTGCTTGGAGCCCCTAATGTTTTTAACACTGTCTAACCCGGGTTCTCTGTTTATGTACTGTGGAAAATAAACTTGTCTCTTCTTCCTAACCCCTACAAAGTTTTCTCAGATGTTTTTTTCAGAACAAGCCATGGACAAGCTTCCCCTGCATCGACCTTGGGACTGTCCAATTGATTTGATCCCTGGAAAACCCACCTAGGGGGTGTACCTATCCACTTTCAGTTGCTGAAACCCAGGCTATGTCTGAGTATATTAAAGCAAACCTCCAGAAAGGCTTTATTTGTCCATCTTCATCTCTGGTAGGGGCATGCTTCTATTTTGTCAAGAAAAAGGATGGCGGTCTCCATCCCTATAAAGACTATTGTGGTCTGAACGATATAACAGTGAAGAATAAGTATCCACTGACCCTTATTACAGAACTTTTTGATAGAGTCACTCTATAAGTTCATGGTCGCCTACTTGGATGATATTCTCATCTTTTCCCAAGATCTAATGACACATCGTTAGCATGTTAGAGAAGTCTTACATCATCTATGCTTCAATCAGCTCTATAGAAAGAATTCCAAATGGGTCTTTGAAGCCCCATCTCCTTCCTCAGGTGTATAATTTCAGGCACGGAGTTTTAGATGGATCCTGAGAAGTTGAATGCTATACAGGAATGGGTATTACCAACAGCCCTAAAATCAATTTAAAGATTCTTAGGAGTTGCCAACTATTATTGGAAGTTTATTAAAATAATTTTCTTCTATAGTGGCTCCTATTCCAGCCCTAATAAAGAAAGTAGCTAACCCCGCCAAGTGGCCTTCAGAAGCTATCACTGCCTTCTATTACTTAAAACAAGCTTTTCTGACAGACCCATTCTATAGCAACCAAATCTGAAAGAACATTTTATCTTGAAAGTGGATGCTTCAGCCTCCAGATTGGGGGCAGTATTATCACAGAACGCAAGTGATGGCAAATTACATCCCTGCGGGTTTTTCTCTCACAAGCTCATCCAGGCAGAAAAGAACTACACCATAGGGGAACAGGAACCTTTGGCCATCAAACTTGCTTTGGAGGATTGGAGATACCTACTAGAGGGTTGCAAACTCCCTATTACTATACCAATCACAAAAACATACATTATCTTAGATCTGCCCACTGAGTTAACCCACGCCCATCCCGCTGGGCTTTATTCTTATTTTGATTTTAAAATCAAATACCGTCTAGGACCCCAGAATTGTAAGGCTGACGCCTAATCGAGATCTGTCTCAGCAGATGAGGACTTGCCTACCAAGACTTACCCAATAGTAGACCAGTTGGCCTTTACCACCACTACTACTTCCCCAGCACCGCTTAATGAAAAATCATTAGTTCCACAGATATTGCTGTTATGAAACAGGGATATTTCTGAAGAGCAAAGTTGGTGATGCTTAACAAGATGCGGCCTTTGGCTGTGTAGCAGCCTTGGGTGCTAATGAAGAGCAGAGTCCAGCAACAGCCTTGAGGGCTGGTTACACCTGGCCAGATGCAGCTGTAAAACAGCCTTGAGGGCTGGTGATGCTTGGCGAAATGCGGCCTTTGGGCCGTGTAGCAGCCTTGAGGGCTGCTTATGCTTGGTGAGATGCGGCCTTTGGGCCATGTAGCAGCCTTGATGGCTGGTGATGCTTGGCGAGATGCGGCCTTTGGGCCGTGTAGCAGCGTTGAGGGCTGGTGATGTTTAACGAGAGGCAGCCCTTGGCCATGTATCAGTCTGCGCTAATGTTCACAAATACAATAATAAAATGTAATCATAAAATATCAATTTATTGCACATGTATCTAGAACTGCAGTTCCTATAAGCATATCAATTAAAAAACTTGATTACATAGGATACCCAGACAGTATCTGTGTAATTAACCATATACCATGGTATAATATTGGCACAAGAATAATAACTGTAAAACACATTAATGTCCCACCATGTGGTGGAAGACAAAAATAAGGGGAAAAAAGCAAACAGCAAATTGTCTAAAATGGGGGGTGTTCACAATGTCCCCAGGATTAAATGAATGGGATTCCCAAATGAACTCCTAATGAATGGAAACAAGTAGCAAAGGTTTGGACAATCCAATGTCATTGGCATCCACAGTGTCCGTTAAATTAAAGGACACAATGTAGCACATGTGGATGTGAATGATGATACAACAGGCCACTCACCAACAGCTCATGCAGCCCGAGGGGGTCCATCTGCTCCGGCAGGTCACTGGCTCCCGATGGTATGGACACGCTGGAAGCTGTAGCGTGGAGTGCGTGCTGACCGAGTGACAGCTAGCCGTAAGGCATGATCGTCACGGGGGGTCCGTCTGCTCCGGCAGACTCCTGACTCCCGCTGGTGGATAGATGGTGGCTGTTACACCAGCTGATAGAAACTGAAAAGCGGGGTGGATCCGTCTGCTCCGGCAGGTTCCTGACTCCCGCTGATAAATTGCAATGGGTGATGGCTGCTAACAGCTGATGGCAGCTGATAGATGATTGCTGATGCAGTTTCCAAATGCAAACAGGAACAGAGGCAGTTCAATCTTATTCCCTTCATTCTGATGGTTTCCTCCAGAACAGTAGGAGAGTGGGTAGTGAGAAAAACTACGTGAGAGGGCATCCGCCTTCAGATTTTTGGACCCAGGTTAAAAGCAGATTATATAGTTGAAATGGGTGAAGAACAGGGCCCATCGTGCCTGCCTAGCATTTAGCCTCTTGGCAGTTTCTAAATAGGACAGATTCTTATGGTCTGTCAAGACTGAAATTACATGATTGGCCCCTCTAACCAGTGCCTCCAGTCCTCAAAGGTCCACTTAATAGCCAAGAGCTCCCGATTTCCAACGTCATAATTCTTTCTGCCGTGTCGACTTTTTGGGGAAAAAAGGCACATGGATGTAACTTGTTACTTTTAAAATCCTTTGGAGAAAGAATGGCACCCACTCCAATCTCTGAAGCATCCACCTCGACCACAAAGGGAAGATCCGGATTAGGATTTTGCATAACAGGAGCAGAAATTAAAGCCTTCTTGAGCACACTGAAAGCTTGAATGGCATTAGTTGGCCAATTAGCAACATAAGCCCCTTTTTTAGTCAATTTGACAATGGGTGAGACAGTGAAAGAGAAGGACTTAAATCTACGGTAATAATTTGCAAAGCCGAGAAAACGCTGAATAGCCTTCAGTGTAGTGGGTCACTCCCAATCCAGAATGGCCTTCACTTTGTTTGGGTCCATGGAGTATACTTGAGAGGAAATGATGTAACCCAAGAAGGAGACCTCCTCCACTTCAAATTCGCACTTCTCCAATCTGTACAATTTGTTCTTCAAAAGCCTCTGTAAAACCTGCCTCACATGCTGACGATTCTGCTGTAGGTGATTAGAATAAATGAGTATATTGTCTAAGTAAACCACCGCAAAGACTCCAAGAAAATCCCTGCGTATGTCATTAATGAAGTCTTGGAAGACAGCTGGGGTGTTGGAGAGACCGAATGACATGACAAGGTTTTCGTAATGCCCTGAATGAGTGTTGAATGCCGTCTTCCACTCATCTCCTTCTCTGATCCGGACAAGATTATAGGCCCCTCTTAAATCAATCTTAGAAAATATAGAAGTCTCCCGAAGCTGATCAAAGAGAATGGAAATGAACAGCAAGGGATATGTTTTTGTTATGGTTATTTAGTTTAACCCCTGGAAATAGATGCAGGGATGGAGTGAGCCATCCTTTTTCTGGACAAAAAAGAAGCCTGCCCCCACCGGAGACTTGGATGGCCGGATAAATCCCTTCTCTAGGGTCTCTTGGATGTATTCCTGCATCGCTTCACTCTCAGGAATGGACAGGGCATATAAAGGCACATGGATGTAACTTGCCATCTTTAAGATCCTTCTGAGAAAGGATGGCACCCACTCCAATCTCAGAAGCATCCACCTCGACCACAAAGGGAAGATCCGGATTAGGATGTCGCAGAACAGGAGCAGAAATGAAAGCCTTCTTGAGCAGACTGAAAGCTTGAATGGCGTTAGTTGGCCAATTAGCAACATCAGTCCCTTTCTTGGTCAATTTGACAAAGGGTGAGACAGTGGAAGAGAAGAATTAAAAAAATCTGTGGTAATAATTCGCAAAGCCAAGAAATGCTGAATAGCCTTCAGTGTAGTGGGTCGCTCCCAATCCAAAATGGCCTTCACCTTGTTTGGGTCCATGGAGTATACTTGAGAGGAAATTATGTAACCCAAGAAGACCTCCTCCATTTCGAATTTGCACTTCTCCAACTTGGCGTACAATTTGTTCCTCAAAAGCCTCTGTAAAACCTGCCTCAAATGCTGATGAAGGTGCTGTAGGGGCTTAGAATAAATGAGTATATCGTTTAAGTAAACCACCGCAAAGACTCCAAGAACACCGGAGACTTGGATGGTGGATAAATCCCTTCTCCAGGGCCTCTTGGATGTATTCCTGCATCGCTTTCCTCTCAGGAATGGACAGGGCATATAATCTGCCTTTGGGAAGTCTAGAACCAGGTAAGGGATCAATTGCACAGTCATATGATCGATGAGGTGGCAGAATGTCAGCATTTCTTTTTGAAAATACTTCAGCAAGGTCACGATATGGATTGGGGATTGAAGATATGGACTGAGACCGGACAGCAGCAGCAAGATGAATTGGTCGAGAGAGCTACTGAGAGAAACCAGAGGATCCCCACTGAAGAATTTCTCCTGTTTGCCAATGAATCACAGGGTTGTGTTTTTTAAGCCAGGGCAGTCTGAGCACCAAAGGAGCCAGTGGGCATTGAAGTAAGAGAAAGGTCAACTCTTCCAGATGTAAGACACTGACAGACAATCGAATAGGAGGGGTACGGAAGCAGACCGGATTCTTGTACAGGTTATCGCCATCGAGACCAATAACAGAAACTGGATGTGGTAAGGACTTAGGACCTCATTCAGAGTCGGTCAAAGCGGCCGCACGGTCGTACGGGAAAAGGGCCTGGATATGCAAATGATTCCCTTGCAAGTTGCGTCCCTAAGTTCGGATCGGTAGCTGGCCGACCAAGGTGAGGAAGTGGCCGGAATTCAAAATAATACGCCCCCTTCTCGTACGTATTGCACGTCATCTCTGGGCATATAAGGATTAATTGAGACCATCGGGAACCATCGTAACTGGTCGTAAAGCTTAAGGTTGACCATACCCTCTCTTAAGCTCTACGATCATGTCAGTGTAAAAACCTCCCATGTCACATGTGCCATGACGCTACTTTGTTAATTATGCACTCCCATAAACCGTATGCACTCCCATAAAACGCCGTTCGCATAATTAGGCACGCCTGCGTTCGGAACTCCACTCCCCCGTTTTCAAGCACCTTCCCCTGTTACCACCCACAAACGCCTCAATCTGTCACTCAAACTACCGACCTGGCTGAGTTCAAGGAGAGAGAAATTTCTGATCGTAGCGGCTAGTTTGCGCATGCGCATTGCGAACTTACGCATGCGCAGTATAGAGAACATCGGTGGCGTACGACCATGCGACCGCTTCTGAATTAGGTCCACAGTGTCATGGTCGGGCCCGAGAGGCAGCCAGGACGGCGCAACTTACCTCTCCAGGCGCTCTGGCGCGGGTCGTCCGGCTGCGGTGCGGGTCCCTGGAGAGCGGTGCTGGGTGCTGTGGGACTCCGGAGGCTGAGCGCATCTGTCTGGAGGCAGCTGGGAGAGGGTGAGTCGGGCAGCGCTTCCGCGCTGTAGTTCACTGAGCGCGGCCATCTTGGATTTGGGTCAGGTGCCTGGGTTGGCCAGAGGGCAGCCTGATTCAGAGAGCTAGCAGCCAATCCTGCACTACCTGAGGGTACTAAAGGGCTGTCAAGAGGCCCTTTGGTTGCCAGTGCAACGTTATCACAGCGTATGCTGTGAGCTAGTTCCCTGTGCTCCCATATACCTTACGTACCACAGTTCCAGTGTATCTTGCCTGTCACCACTCCGCTTGGTACCCGTCAGCTCCTAGTCACAGTCCGTCTCCTGGTCCGCACCTCCTGCTTGATCAGCCAGATCCGGATTTGAGTTTCAGTGAGCGTTCCCTCAGCTGTACCTCATCCTACGTGTCACCATGACTTCATGTCTCCTTAATGAGTCATACCCCACTGAGACTGGCTGCGTTCCAGTACCAGACAGCATCCTCTCAACCACCTTTCAGCTCCACCCCGGGTTCAAACCCACGTCCAGCCGTGACAGTGCACTGGCTTTATGGATTCGGCTAGTGGATCGGATTTGAGGGCCGACCTGCTCCAGGGTATTGCCAGCTGCTTAGAGGGACTGGAGGCTTCACAACGGCAAATGGCCCAGTTCTTACAGGAAATGTCCATCCGCCAGGACACTCTGCAGGCTTCTCTAGTCATGGTTAATATGCCTGCCGTCACAAACCAGCCGCCAACTCCAGCTGTTCCAGTTCTCTCCACGCCATCCTGCCTGCATCTCCCGACGCCCAATAAATTAGACGGGAATCCTAAATTGTGCCATGGTTTCCTTATAATCAGTGCGATGTCCACTTCATGCTACAGCCTACGAACTTTCCATCACCCAAGTCCAAAGTGGCCTATATCGTGTCCCTTTTGTCCAGCACTGCTCTGGATTGGGTTTCACCACTCTGGGAGAGGTCTGACCCCTTGTTGGATAACTACTCCGAGTTTCTGACATCTTTCCGGAGGATTTTTGACGAACCCGGAAGAACTACCTCTGCAGCTGCCAAGATCCTGCGTCTTCGCCAAGGCAATCATCTGGACAGTCAGTATATCATCCAATTCCAGACATTAGCATCGGAGCTTAAATGGAATGAGGAGGCTCTGATCTCTGCCTTCTGGTATGGGCTGTCCGATCATATAAAAGATGATCTTGCCACTCGAGATCTTCCGGCTACCCTTAACGACCTTAGTTCACTATGCATCGACTACCGAGGCCTAAATGACATCACTATGAAGAATCGGTATCCGATACCCCTCATTACGGAACTGTTCGATCGGGTGAAAGGAGCCTCCATATTCACCAAGTTGGACTTACGAGGAGCATACAATCTTATTAGGATACGAGCCGGTGATGAATGGAAAACCGCTTTAACACTCGAGATGGGCAATTTGAGTTCCTGGTGATGCCCTTCGGTCTCTGCAATGCCCCTGCGGTTTTTCAAAATTTTGTGAATGAAATCTTCCGGGACTTACTGTATATTTCTGTGGTGGTCTATCTAGAAGACATTTTGATATTTTCATCCAGCCTGTGTGAACATCGCTCTCAAGTCAAAGAGGTCCTGACTCGCCTACGAAGGAACCATCTATACTGTAAGTAGAGAAATGTGTGTTTGAGGTGTCCTCCGTCCCATTTCTAGGATACATCATCTCAGGCGCCGGTCTAGAGATGGACCCCAAGAAAGTACAGGCTATCCTGGATTGGTCTCGTCCGAATTCACTGAAGGCGGTACAAAAATTTCTCGGTTTCGCTAACTACTACCGAAGATTTATTAAAAGATTATCTACCCTAGTGGCACCTATTTCCGCACTAACTCGCAAGGGGGCGAACCCATCCCATTGGCCTCCTGAGGCCAACACCGCCTTTCACATTTTAAAACAAGCTTTCAACTCTGCTCCTGTTATGAGACAACCTGATGTAAATAATCAATTTTTTCTAGAGGTGGACGCATCCTCAGAGGCAGTGGGGGCGGTGCTCTCACAAAAATTTGAGGATAATAAATACCATCCCTGTGGATTCTTTTCCAAAAAGTTCTCTCTGGCTGAAAGGAATTACCCTATTGGGGAGCAAGAGTTGTTAGCAGTGAAATTAGCCTTTAGAGAATAGCGATATCTCCTCGAAGGGGCGACGTTTCCCATCACAGTCTACACAGATTACCGGAATCTTCTGTTCTTGAAAAACATCCAATGTCTTAGCTCTCGATTGGCCCGTTGGGCGATATTCTTCTCCCGCTTCAATTTTACTCTGACCTTTCGTCCCGGTTCCCTAAACCAGAAAGCAGATGCCCTCTCCCGCTCTTTCTCCTCTGAAGCAGCTACCAAGAACCTTAAAGAAACTCCAGTCCTTGAATCCAAAGTATTTGCCACTACCCACATTCAACCTCCTCCTGGGAAAACCTTTGTGGCCCCCGATCTATGCAAGCAGCTACTAAATTGGGCTCATTCCTCTCATTTCTCCTGGCACATGGGCATACATAAGACCTTGGAACTTCTACAGCGCTCTTATTGGTGGCCGGCTATGAAGACCAAAGTCGCAGAATTCATTTCCTCCTGCCCACTATGCACTCAGCATAAAATTTCCAGACAAGCTCCAGCCGGTACCTTACTTCCTGTCTATTCCGACCCATCCATGGACACAGTTATCCATGGACTTCGTAACAGATTTGCCTGCCTCCAACGGATTTACCACCATCTGGATAGTGGTAGATCAGTTTTCGAAAATGGTACACTACATTTCCCTCAAAAAGCTACCGTCTGCTCCCGACCTGGCTCAATTGTTCATCAACCATATTTTCCGCCTTCATGGACTGCCGACCGAGATCATCTCTGACCGGGGGGTGCAGTTTGTAGCAAAGTTTTTGGAGAGTCCTCTGCTCTGTCTTCCGAGTAACGTTGAATTTTTCTACGGCCTACCATCCTCAGTCCAACGGATCTACGGAAAGGGTAAATCAAGACCTTGAGACCTTCTTACAGATCCATATGTCCTCATCCCAAGACAGTTGGGCAGAAACCCTACCCTGGGCAGAATTTGCTCATAACAGTTCTTACCATTCTTCTACAGGTCTAACCCCATTCTTCACAGTTTTTGGTCTACATCCTAGGGTCCTGGAATTCAAGGAACTGCCAATTTTTGAAGTACCAGCAGTAACCTCTACTCTACAAAAATTCTCACAAATTTGGACTCAAGTTTATGCCTCTTTACAGAAAACCTCCGACCGGTACAAGATAGGGACTGACAAGAAGAGAAGAGCTGTGCCCAACCTAAAAGATGGTGATCTAGTATGGCTGTCCACCCGAAATCTTCGTCTCAAGGTTTCATCGATGAAGTTGCCCCTCGCTTCATCGGCCCGTTTCCCATCTTACAAGTGATTAACCCAGTGGCTTACAGGTTAAAACTTCCATCCTACCTCAGAATACCCAGCTCCTTCCACATCTCTCTATTAAAACCTCTGATCCTCAATCGCTTCCGCAAGGTTCTACCATGTTCTCCCAAAGTTCTTACCGAGAGGGGTGTAGAGTTTGAAGTTAAACAAATATTGGACTCTCGTGTTCGCTATGGTCGACTCCAGTATTTACTAGATTGGAGAGGCTATAGTCCTGAGGAACGATGCTGGGTAGACGCGAAGGATGTCCATGCCCCTCGATTGGTGCTTAAGTTTCACTCAGAGCATCCTGAAAAGCCCAAAGTGTCCTGAGGCCACCCGTAAAGGAGGGGGTACTGTCACAGTTGGGCCTGAGAGGCAGCCAGGACGAGTCCAATATTTGTTTAACTTCAAACTCTACACCCCATATATGCTCCCATATACCTTATGTACCGCAGTTCCAGTGTATCTTGCCTGTCACCACTCCACTTGGTACCAGTCAGCTCCTAGTCACAGTTCATCTCCTGGTCCGCACCTCCCGCTCAATCAGCAAGATCCGGATTTGAGTTTCAGTGAGCGTTCCCTCAGCTGTACCTCATCCTATGTGTCACCCCAACTTCACGTCTCCTTCATGAGTTATACCCCACTGAGACCGGCTGCGTTCCAGTACCAGACAGCGTCCTCTCAACCACCTTCCGACTCCACCCCGGGTTCAAACCCACGTCCAGCCCCAATGTGTTAAAAAAAAAGGCCATATCCATAAAATTATCTGCAGCTCCGCTATCCAGGAAGGCAGGAATGGGGATATGATCGTGGAGCCAGGGATGGTAAGTTCTTTTCTACTCTGCGCTCCCAAAGTTGTCGGTCGATGCGAATGGCCAGGTTCATAAGGCCATCCAAATCCTCTGGAGAAGGATTTTGGACCAGGATATCCTTAATTTGATCAGAAAGACCCCATCAATACTGACTCCGGAGAGCAGAATCATTCCAACCATTATCGACAGACCATTTACGGAACTCCGTACAGTAGCCATACAAGACAGGCTGAGGTAGTGGACACTCGAGTAAACAGGAACTAACTTCCAGAACCGAAAACACGTGAAATGCTATCACCGGCACCTGAGCAACCTCCGGACAAGCTAGAAAAAGTCACAGGAGCCAATCAGGTTAGTCCAGAAATGACAGGCAGGAGGTAGGAGGAGTTCAGTGATTGATAGCCCAGAGTTCGCATCTCCTAGCAACACCATGGCTTGTGACAGTTGCACTCTAAGTTACTATCTTCGGCACATGATTAATAGTTTGCGGCCATGCAGGAGTTCATAAGACCTACTAGCTCTTACAGCGAAATTAGTGACCATCCATGATGAAGGATATTCAAGAGTTTATTTGTTCCTATTCAAAATGCACAACACAAAATACCTCATCAACCACCAGCAGGCTTACTTCATCCCCTGTCTATACCCACCAAACCATGGTCCCATCTTTCCATGGACTTTATTACCGATTTTCCTGAGTCCAACGGTTGTGAAACGATATGGGTAGTGGTGGATAAATTTTCAAAAATGGCTCATTTTATTCCATTACCAAGTTTACCTACAGCAGTCAAACTCGTTCAACTCTTCCTGCGTGAAATTTTTAGTTTGCATGGTCTTCAACAAGAAATTATATCGGACCGAGGAGATAAATTTAGTACTTGCTTCTGGAGAGCCTTGTGTTCTGCAATGCAGGTAAAACTGTTTTTCTTCTGCCTATCACCCAAAAACAAATGGTCAGACAGAGTCAACCAAGAGTTGGAAACTTTCCTCAGACTATATATTTCATCGTCCCATGACAATTGGGCAGACTTGCTACCATGGGCAGAATTCGCCCATAACTTCCAATATCATTCCACCACTGGAGTAACTCCTTTTTTCAGCAATGATGTTCAGTATACACGGGTTCCTAAATTTCAATCTATGCCTTCATTAGACATACCTGCAGCGCGTACTGCTTTACAGCGCTTTTAACAATCAAGGAAACAAAATACATCTGTCTTTAAAGAAAGCCTCACATAGTTTAGAATGTAAGCTCTTACGAGCAGGGCCTCTACCCTCTTGTGCTTCTCCTTACTTTACTTTCACCTACTTCTTACCCCCCACCAGGGCACCTAACACTTGGTTGCTTACGCTCTGTTGCATATCTAGGTGTTATGGTCACTTATGTATCAATGTATATTATCCATATCCTTGTGCTATTTTTTACTGTAAGTCAGTTGTCAAATTATTTGTTTATGTACTTTGTAAGGCGCTGCGGAACACTTGTGGTGCCAAATAAATAAAGGATAATAATAATAATAGTTATAAAATTTTCGCTAACAGGAAACATTTGGCTGTACCTAATTTCAAGCCAGGTGACCATGTTTGGCTTTCAACCAAGAACCTGAGGCTTAAAGATCCAACCATGAATCTCACACCTCGCTTCATTGGTCCTTTTTCTATTGAGCGTCTTATTACTCCTGTGTTGTACAAATTGAAGTTACCCATGCATCTTCGTATATCGATTTTTTTTCCATACTTCCTTATTATGACCCTTGATCTTGAATAAATTCTCTCAATGAAGACCTCTGCAAATACAAACACCCCGTGGCGTAGAATTTGAAGTTGAAAAAATAGTGGATTCACAATATCATCATGGGCTCCATCGGTATCTAATTGATTGGAAGGGTTATGGTCCCGAAGAAAGATCTTGGACCAATGGTTCTAACGTACATGCTCCCAGACTAGTTAGTATTTTCATTCCAAGTATCCACAAAAACCTGGTCAGTGTCCGGAGGCAAAAGGGGGGCACTGTCAGGTCTTGGTAGTCCCCCGCCGCACTACACCAGCTGCAGCAGTTACATTCCTTACCTCTCTGTGGCTTCCTCTGGTGGCTGGCATGCTCCAGATCCATGCTGCGGCTCTGCATGGCGGATCCAGGGGCCTCTGGGTCAGCCCAGTCTATGGACACCGCCATGTTATCCTAGTCACATGATTTTGTTTTAGCCAATGGCTGAGCCACAACGGGCCAGCTTATTCATTCCAGCCTATCACAGCTCAGGAATGGATATATAAGGGATTTCTTGGCTAAGGATAATTGCCTGTACAATGTTGATTCTTGTTTCGTCTCTAGGCTCCAGCATCACTGTCTGGTGCTAGTCTACAGAGTGCCTGCTGTTTCTTTTTTCAGTACCAGTTGGTTTGGTTATTTGCCAAGTCCAGTTCAGCTATTATCTTCGGTACCAGCCGGTTCAGTCTATGCCAAGTCCAGTTAGGCCAATATCTCCGTTATCAGCTGGTTCTGCCTCCAGCTCAGCTAATATTTCCTTGTCCAGCCGGTTCAGTCTACACCAATTCCAGCTCGGCTACTATTTCCGGAACCAGCCGGTCCTGTCATCACGAGCTCAACATACCAGTGTCTCATTTTAATACTACCATTGAGTTTGCTCATTTCTAGCATTCCTAGTGTTCCTGTCCGCATCTGCTTTCCGGGTCCATTCATTTAGGAACTATCTATGACAAAATCTTATATTCAACCTCCCCAATTTCGTCATTCCGCTGCCTCACTCCCAACTCCTGAACCTGTCCAGGGAACTTCTCCTTCAAGCTCCGTGACACCTAAAACCCTACGGCAGGGGTTCCCAAACTCAATCCTCAAGGCATCCTAACAGTCCAGGTTTTAAGGATATCCATGCTTGTGCATAGATGGTATAGTCAGACTGACTGAGGAACTAATTAAGTCACCTGTTCTTAAGTTTTAATAACCTGAAAACATGGACTGTTAGGGTGCCTTAGGGACCAAGTTTAGGAACCACTGCCATAGGACATTCTTCTCCATGCACAGCGGCTAAAGTTGGGTACACATTAGACAATTTTTTTAATGATTTGGCTGATTCCGACGGTTTGGAACGTCAATCGTCTAGTGTGTACCCACTGTGTTGGCTGTTGTGCTCTCCCGTGGGGTCATCGGCCGCATTGTCAGGTTGTCCCTACATGCAGCTAACCTGACGATGCAGCTGACAGTAGGGCCCCCGAATTGTCTAGTGTGTACCGGCCGTCTGATATGTACCCAGCTTAAGACTGCATTATGACTGGTGGACCAGTGCTATGGGTTTTCCAATTATAGTGTGACCAACCTGGTGATGTTTTGCAGCAGAGCTGCATAGGGATCAGCTTGAGGAATATTCACACATCAAGTTTTTTGTATGGAGACCTGATAGAAATATAACCCCAACAGCACAAAGAGTGAGACAACAACGCCTGAAGTGTACCTAGGTTAAGACTGTATTACATTATGACTGGTGGACCCATGCTATGGGTTTTCCTGTTATAGTGTGACCAACCTGGTGATGTTTTTGCAGCACAGCTGCATAGGGATCAGCTTGAGGAATATTCACACATCAAGTTCTTTTGTGGAAACCTGATAGAAATATAAGCCCAACGGCACAAAGAGTTCAGTGGTGGAGCAACGGGAGGAAAATTCTACTAAAAAGGTGGAATTAGCCCTTATGTAATACAAAAGTTCAAAATAATTAAGAAAATGACTGTACCACCAGTATTTATTTTGTTTAATACATGACAGCTAATTGCAATTTGTGATGTGAAATGCTATCTTCTCTTGAGTTAGTTCTTTTTAAACCATCTGTAGGCAATTCAATTGTTTTCGGGTCAGCTTTTTTTTTTAAGGCGCCAGACGGAGTAATCCAATTGTTGCTCTGTCTGAGCACGATACCTGCCGGCGCCGTCATTTCTGCTTGCACCCTCAGGAGGATGCGAGAAACCCGTGGTTAGGGCGCCCTAACCGCAGTTAGGGTACCCTAACACTTTACATGGCTAAACCCGGTCAAATAGGGCGTGAAAGAGAGCGATAATGGGCGTCCAGAACAATTGAATTGCAAAACTGGGCGCCCAATAATTATCACCGCCCACGCAACAATTGAGTAGCCCTCTCTGAGTATTAATGCTACATGACAAAACTAAGGTGTCATTTCTGCATTATTTTATGATTTGTTGCAATGTGCTAACAGCCTAATGCTGGAGATTTCACAAAAATCTGCAGAAGGCTAATTAGCACCAAATTCTATGTAGAGTCCAGGTAAACAAGCGCATGACTATAATGTGATGCACTTGATAACTATAGTCTTATCTTTTGATAAGATACAGTATCATTGTCATAAATACATTATTTTCTCTAACAGCAGGTGTTCTTGTGAGAATATTACTGAGCTAGAAAAGGGGAGTGAACTATGAATTGTGGACTTTGACCTTGCTGCTGGGAATTAGAGAGGGAGCTGGGCAGGAAAGGGGAAATATAAAGTACATAATACAAGAAAAAGAAGAATGAAGGCATAAGAAGAAGCAAAAGGTGGGGATAAGGACATATAAGAAGACTGCAACTAAGGCTTAGGTGAAACGTGGAGAATTCCTCATGGACACTTCACTGCAACCTCTGGACATAATTTCTCAGAGTGGAAATGTTGAGTGAGTGATTTAAAGTATTGGTATACCACGCTGTGCTTCTTTCCTTCTTTGCTAGTTTTTTGCCTTGTAGCAGGTACTTTATGAGTAAACAGCCTAATTACGTAATGCATGTCAAATGGTATTTACTATTTGCAGAATTATTATCAAACAATGTTTTAGTGGAGTTCTGGGGTGATACATGTAATCATGTTAGAGAAATGGAACATAACCTCTATATTTATAGTGTGGTGGGTTAGTAGGAGTTTAAGAGCCTTCTACTAATACAGTATTATGCTTCCTATGACAGTTGCCATCCATATGCTCACAGCAGTTTGTACCAACCAAGCTTATACCACAATCAAACAATGACATACAGCACTTCTTTTATACATCTAGAAATGATATCCTAGACCTGTGCGTAATCTTTTGTAGAGCCTGCTCTTAAGGTGCCCACACACATACCGATCTGCCCACGATCAGCCGATGTGTACGATTTGTGTACGATTTCCCTTGAAACTCTCCCTGGCAGCTCTGCACACGATCTGCACACGATTTGTTGTCCAATCTTCAAACAAACTCTCCTGCAGTCAGACTTTTTACAGTGCATCGCGCATTGCATCGTGATCGTGAGTGGGGACTCACGATTTCCTCATGATTTGGCCATATTTTACACGATCTGTCGTTCCAATGTGTCGGAATCGGTCAGATCGTGTAAAATATCGCTATGTGTGTGGGCACCTTTAGTCTACTCAATTTTTTTTAACCAGTTAAATAAAGTGAGTTTACTGTGTGTACATCTGTATGAAGAAATAAGGAAGCCAGTTAAACACACCACAGGGAAGAGCTGTCATGGAGGACAGGAGAACAACTCTTTACAGATGAGGCAGCACTGAGAGGAATATTGCCATTTACTTTGACCTGCAATTAGGACATTCAGTATTTCATCACTGTTTGCAGCACTAATGGGATTATTCACTAGCCAGATTTCCCCTGAATGCTCTAGAACAGTGTTTCCCAGTCCTAAGGAACCTCTAAAGCTGGGTACACACCTAAATGATATGTGGACACGGCAATGTAACAAAATATCACACTGCACGATCTGCTGTACGACAATCCAATATATCAATACATGCTTAATGTAACAACACCACGTTGACTGTGCAGCACATCAGATGGGAAGATACAACCACCCAATTCATCAAACGAGGAATTGGGTTGATTGGAGTGTACACCAGTGTTTCCCAAACTCGGTCCTCAAGGTACCTGAAGATTCTAAGTTTTAAGGATATCTATCCTTAAGCAGTGGTGACTTAATTAGTACCTCAGTCAATTTGATAATACAATCTGTACACAAAACATAGATATCCTCAAAACCTGGACAGTTCAGTGCCATCTTAACGTATAGGCACACTGGGCAGCTGTCCAGGGCCCCACGATTCTAGGGGCCTTCAAGCATGGGTGAACTGGCCCGGGAGGCATCAACATGGAGTGTGTGGCCACTCGCTCTGTGCATAGTGCAGCCAACATAGAGGCAGGCAGAGAAAGATGCTCCCCGACCACTGTGATTGTAAATTACATACAATCATAGCAGCAAGACCGCATTCTCTACCTGCCTCCCAGACTGCAACCACAGAGCCGAATTTAGGGGTGGGGGCACAGAAGGTACACCCCCCTGCCCACCCATGCTTTAATCACAGCTGCAGGGCAGAGCAGGAACTGCACTGCGAGCTAGAGAATAGAAGATGGAGGTGGAGTCTGTAATCCTCGCTTTAAATCATGTTTTTTTATGTTTAAACATTGATTTTGTTGAAAGTACCAATAAATCAAAAGGTTTATTTTATTGATCGCTTATAGGGGCCCCCGGTGCAACGCTTTGCCCAGGGCCTACAATTCTGTTAAGATGGTCCTGGGACAGTTAGGATGCCTTGAGGACCGAGTTTGGGAAACCCTGGTGTACACACTAAAAAAGGTCATTCCAATCCGTCGCCGATCTCAAGATCTGCCAATATATTGTATGGTGTATACCCAGCTTTACAGTGCTTGTTTTCATCTCTTGTTGGTGCACAAGTGTATTCATTACTGGTTGACATATTTTAAACGATCCACAAATGGAGCTAGTTATTTCACATGTGTTACTGAGCAGCTCTGTAAAATATGCAAATACTAGATATCCATGAGGACTGTAGTTGAGAAATGCAGCTCTAGAAGGGAAACTGACATTTTATATCCCAAAAGAGTATGGGTGCCAAAGATCTGCTACTTGTTAAATATGTTTTCTTTAAAATGTGAAGGTACACTTCTGTTGCATGGGTAACTTACTAATGCTATTCCTCAAGACAAACACTGACAGCTGACCTAGGACACAGATCTTGTTCAAGAAGGCAAAGGTCCTGTCATATACTGTATAATCAATGTTAACTCCTCAGTGAAGGTGCAGAGGGGTGTAGGTTTTGATTGTGTACATAGTCATTGTCCACACACAGGACCTGATTCAGAGTCGGTCGTTGCAGCCAGGGCCGGACTTGGACTAAAAATAGGCCCTGGCATTTAAAGAGCAAACAGGCCCAACTTGCGACAGCATCTGGCTCCTGGCATAGACTCCTCCCCTTACTATTCCTGGCCCCTCCCACTTTTTAGTCTATGCTCTTACAAATATAATTAATATTAGAAACAACATACAAGTACACATCATTCTCTGTATTAAAAATGTAATACCTACAACAGACTTCATCCTGCAGGGGATTCAAACATGTGCCATAGTCAGGTATTACTGGTGTATGTCACACGCAAAGTAAAGGAAAGGCATTTTCCCAAATGACCAAGCCCTAGCTTAGCAATTGTACAGGATTAGATAGTGTTCACTGCAGGAATTTTTTAGGGCAGAGGTGCTGAACGCAGAGGACACATCTGTGCACATTTTAACAAAAGAGCATTTGTGCCGCAATCCACAAGTGAATCCAGGTATGGTCTCACTGGGAAGGTGTGTAACCACATAGTAGTACCCACAAAGCAAATTATGCCACACAGTAATGTATCTTAGTCACATTATTATTATCCTCTATTTCTATGGTGCCATAAGTGATCCGCAGCACCTTACAAAGTACATAAACAAATAAGTGCACAAGAAACCATTGACTTACAGTACAATACAATACCGGACAAGTATATGCTGCATTAGCGATCATAGCACTCAAAGTAACCAGCAGGGAGTCAGCAATCAATTGTTAGAGCTCTTTTGAGGAGTAAGAAGTAAAAGAAAGTATAAGGAGAAGCACGAGGCAAAAGGGACCTGCTCATGAGAGCCTACAATCTAAAGAAATTACACAGCACAGTAGTGCCTCTTCATTACATTACACCGCACAGTAGTGTCCATTATTCACATTAAATCAAACAGTAGTGCACCTTTTTCTTTTTATGTCACACAGTAGTGTCCCTTTTTCACGTTACGTCACACAGTAGTGCACCTTTTTCACGTTACACAGAGGTGTCCCTTTTTCACGTTATGTCACACAGTAGTGTCCCTTAGTCACATTACACCACACAGTAGTGTCCCTTCATCACACTACACTGCACAGTAGTGTCCCTTATTCACATTACATCACACAGTAGTGTCCCTTCATTACACTACACTGCACAGTAGTGTCTCTTATTCACATTAGACCACACAGTAGAGCCCATTCACGTTATGCCACCCAGAGCCCATTCACATTATGCCACACAGTAGTAGTGCCCCTTATACATTATGACACACACACAATAATGCTTCTTATAACACATTATGCCACTCACAGTAATACCCTGGCATCTGCAGATGGCGTCTGTCAGCAGATCATGAGGTGTCTGAAGATGGCATCCAGTCCTTCTAGTCAGCTTCTCGTCTGCCCTTGCCGTGCTTCTCATCCATCGGCCAGCCACGTCATGACATTATCGCGGCCGCACGTGACACTCCAGTGACTCCACCATGTCGTCAGCATGGTGCCGCCAGGCAATCCTAATGGCATGCTCACAGGAGCTGTCAAAATGTCATCCAGCCATTCCTCCCAGGTTACTCCCGGGCCCGGCCCCGCCGCGTATCTCATACCCAGCCGCGTCACTATATAATGATGTGGCCAAGGGCCGGATTAAGACTTGTGGGGGACCCATCAATAAAATTGCCAGGGAGAAGAAAGGGGGAAGGGAGCGAGACAGAGAGAGTGAGGGAGGGGAGCGAGTAGAGAGAGAGAGGGACAGGGAGTGAGATACATAGCGGCCTATTCATCGTCACCTAATTTTTACAAAAGCAGAGGAAAATGAACATTTTCACCTGCAATTGTAGAAATGAGGTGTTTGGGCCGTTGATCAAGAAGGTAAAGCAGGAGCGCTCTTGTGTGCACACATGCGCACTTGTCTTATCTGAAAGGAACAGTGAAACACTCTGGTGAGACAGATGATTTTCGGATCAGCTGTCTCCGCGCTGGAGCAATGATGAATTGCTCCGGCGCTCGCATAGCGTTAGAATGTTAATTATCAGGGTCCGATAATTAACATCAAATAGACCCCTAAGAGAGGGAAAGCGGTGAGGAAGAGAAAGACAGGGAGGTGGGGAGGGTGAGAGGGAGGGACAGGGAGGGAGACAGGGTACTGGTGCGTACACACGTTACGATTTAAAAGAACGATTTGAATGATAACGATATCGTTACTGTAATCTTTCAAATTGTTCTTTTAAATGGTCCCTATCAACTTACCGTCGACCAGCGATGCGCGGCCACATATGGACGATAGGGATATCGTCCATCGGGCTTGCATGCCAGTCAATTTGCTCGATTTGGAGCAAGTTACTATAGGGACCCACGATCGATGATGGCAGATCGCTATAGTAGTTTGGTAAGTTGGTGGTGTGCTGGATGATCGATATTGATCATCCAGCATACCAGGGAGGGTGCATAACGATCTCCCAGCGATATCATATCGCTGGTAGATAGCTACGTTTGTACGCACCATAAGAGAGGGGGGAGAAAGTGAGGGAGATGGAGAAATAGAGAGGGGAATTCAGTTGCAGGCAAAGGGTGCAAATTGCCATTGCCACGGCGTTTAAACGCCAGCAACGGCAGTCCTTCTCGCACCCTTCGCACGGTCAGTCGAATGCTCGATTCGCTCAAAAGTGCTCATTACCCTATGGGGTAGCGAACACTTTTGAGCAAAATCCCACTGCCGTTAAGTGTGGCTGCTGCCGCGCAGATTCGACCGGGCGAATGTATTTGCTCCTAATTGAATTCACCTCAGAGAATGGGAGGGGGACAGGAGTAGGGAACAGTGGCCCTGATTCAGAGCCGGACGCTCTGAATGAGGGAGTTTTTTTTTTTTTGGAGAGGCCTCCTGGCCACCTCGCTATAGCTGTGGCTGGTGACCACCCACAGTTATAGGGAGTGGCCATGATGATGGTCAAGACCATCACGACAATTGGGCTTGCGACGAGACCCTTGTGGTAGGGTCTCATTCATCGCAAGCCCCAGAGAGCTTTTGGCTCTAACAGAGCCGGAAGCTCTCCACTGACATCACTCGTGATGTCAGTGGGGCCGCCCCCCAAACGGCAAGCGTTCCCTTGGGAATGCCTCCGTTTGGGCAGCCACCCCCCCGGCCCGCCCTCCAAAAGGGGCAAGCTGTCACTCAACATCGACAGCTCGCCCCCTTTGGTGCGAGACCCGGAGCAACGGATTGTCCGTCGCTAGCCAGGACTTGGGTGTGCATGTGCTTTGGGCCACCATCGTTCTGGTTGCGAGCGCTCAGCGCTTGCGACCGGGTCTGAATCAGGCCCAGAGAGAGAAGTGGAGGGAATGAGGAAGATAGATTGAGAGGGAGGAAAGCAGTGTGTGCACGCTCAGTCGTTACCTCAGGTACCATCTTTTCAAAAGGAGGCGGGCATTTCGCGGCACAAGGCCCTGCCCCATAATCCCCCGCGAATCGCAGGCATTATTTCATCAAAGGGCGCGGGGCTTTCTAAATGAGCTGCGATCATCACATGGTCCCTGCTGCCGGGAGGCCGGATTAAGGCTTGTGGGGGCCCCATCAATAAAATTGCCAGGGAGAAGAAAGGGGGAAGGGAGCGAGACAGAGAGAGTGAGGGAGGGGAGCGAGTAGAGAGAGAGAGGGACAGGGAGTGAGATACATAGCGGCCTATTCATCGTCACCTAATTTTTACAAAAGCAGAGGAAAATGAACATTTTCACCTGCAATTGTAGAAATGAGGTGTTTGGGCCGTTGATCAAGAAGGTAAAGCAGGAGCGCTCTTGTGTGCACACATGCGCACTTGTCTTATCTGAAAGGAACAGTGAAACACTCTGGTGAGACAGATGATTTTCGGATCAGCTGTCTCCGCGCTGGAGCAATGATGAATTGCTCTGGCGCTCGCATAGCGTTAGAATGTTAATTATCAGGGTCCGATAATTAACATCAAATAGACCCCTAAGAGAGGGAAAGCGGTGAGGAAGAGAAAGACAGGGAGGTGGGGAGGGTGAGAGGGAGGGACAGGGAGGGAGACAGGGTACTGGTGCGTACACACGTTACGATTTAAAAGAACGATTTGAATGATAACGATATCGTTACTGTAATCTTTCAAATTGTTCTTTTAAATGGTCCCTATCAACTTACCGTCGACCAGCGATGCGCGGCCACATATGGACGATAGGGATATCGTCCATCGGGCTTGCATGCCAGTCAATTTGCTCGATTTGGAGCAAGTTACTATAGGGACCCACGATCGATGATGGCAGATCGCTATAGTAGTTTGGTAAGTTGGTGGTGTGCTGGATGATCGATATTGATCATCCAGCATACCAGGGAGGGTGCATAACGATCTCCCAGCGATATCATATCGCTGGTAGATAGCTACGTTTGTACGCACCATAAGAGAGGGGGGAGAAAGTGAGGGAGATGGAGAAATAGAGAGGGGAATTCAGTTGCAGGCAAAGGGTGCAAATTGCCATTGCCACGGCGTTTAAACGCCAGCAACGGCAGTCCTTCTCGCACCCTTCGCACGGTCAGTCGAATGCTCGATTCGCTCAAAAGTGCTCATTACCCTATGGGGTAGCGAACACTTTTGAGCAAAATCCCACTGCCGTTAAGTGTGGCTGCTGCCGCGCAGATTCGACCGGGCGAATGTATTTGCTCCTAATTGAATTCACCTCAGAGAATGGGAGGGGGACAGGAGTAGGGGACAGTGGCCCTGATTCAGAGCCGGACGCTCTGAATGAGGGAGTTTTTTTTTTTTTGGAGAGGCCTCCTGGCCACCTCGCTATAGCTGTGGCTGGTGACCACCCACAGTTATAGGGAGTGGCCATGTTGATGGTCAAGACCATCACGACAATCGGGCTTCCGACGAGACCCTTGTGGTAGGGTCTCATTCATCGCAAGCCCCAGAGAGCTTTTGGCTCTAACAGAGCCGGAAGCTCTCCACTGACATCACTCATGATGTCAGTGGGGCCGCCCCCCAAACGGCAAGCGTTCCCTTGGGAATGCCTCCGTTTGGGCAGCCACCCCCCCGGCCCGCCCTCCAAAAGGGGCAAGCTGTCACTCAACATCGACAGCTCGCCCCCTTTGGTGCGAGACCCGGAGCGACGGATTGTCCGTCGCTAGCCAGGACTTGGGTGTGCATGTGCTTTGGGCCACCATCGTTCCGGTTGCGAGCGCTCAGCGCTTGCGACCGGGTCTGAATCAGGCCCAGAGAGAGAAGTGGAGGGAATGAGGAAGATAGATTGAGAGGGAGGAAAGCAGTGTGTGCACGCTCAGTCGTTACCTCAGGTACCATCTTTTCAAAAGGAAGCGGGCATTTCGCGGCACAAGGCCCTGCCCCATAATCCCCCGCGAATCGCAGGCATTATTTCATCAAAGGGCGCGGGGCTTTCTAAATGAGCCGCGATCATCACATGGTCCCTGCTGCCGGTAGGCAGGAGCCAGCCAGGGGGCGTGCCTATAATCCGGCCCTGACGTGGCCGGCGCGCAACATAGCAACAGGGAAAGCAGGGCTGCTGGGCTGACAGTCCTGCGTGTTGACAGTTCGCAGGAGCTGTCTCACTAGCATCCATGTACCTGGGTGGATGCTGCCTAGGAGGGGCTTGGCGCCGGCCACATCATGACATCATGACTCGACTGCGTCATGGCGTCATTACGCAATGACGCAACCGCGCATTACAGAGCATGGCGCCGCCCGGGAGATTGTTCTCCCGAGTAACCCATGCTCCGTCAAACCGGCCCTTGTGACCATCGGCCCTTCTGGCATTTGCCAGAAGTGCCCGATGGCCAGTCCGGCCCTGGTTGCAGCTGCTCGGTCGTACGCCACCGATGTTCGCTAAACTGCGCATGCGTAAATTTCGCAATACGCGTGCGCAAACTAGCTATTTTGATCAGAAATTGCTCTCTCCTTGAACACAGCCAGGTCGTTAGTTTGAGTGACAGAATGAGGAGTTTGTGGGTGGTAACAGGGGAAGGTGCTTGTGAACGAGGGAGTGGAGATCCGAACGCAGACGTGCCTGACTATGCAAATGGCGTTTTATGGGAGTGCATAATTAACTAAGTAGTGTCATGGCACATGTGACATGGGAGGTTTTTCCACTGACTTGATTGTAGTGCTTAAGAGAGGGTCTGGTCAACCTTAAGCTCTACGAGCAGCTCCGATGGTTTGCCATGGTCTCGATTAATCCTTATATACCCGGAGATGACGTGTAATGCGAACGAGAAGGGGGCGTATTTTTAGTCTTATGGCCGCATCCTCCCCTCGCTCATCCAGCTAGCGATCCCATCTTAACGATGCAACTTGCGAGCACTTCATTTGCATATCCGGCCCCTTTTACCTTACGACCGTGCGGCCGCAACGACCAACTCTGCATGAGGTCCTCACTCTCGTAATGCGCACAATGGGGGTGATTCAGTTTAAAATGGAATTACAAAGCTGAACACAAGCAGTTTTGCAATTCTATCCCTGTTAATATGTAAATACAACAGGTGGTGTATTACAACCCCTGCTGCATTTGTAATCCAAGCACTGGTCATAGGCTGGGATCACCACTCTGACATTGGTCTCGATGGTAAACGGCACCGGCACACAGACGAGCTGAGTAAGCCTTAGCTTACGCAGGCTGGCCGGCTTGCAAAATGACATTGCCACTCCTGGAAAACGAGGCTTTTCCGGGTAATCCGGTCACCTACGCTGCTGCAATGCCCCTTAAATATCTCTGCCTGTCAATTAGGCAGAGGCATAGCAGGGGCTGCGTGTGATCACACAGGACCTGTTCTGCACATTCGCAGAACGGGTCCTGCGAATGCGCAGAATCCCGATAACCGGGAATCTGCGTTCAGCGCGGAATCAGCCACAAGGTCCAATACTGACCAGTTATTATGTAAATTATTTTCATTTCATCAATCTAGTGCTAAGGATAGATAGATAGATAGATAGATAGATAGATAGATAGATAGATAGATAGATAGATAGATAGATAGATGTGGAACACAGACAAGCAAGGGCAAACATGACAACAAAACAGGAACGAGAACAAAAAGACAGACAACAGAAATGTATAATACCCCTTTTACACCAGAGCAAAAACCTGGGTTTTTGCTGGGTCTACCCGGGTCGCAGCTCAGTGTAAAAGGGTCCCTGAAAAATAACCTGGGTCAAGTGACCCTGCAATCCAACCCAGGTAGCTACCAGGGTTGGACCCAGGATGGACCCAGGTAATGGTGCAGTGTAAATGGTGCAACCCAGGTTATCTGATCTGGATCATGCCTAAAATGAGCGGATTGGTGGTTGTGGAGCATTCACCTCCCACTTTTTATGACCTCACAGGTTTAGCAGGGCAGACCTGGGTTTTTGGACATGGTTCGAACCCTGGTCAGACCCAGGTCAGACCCATTTACACTGCACCTTCGATCTCGGTTACTAGGTCAGCCCTGTTCACACTGAACTCAGGTCTGCCCTGCTAAACCTGTGAGGTCATAGAAAGTGGGAGGTGAATGCTCCACAACCACCAATCAGCTAATTTAGGCATGACCCAGATCAAATAACCCGGGTTGCACCGTTTACACTGCACCATTACCCGGGTCCATCCTGGGTCCAACCCTGGTAGCTACCTGGGTTGGATTGCTGGGTCACTTGACCTGGGTTATTTTTCAGGGACCCTTTTACACTGAGCTGCGACCCGGGTAGACCCAGCAAAAACCCAGGTTTTTGCTCTGGTGTAAAAGGGGTATTATTTGTTTGGTGTAAAAGGGGTATAAGTGTGCCTTGGGGACCGTGGTTGGGAATCACTGGTCTAGTCTGTTAGTGCTAGTAAATAATATGTGGTTTATACGCATGGCATGATTCTATTACACACCTTCTGCCACTGTGAAGGCTTTGTGGGATGTGTCTCTTGCCACAATTCTGCTCACAAACTATGGAGGAATCAACAAAAACCAGCTACTGTAATTTCAGTTAGATATGCAGTGCAGGATCCTGCTGGCAGCTCACATGTAATTAAATCTGCCCCCTTACTTTATACAGGATGCCCATGCGGCCCTCCAGCTGTTTTGGAACTACACTATCCAGCATGCCCTGCCACAGTTTGTTCTCTAATAGCAAAACTGTGGTAGGGCAAATATAGTATGCTGAATATTATGAGTTAATGGCTGTGTAGGTGTTATGTAAGGCCATAATTGTTAAATGCTGGTAAGGTAAAGCTTCCTTGCTGGTTAAAAGGTTCATGTGGTTTGTGCTCTATGCAAAGGGGTTAACAGAGTTATTGTATTTATTTAACACTTGCACAAGACAATGATAAGTGCAACAAAAGCTATCTGTACAAAGTTCATCAGGACTGCAAACTGTTTTAGAAGAAGTGCGTGTGTGAAAATAAAATGTGATCACTTTATAGATTGCAAATAATGTGGTGTTGTTGTAGACCATAAAATAAACTCTTGCCACTTATGTAACTTCATAGTTATACTGTACATTACTGGATCAGTTTGAACTTCTTATGTAATGCAGTGATATATATTAGATTATTACAAGTTGTAATGCAGACTGACCTCAGTGTTTCCTAGACTGCAATGTATAAATGAATTATTCTTTCCTTCAAATGACGAATTGTTTGTGATAAAAGCCTATTATAGGATGAGGACGTGCAGCAAATCTATCTGGATTACTATTAAGCATCTCCTTGACATGAACTTTAAATAGGCAGACAGTACTGTGCAAACGTTTTAGGCAGGTGTGGAAAACTGCTGCAACGTAAGAATGCTTTCAAAAATAGTGTTAATAGTTTATTTTTTATCAATTAACAAAATGCAAAGTGAATAAACAGATGAGAAATCTAAATCGGTACTTGTGTATTTTACGGACTCATTGCAGAGAGAACCAAAGTGCCCTACACTCATTATTATTATCAATCATGGTAATGTCTCCTTCACAGAGAGGACCCTGTCGTCATCAGCCTGTGTCCGAGCCGGCCCTAGCCAATTTGGTGCCCTAGGCAAAATTTGACTGGTGCCCCCTAGCAGATAATCCCATCACCAATCTTATGGCCGAAACACACTAGAAGATGACTAGTGTGTACCGACCTCGTTAGTGACGGGACCTGCATACACGCTTGCCGATGCTGGCAACAACAGAGTGACGGCGGCATAGCACTCGCTTGTTATCTTACAAAGTCCTGTAGTGCCATGCTTCTTGCTGGACGTGAGTTACAGTGGGACATTGGTGTGTATATATATATATTAGGGGTGTGCACCGGCCACTTTTCGTGTTTTGTGTTTTGGTTTTGGATCTGGATCTTTCTTCGTGTTTTGGATCTGGATTGGTTTTGCCAAAACCACCCTTCCGTGTTTTGGGTTCTGGGTTTTGTGTTTTGGATCTGTATTTTTTTTTAAAAAAGCATAAAAACAGCTAAAATCACAGAATTTGTAGGTTTTTCTGCTCCTATGCTATTATTAACCTCAATAACCTTAATTTCCACTCATTTCCAGTCTATTCTGAACACCTCACACCTCACAATAGTGTTTTTATGTCCAAAACGTTGCACCGAGGTAGCTGGATGACTATGCTAAGCGACACGAGTGGGCGGCACAAACACGTGACCCATCTAGGCGTGAAACTGCAGTGGCAGACAGGATGGCAGTTTGAAAAACTAGGCCCCAAACTGTACATAATGCAAAGAAAAAAAAGAGGTGCAAGATGGAATTGTCCTTGGGCCCTCCCACCCACCCTTATGTTGTATAAACAGGACATGCACACTTTAACAAATCAATCATTTCAGCGCCAGGGTCTGCCACACAACTGTGGCTGAAATGATTGGTTCGTTTGGGCCCCCACAAAACAAGCTGGCAATTAATGTGTCCCTGCACAAACTGGCTCTACGGAGGCAAGATGTCATCCTCATCCTCCTCATCCACCGATTCCTCACCCTCTTCAGTGTGTACATCCTCATCCTCACAAAGTATTAACTCGTCCCCACTTGAATCCACCACCACAGGTCCCTCTGTACCTTCTGGAGGCTGGTCTCCCTGGAAGAGCTGATAATTCATTTTGATGAACATCATCTTCTCCACATTCTGTGGAAGCAACCTCCTACGCCTTTCGCTGACAAGGTTCCCGGCTGCACTAAACACTCTTTCGGAGTACACACTGGAGGGGGGGCAACTCAGGTAAAATAGAGCCAGTTTGTACAGGGGCCTCCAAATTGCCTCTTTTTCCTGCCAGTACAGGTATGGACTGTCTGCCATGCCTACTTGGATGCTGTCACCGATGTAATCCTCCACCATTCTGTCAATGGTGACAGTATCATATGCAGTGACAGTAGACATGTCAGAAATTGTTGCCAGGTCCTTCAGTCCGGACCAGATGTCCAAACTTGGTCCTGCCTGCCCTGCATCACCGCCAGCGGGTTGCTTAGGATACCTAAGTTTTTTCCTGACAGCCCCAGTTGCAGGAGAAAATGAAGAAGGAGCCGTTGACGTGTCACGTTCCGCTTCAGCTGACAGTGTGTTCACCAGCAGGTCTTTGCACCTCTGCAGGCTTGTGTCGGCCGGAAAGAGAGACACCACATAGGCTTTAAACCTAGGATCGAGCACGGTGGCCAAAACGTAGTGGTCTGATTTCAACAGATTGACCACCCTGGAATCCTGGCAAATCGAATGAAGGGCTTCATCCACAAGTCCCACATGCCGAGCGGAATCGCTCCGTCTTAGCTCCTCCTTCACTTTCTCCAGCTGCTTCTGCAAAAGCCTGATGAGGGGAATGACCTGACTCAAGCTGGCAGTGTCTGAACTGACTTCACGTGTGGCAAGTTCGAAGGGCTGGAGAACCTTGCACAACACGGAAATCATTCTCCACTGCGCTTGAGTCAGGTGCATACCCCCTCCTTTGCCTATGTCATAGGTGGATGTATAGGCTTGTATGGCCTTTTGCTGCTCCTCCATCCTCTGAAGCATATAGAGGGTTGAGTTCCACCGCGTCACAACCTCTTGCTTCAGGTGATGGCGGGGCAGGTTCAAGAGTGTTTGCTGGCGCTCCAGTCTTCGGCACGCAGTCGCTGAATGGCGAAAGTGGCCAGAAATTTTTCGGGCCACCCAAAGCGTCTCCTGCACGCCCCTGTCGCTTTTCAGAAAATTCTGCACCACCAAGTTTATTGTGTGAGCAAAACATGGGACGTGCTGGAATTTGCCCAGATGTAATGCCCGCACAATATTGGTGGCGTTGTCAGATATCACAAATCCCCAGGAGAGTCTAAGTGGGGTAAGCCACTGGGCGATGATTTCCCTCAGTTTCTCTAAGAGGTTGTCGGCGGTGTGCCTCTTACTGAAACCGGTGATACACAGCATAGCCTGCCTTGTAACGAGCTGGCGTTTCTGAGATGCTGCTACTGGTGACGCTGCTGCTGTTGCTGCGTAAGGTGATACATCTACCCAGTGGGCTGTCACAGTCATATAGTCCTTAGTCTGCCCGGTTCCACTTGTCCACATGTCCGTGGTTAAGTGGACATTGTGTACAACGGCATTTTTCAGGACACTGAGGACACTTTTTCTGACGTTTCTGTACAGTCTCGGTATCGCCTGCCTAGTGAAGTGGAATCTAGACGGGATTTGGAACCGGGGACACACTACCTCCATCAATTGTCTAAATCCCACTGCACTAATGGCGGATACCGGACGCACGTCTAACACCAACATAGCAGTCAAGGCCTCAGTTATACGTTTTGCTTCAGGATGACTGCTGTCGTACTTCATCCTCCTCGCTAAGGACTGTTGGAGGGTCAATTGTTTAGTAAAAGTAGTGGTGTTCCTACTTCCTCTCTGGGATGATGAACGACTCCCAGCAGCAGCAACAGCAGCAGCAGCAGCAGTAGGCGTAGCAATGCAGGATCCTCCAGAGGAATCCCGGATAGGAGAGTCAGTCATGCCAGTGACATGGCCTGCAGGACTACTTCCGATCCTGACTAAGGAGGAAATTGACGAGGAGGGAGTTGACGGTGTGGTTTGCAGGCGCTTGGATACAACAGGACAACGGGATTTAGGTGTCCCTGGACTGCTTACGGTCTTAGCCAAAGTTTCTGAACTTGACAGTAACTTTTTATGAACGCGCTGCAGGTGCCGTATAAGGGAGGATGTTCCTAGGTGGTTGACGTCCCTACCCCTACTTATTTCACCTTTACATATGGTACATATGGCAAGACAGTTGTTGTCCGGATTTGGATAGAAATATTGCCAGACCAAAGAGGTGGAATGTTTGGTCTTCTGCCCAGGCATGACCGTGATGGGCTTTTTCATCCCACGGACAACAACTGTCTCCCCCGGAGCCTGATTTAAACAAACCACATCACCATCAGAATCCTCCTCGCCAACTTCCTCCTCAGCGCCAGCTACACCAGTATCCTCATACTGTTGTACTTCAACAGTGACATCTTCAATTTGCATATCAGCAAGTGGACTGTGGGTGCTCCTTTCAGCACTTGCAGGGGGCGTGCAAATGGTGGAAAGAGCCACCTCTTCCCGTCCAGTGCTGGGAAGGTCAGGCATCGCAACCACCACCACACTTGGACTCTCCTTGGGGATTTGTGATATCTTCTTAGAAAGCACAGTTCTTCGCTGTGCTTTTGCCAGCTTAACTCTTTTGATTTTTTTAGTGGGAGGAGGGCTTCCATCGTCATGTGAAGCTGAACCACTAGTCATGAACATACTAGGGATCGACCTTAGCCGTTCCTTGCCACTCCGTGTCGTAAATGGCATATTGGCAAGTTTACGTTTCTCTTCAGCTGATTTAAATGTCTTTTTCAAGGTCATTTTCCTGAACTTTGCCATTTGGGATTGTATGTGCCCTCTACTATGACATTGGGCATCGGCCTTGGCAGACGACGTTGATGGCATGTTATCGTCTATGTCATGACTAGTGGCAGCAGCTTCAGCACTAGGAGGAAGTGGTTCTTGATCTTTCTCTATTTTATTTTTATCGGAGAAAGTTTGGTCCTCCATTTATGTTATATCGATTTGATATATACGTGCGGCTAAACACAGAAAATAATTTTTTTTTTGGTTTGGACTGGAGTGTACTTTGTGGGTTACAGCACCCTTTAACGGTCAAGCCAGCCGGCCCTTTACTTATGACACAGGCGCACTCTTGGCACTACTTTGTTGATGCACGTGCGGCTACTGCGCACACAATTCACAAACACAGAAAATAATTTTTTTTTTGGTTTGGACTGGAGTGTACTTTGGGGGTTACAGCACCCTTTAACGGTCAAGCCAGCCGGCCCTTTACTTATGACACAGGCGCACGCTTGGCACTACTTTGTTGATGCACGTGCGGCTACTGCGCACACAATTCACAAACACAGAAAATAATTTTTTTTTGGTTTGGACTGGAGTGTACTTTCGGGGGTTACAGCACCCTTTAACGGTCAAGCCAGCCGGCCCTTTACTTATGACACAGGCGCACGCTTGGCACTACTTTGTTGATGCACGTGCGGCTACTGCGCACACAATTCACAAACACAGAAAATAATTTTTTTTTGGTTTGGACTGGAGTATACTTTCGGGGGTTACAGCACCCTTTAACGGTCAAGCCAGCCGGCCCTTTACTTATGACACAGGCGCACGCTTGGCACTACTTTGTTGATGCACGTGCGGCTACTGCGCACACAATTCACAAACACAGAAAATAATTTTTTTTTGGTTTGGACTGGAGTGTACTTTCGGGGGTTACAGCACCCTTTAACGGTCAAGCCAGCCGGCCCTTTACTTATGACACAGGCGCACGCTTGGCACTACTTTGTTGATGCACGTGCGGCTACTGCGCACACAATTCACAAACACAGAAAATAATTTTATTTTGGTTTGGACTGGAGTGTACTTTCGGGGGTTACAGCACCCTTTAACGGTCAAGCCAGCCGGCCCTTTACTTATGACACAGGCGCACGCTTGGCACTACTTTGTTGATGCACGTGCGGCTACTGCGCACACAATTCACAAACACAGAAAATAATTTTTTTTGGTTTGGACTGGAGTGTACTTTCGGGGGTTACAGCACCCTTAACGGTCAAGCCAGCCGGCCCTTTACTTATGACACAGGCGCACTCTTGGCACTACTTTGTTGATGCACGTGCGGCTACTGCGCACACAATTCACAAACACAGAAAATAATTTTTTTTTGGTTTGGACTGGAGTGTACTTTCGGGGGTTACAGCACCCTTTAACGGTCAAGCCAGCCGGCCCTTTACTTATGACACAGGCGCACGCTTGGCACTACTTTGTTGATGCACGTGCGGCTACTGCGCACACAATTCACAAACACAGAAAATAATTTTTTTTTGGTTTGGACTGGAGTGTACTTTGGGGGTTACAGCACCCTTTAACGGTCAAGCCAGCCGGCCCTTTACTTATGACACAGGCGCACGCTTGGCACTACTTTGTTGATGCACGTGCGGCTACTGCGCACACAATTCACAAACACAGAAAATAATTTTTTTTTGGTTTGGACTGGAGTGTACTTTGGGGGTTACAGCACCCTTTAACGGTCAAGCCAGCCGGCCCTTTACTTATGACACAGGCGCACGCTTGGCACTACTTTGTTGATGCACGTGCGGCTACTGCGCACACAATTCACAAACACAGAAAATAATTTTTTTTTGGTTTGGACTGGAGTGTACTTTCGGGGGTTACAGCACCCTTTAACGGTCAAGCCAGCCGGCCCTTTACTTATGACACAGGCGCACGCTTGGCACTACTTTGTTGATGCACGTGCGGCTACTGCGCACACAATTCACAAACACAGAAAATAATTTTTTTTTTGGTTTGGACTTGAGTGTACTTTCGGGGGTTACAGCACCCTTTAACGGTCAAGCCAGACGGCCCTTTACTTATGACACAGGCGCACGCTTGGCACTACTTTGTTGATGCACGTGCGGCTACTGCGCACACAATTCACAAACAGAAAATAATTTTTTTTTGGTTTGGACTGGAGTGTACTTTCGGGGGTTACAGCACCCTTAACGGTCAAGCCAGCCGGCCCTTTACTTATGACACAGGTGCACGCTTGGCACTACTTTGTTGATGCACGTGCGGCTACTGCGCACACAATTCACAAACACAGAAAATAATTTTTTTTTTGGTTTGGACTGGAGTGTACTTTCGGGGGTTACAGCACCCTTAACGGTCAAGCCAGCCGGCCCTTTACTTATGACACAGGCGCACGCTTGGCACTACTTTGTTGATGCACGTGCGGCTACTGCGCACACAATTCACAAACACAGAAAATAATTTTTTTTTTGGTTTGGACTGGAGTGTACTTTCGGGGGATACAGCACCCTTTAACGGTCTAGCCAGCCGGCCCTTTACTTATGACACAGGCGCACGCTTGGCACTACTTTGTTGATGCACGTGCGGCTACTGCGCACACAATTCACAAACACAGAAAATAATTTTTTTTTTGGTTTGGACTGGAGTGTACTTTGGGGGTTACAGCACCCTTTAATGGTCAAGCCAGCCGGCCCTTTACTTATGACACAGGCGCACGCTTGGCACTACTTTGTTGATGCACGTGCGGCTACTGCGCACACAATTCACAAACACAGAAAATAATTTTTTTTTTGGTTTGGACTGGAGTGTACTTTCGGGGGTTACAGCACCCTTAACGGTCAAGCCAGCCGGCCCTTTACTTATGACACAGGTGCACGCTTGGCACTACTTTGTTGATGCACGTGCGGCTACTGCGCACACAATTCACAAACACAGAAAATAATTTTTTTTTTGGTTTGGACTGGAGTGTACTTTCGGGGGTTACAGCACCCTTAACGGTCAAGCCAGCCGGCCCTTTACTTATGACACAGGCGCACGCTTGGCACTACTTTGTTGATGCACGTGCGGCTACTGCGCACACAATTCACAAACACAGAAAATAATTTTTTTTTTGGTTTGGACTGGAGTGTACTTTCGGGGGATACAGCACCCTTTAACGGTCTAGCCAGCCGGCCCTTTACTTATGACACAGGCGCACGCTTGGCACTACTTTGTTGATGCACGTGCGGCTACTGCGCACACAATTCACAAACACAGAAAATAATTTTTTTTTTGGTTTGGACTGGAGTGTACTTTGGGGGTTACAGCACCCTTTAATGGTCAAGCCAGCCGGCCCTTTACTTATGACACAGGCGCACGCTTGGCACTACTTTGTTGATGCATATGCGGCTACTGCGCACACAATTCACAAACACAGAAAATAATTTTTTTTTTGGTTTGGACTGGAGTGTACTTTCGGGGGTTACAGCACCCTTAACGGTCAAGCCAGCCGGCCCTTTACTTATGACACAGGCGCACGCTTGGCACTACTTTGTTGATGCACGTGCGGCTACTGCGCACACAATTCACAAACACAGAAAATAATTTTTTTTTTGGTTTGGACTGGAGTGTACTTTCGGGGGTTACAGCACCCTTAACGGTCATGCCAGCCAGCCCTTTACTTATGACACAGGCGCACGCTTGGCACTACTTTGTTGATGCACATGCGGCTACTGCGCACACAATTCACAAACACAGAAAATAATTTTTTTTTTGGTTTGGACTGGAGTGTACTTTCGGGGGTTACAGCACCCTTAACGGTCAAGCCAGCCGGCCCTTTACTTATGACACAGGCGCACGCTTGGCACTACTTTGTTGATGAACGTGCGGCTACTGCGCACACAATTCACAAACACAGAAAATAATTTTTTTTTTGGTTTGGACTGGAGTGTACTTTCGGGGTTACAGCACCCTTTAATGGTCAAGCCAGCCGGCCCTTTACTTATGACACAGGCGCACGCTTGGCACTACTTTGTTGATGCATATGCGGCTACTGCGCACACAATTCACAAACACAGAAAATAATTTTTTTTTTGGTTTGGACTGGAGTGTACTTTCGGGGGTTACAGCACCCTTAACGGTCAAGCCAGCCGGCCCTTTACTTATGACACAGGCGCACGCTTGGCACTACTTTGTTGATGCACGTGCGGCTACTGCGCACACAATTCACAAACACAGAAAATAATTTTTTTTGGGGTTTGGACTGGAGTGTACTTTCGGGGGTTACAGCACCCTTAACGGTCAAGCCAGCCGGCCCTTTACTTATGACACAGGCGCACGCTTGGCACTACTTTGTTGATGCACGTGCGGCTACTGCGCACACAATTCACAAACACAGAAAATAATTTTTTTTTTGGTTTGGACTGGAGTGTACTTTCGGGGGTTACAGCACCCTTAACGGTCAAGCCAGCCGGCCCTTTACTTATGACACAGGCGCACGCTTGGCACTACTTTGTTGATGCACGTGCGGCTACTGCGCACACAATTCACAAACACAGAAAATATATTATTTTTTTAGCACTTGGGGGGAGCACCCCTGATGGACAGAGCACCCCCTGGACAACACTTCAGCACCCCTTTAGGACTGGGACACTGCACAGGACTTTGGAGTGGACACAGCCCCTATGGAGAACTGACTGCACAACACAGTCCAGCCAGCCCCTATGGACTTTGAAGTAGTGGACACAGCCCCTATTAACAACAGCAGCACAGCACAACACAGCCAGCCCCTATGGACTTTGAAGTAGTGGACAACAGCAGCACTACACTACACTACACTACACAGCCCTAACTCCCACCCTCCCTCTTCACTGTCCACAGCCGAGTGAGAAAATGGCGCCGACGTGTGTACCTTATATAGGATCCAAAACCCGCGAGACTCGGAAGGCGGGAAGATGACGTTTTGCCTCGATTTCAGATCCGAGTCAGGCGGGAAAAGTCGAGCCTGACTCGGATCGGACTCGGATCGGGGGGGCTCGGGGGGGTTCGGATTTCAGAAATCCGAACCCGCTCACCCCTAATATATATATATATCGACTCTCAATATGAGATCCAAAGAGCTGTCACTATCAGTGAAGCAAGCAATCATTAGGCTGAAAAATCAAAACAAACCCATCAGAGAGGTAGCAAAAACATTAGGTGTGACCAAATCAACTGTTTGGAACATTCTTAAAAAGAAAGAACGCACCGGAGAGCTCAGCAACACCAAACGACCCGGAAGACCACGGAAAACAACTGTGGTGGATGACAGAAGAATTATTTTCCTGGTGAAGACAAACAGTTGGCCAAATCAAGAACACTCTCCAAGAGGTAGGTGTATATGTGTCAAAGTCAACAATCAAGAGAAGACTTCACAAGAGTGAATATAGAGGGTTCACCACAAGATGTAAACCATTGGTGAGCCACAAAAACAGGAAGACCAGATTAGAGTTTGTCAAACAACATCTAAAAAAGCCATTACAGTTCTGGAACAACATCCTATGGACAGATGAGACAAAGATCAACTTGTACCAGAGTGATGGGAAGAGAAGAGTATGGAGAAGGAAAAGAATTGCTCATGATCCAAAACATACCACCTCATCAGTGAAGCATGGTGGTGGTAGTGTCATGGCGTGGGCATGTATGGCTGCCAATGGAACTGGTTCCCTTCTATTTATTGATGATGTGACTGCTGACAAAAGCAGCAGATTGAATTCTGAAGTGTTTCGGGCAATATTATATGCTCATATTCAGCCAAATGCTTCAGAACTCTTTCGACGGCGCTTCACAGTGCAGATAGACAATGACCCGAAGCATACTGCAAAAGCAACCAAAGAGTTTTTTAAGGCTAAAAAGTGGAATGTTATGCAATGGCCAAGTCAATACCCTGACCTGAATCCGATTAAGCATGCATTTCACTTTATTAAGACAAAATTGAAGGGAAAATACCCAAGAACAAGCAGGAACTGAAGACATTTGCAGTAGAGGCCTGGCAGAGCATCACCAGGGATGAAACCCAGCATCTGGTGATGCCTATGCGTTCCAGACTTCAGGCTGTAATTGCCTGCAAAGGATTTGCAACAAAGTATTAAAAAGTGAAAGTTAGATTTAGGATTGTTTAGTTCGTCCCATTACTTTTGGCCCCTTAAAAAGTGGGAGGCACATATAGAAACCGTTGTAATTTCTACAACGTTCACCTGATTTGGATGTAATTACCCTCAAATTAAATCTGAAAGTCTTCAGTTAAAGCACATCTTGTTTGTTTCATTTCAAAGCCATTGTGGTGGTGAATAGAGGCCAAAATATGAAAATTCTGTCAATGTCCCAATATTTATGCACCTGACTATATATATATATATATATATATATATATATACATACTTCTACTTTTGAAAGCATTCATACTTTGCAGCATTTTTCCACACAAATTTTTGCATACTATTGTATGCCACTCCAGTCATTTAAATTGTAGACGCATCAGAAATATAGGCTGCACATAAATTGATGCTGTAAGCTCCCACTATTATTGTCCTTTAATGAATTAATTAGAAAACGAGATTTGCATTTTGATCAGCACGGGACAATGATCATAGCTTTGCCGCCATAGAGAAGTGTATTGTGGGAAGTTACTAAAAGAGATAAATGACAACTAGGTTTTACATGCTACACATTATTATTGTTAAACATGAAACATAAACATGAAAATTATCTTTTAAATTTATACAAACAAATCGATCAGTCATACCCCTTTTCCACTGGCCAAAATACCTGGGTTATTGCCGTGTCAACCCGGGTAATGGCTCATTTGAAAAGGCTCCTAGGAATTTTTTCCCGGTTATCAAGCAGGGTTTTTAGCAGGTAAACCCTGGTCAGGCTCTGTGGCAATGGGTCACCCGAGTCTTACGACCACATTTGTACAAACACGTTAAGACTGCAGCAACTTTGTTTTAATAGTCACTTTATACTGCTTTGAACACTCTTTTCCACAAAAAAAGAAGTCTTCATACTTACTTAGGGAAGGGGAACGCTGCACATATACTGGGAGTTTGGAAAGTCCCTCCGCACTGACTGTGTGCTAAGTGTGTGACAGTCCAAAATTCAAATAGGGGAGCCACAGCAGGGATGTGCAGACAGGGGAGGCAGAGTCTCCCCTGTCATACTCCCTCTCCTATCATACTCCCTGCCATGCTCCACAGTTTTTATTTAAAAACTGTGTTTTTATATATGTGTGCCTCCACAGCCATTGACCTCACCGCACGTCACTGAGCTACACCAACTGACAGAGAGTACTGGCGATGTTTAGCAGCGTATGTGGTGGCAGAAGGTGTGGCTCCCCAATTTGAAATTTGGACTGTCACACACTTAGCACACAGTCACTGCAGAGGGACTTTCCAAACTCCCTGTATAAGTGTTGTCAAAGAAATATATATATATATATATATATATATATATATATATTATAAAGTCCTCCAGGGTGGCACTCCCATAAATAAAACAATACTGCAGCAGGTGCCCTCCAGAAAAGGTCAGCCAAAGATGACCTCTCATATACACGTCCACACAGGCGGCACTCTGTCCTCCAAAAATAGCAATACAGGAGGTGTGTATATCACCGACGTTTCAGAGCCTTTAATACAGCCCCTTCATCAAGGTACAACCTGTACCTTGATGAAGGGGCTGTATTAAAGGCTCCGAAACGTCGGTGATATACATCACACTTCCTGTATTGTTATTTTTGGAGGACAGAGTGCCGCCTGTGTGGACGTGTATATATATATATATATGTATATATATATATAAAATTGCAGAAGGTCTGTCCGGTCTGCTTAATCATAGCCTAACCCTAAAATAGTAAAAAAAATCTGTCATTGTTGACATTGTGAATGTCGACATTCAGTCAATGTCAACATTATGAACGTATACCCTATTTACCACAATACCTGTGACCTCTAAATAGTGAAATTGTAATTGAAAGTTGTCTGCTTTATAAACACCTATTTTTGTTACTGAAATAGCACAGAGAGCAGGGTTTACATTATTGTAATAAATATACTCAATGCAGTGTTCTCCCCAGGCTGTTTATTTCAGGCAGTCCGCCCGCAAAAGACCCCCTGCCGCACGGGACTCTAACTGTGTGTCGCGTCCCTGCCACCTAGCGCCATCATCCACAAAGGAATTTGTCAGTATCTCGCCCCCACTCTGCTACTTTTTGATGCCACCCGACTAGAAAAAATCTCTGGGGAGAACACTGCAATATAATAACATTTGACATGTAATCTAGGGGCCCATGCTCTGTTGAACATATGCTTGTTTACGAAGCTTATCTCTCACACTGTGTATGATCCACTGTGCCTTGCAGAGTTGTATTTTGCGTTTCCTCATACCACTGAAGCTGAGACTGGACTGTATGAGGCATCCCGCAAAGTTTAGTGGGCGAGTATCGACAAAATTGCAAGCTATGCAGAGTTAAACATACAGTAAGTGTAGATACACCTTTTTCCAGGCATGTTTTTTTATATGGAGGTGTAAGTACGCACTGATGACTACTAGCATACGGACAGGGGGCGGGTACACCGCAAAATGTGCACAACTCTGCAAATAGGGACGAGTATATGCATGTTGTTTTGTGCACACAATGCCATAATAGAGAAGACAACTCTGCATCAGGTCCTAGGTATCTAATGCTGGGCACTATACAATTATCTGTCCAATATGGCTGGTTGGAATGTAAATCTGGTAGTGTATGGGAGCAAATGAAAATCAAACATTTGCTCACAAATACTGGAAACAGACAAAACTGGTCGCTCAAATTGGTTAAATCAAACAAATTTAACCAATTTAAATAATCGTTTTCATCCATTTTCCAGTGTTTGGGACCATATAGTCGAAGTCATTTGCTCCCATACATTACCAGGTTTTCATTCCAACCAACCAGATTGGACAGATGTTTGAAGGCCCCCATATACGGTGCGATTTGTAATCGTATCTGAAGTCGCATACGAATTTTCTTGAAAATTCTTCCCTTCAGATACAGGGCGATTTGTATTTAATATGCAACGATTCCACATAAGACCATACGATTTGATCAATCATATACAATTTGAAATCGGATACGATTAATCGTATGCAGCACATTATGACACGATTAATCTGCTGGAATGTCAGTAGGGGAGGGCTTATGTAGTGGCTACCGTGTTTCCCCGATAATAAGACACTGTCTTGTTTTTTTTTTGGTCAAAAAATTCCATAGGGCTTATTTTCGGGGTAGGGCTTATTTTAATTAACATTGACAGCAATTTCAATAATTCAATACAATTCTTTACTTACCTTTATTTTTTTTCCTCTTTTTCTCTCCTCTCCTCCGTGGCGCTGCTGTAAACGACGCTGCCACGCATGCCAGCTGCCGCGTGCTCACTGTGAGAAGCTGCAGCTGTGATTGGATGCCACTGTTAAATCTTTAACAGCGGCATCCATTTCATGCGGGGGGCGGAGCTGGGGGCATTTTAGTGTAGCACAGGGACCGGACAAAATGGGCATTTTGTTAGGGGTTATTTTCGGGGTAGGGCTTATTTTGGACTGTTTTTCAAAAGTAAGGGTAGGTCTTATTATCGGGGAAACACGGTATAAAGGCAGCAGCCATTTTAAGATTTTTGCACACTCTGCTGAGTGACTAGTGAGGCTAGGTTTACCCTGCTGAACGCTGTATTTTGCTAGTGTGTTTTGCTTTGTTTTAAAGGCTTGCCTTTACAAAGTGTGATTTCAGCTTTCTTGATGGATTCCTATTGCTTTAAGCTTCTGCTAGCCTATGGCTATCTGAGGCTGAAAGGTGAAGGAGTTCAGGAAAGACAGAGGAGGATGAGGTCCTGCTGGACCAAGGAGTGGCTGACGAGGAGGGAGACTCACTCCTATATGCCCCTGCTGATGGAGCTTAGGGAGAATAACCCGGACTACTACCGCAACTTCCTGCGTATGGATGATGCCACCTTCCAGGAGTTGCTGCATCTGGTGACCCCCATTATCCAGAGGCAGGACACCAATATGAGGATGGCCGTCCCAGCTGAGGAGAGGTTGGTGGCTACCCTGCGGTATCTGGCGACCGGACGGTCTTTTGAAGACCTGAAGTTTGGGACCCTTATTTCCGCCCAGGCGTTGGGGTTGCATTATCCTGGACACCTGTGTGGCCATTATCAATGTCCTGAAGTTCGACTACTTCAAAGTAAGTAAAAACACTACACATTTTTATATTGTGAAGTCCCAGAATTTTTTTTTTTTGTAAACACACTGTGCGTAATAAACTCAACCAACAATGCTGTATATCTATATACAATGTTTGCATAGTAAAAGACAAAACCAACATGCCTGCTTTTCTTGTTTTAGAAAAACAAATAGTATATAAAATATGTAAAAACTACAATATCAGCCAGTTCTTTGTCACCCAATACCAGCTGCATGGATATCTGGTGTGTCAGATGACGGATTGAACAGGCCCAAAAACACATGGCGCAAGGACAGAATGAGGCCCCGGCAACCAACTATCTGTCCTTGCGCCATGTGCTTAGTGGACCTGCTCAAACCGCATCATCCACACCCCATACCATGCAGCAGGTACTGAGAGAGAAAAAAATGGCTGATACAGTTATAAAACATTTGAATAAAACTTTTTCCCATTTGCTGGAAGACACAAATATAATTTTTAGCAACAAGATATTTTTACATTAAAGAATAAACCATTGGCTGGCTTGCTCATCCTCCGCCAACATGCCACTATATACACCAGCTGAGGATGTTGAGGGGTTACTGCTTTGTGACAAGGGCTGACTAGGATGGGGCGTTGGCCCCATTTGTAGTATTGGTTGGTAATTTGGCGGCAGATGGTAACTCTGGGATGCAGATGGCCTATAGCAGGGCTGCATCGTTGTCTGGTGGACGGGCTCATCAGTCAGCCTTGTATTGCTGGTTAGATTTTGGCATCTCCCCCGGATTATGGTTTCAACGAGAATCCGCTGAGTGTGAATTTGCTGGCTCTCCACCATTTCTCTGATCATGCTCGCTATGTGTGTTCCGAGGTGGTTGAACATATCAGGGGGCTTGTTTAAATAAAGCCATCTTCACCTGGTCTAACAGCGGATCCTGCATAACCGGGTTCTTGCATTGGTATCGCCAGCGTTTAGGGGTAGGTTGCGAGACCTCGTTTACTTCGACTTCACTGCCGCTTTGGGAGGGAATTTGGGTGCTGACCATCAAATCGAGGTTAGGTGTTGGAGGCTGTTGGAGGAAAGACAGAATTGATTACTGTTAAATTTAGGTTTTACAAATGTTTAATTATATTTTTTCTTTATTCTAGTTCCTGACAACGGTGGAGAACTGGCAGACCATTGGAGAGGAATTTGACCGTAGATGGAACTTCCCGAACTGTGGAGGAGCCATAGACGGGAAACACATCAGGATTAATCCACCGGCCCACAGCGGATCCTATTACTACAATTATAAAGGATTTAACAGTATAATGCTCATAGCAGTTGTCAACGCAAATTATTAGTAAATTTTTCTGGATATGGGCAAAAATGGCCGTGCTTCGGATGGGGGTTAATTTAAGCAAACCCTCTTCTATGAGAGACTGGCATCCCAACGCCTGAACCTGCCGCTAACTACAGAAACCAAGCACGGCCTAAAGTTTGTGTTTGTGGCTGATGAGGCATTTGCTCTTCTCAAGCATTTGCTGAAGCCATATGCACAACGCGCCCTGACACATGACAAAACCATTTTCAACTACCGTCTTTCCAGGGAGAGGCGAGTAGTTGAAATCACATTTGGAATATTAAACAACCGTTTCCGGATATTTCACACAAGCATTAACCTGCGTGTGGAGAAAATAGACAAAGTTGTGTTGGCCTGCTGTGTTCGCCACAATTTCTTAAGAAAAAAAGCACCTGGATACAGTATGGCCTCAGAAACAGCTGTGCCTGATGACCGGGAACATCATGAGGAGACCCCATCAATGGTTTCTGTAGCCCCATAATCACTGTTGGTGACAACAGGGACTGCAAGGGCTAAAGATGTCAGAGAACAATATCTGGCCTACTTCAACGGAGTGGGGGCAATGCCGTGGCAGGAGGATCGGATCAGAAAATGAACTTAATTTGACTCTGAACGTAAGAAAAATTTTGTGACTTTAAAACTTACAACTTCGCTCGAGGAGGCTTCTACATTGTCTGGGTTCTCCACTGCAGCTTCCTCAGGTACAGTATCCACCAATAAGGCCTGTGACTGGCGGAGAGGCTCCTGCTCATGGAGGAATTTTAAAAGATCAAAGTACCAGAGTGTAATTTTGTACACATCTGCTGCCCCTGCTCTGGATGCAGCCGTTCTGCTTCCGATCCTCTCAGACATAAACAGTGCGCAAATTTTACATTTTGCGCTTTACCCAATCTCCATCCGTCTCATTATAATAGGGCTTGCTTAGGTTCTGATAATTGGTACTTTTAATTCGCCACAGACATTCCTGATGATGGAACTCTTCTATAAATTCCGTTAGGATTTTTTTTTCCATTGCACTTGACATTCCTGTCTGGAAAATAAAAAAAAAAATATTTTTAAAAGTTTATCCTTTTATTGTTTTGATGCGTTTAGTTTACAAAAAATGTATACATTTGGAATGTTTGAAGGTTTTAAATAGTTTTGTTAAGGTTTTGTTGTTTTTTAATGTTATAAATCTGTTTATATGGTTTAAAATGTTTTAATAAAATTATATTTGTGTAAAATACATTTCTAACTGGTTAGGGTTTGCAATAAATTCTACAGGGGGAGAAGATGCATGGTGTGTATTGGTGGGGCAGGGGTTAATACGCATAGGTGGGCCAGGGGTTAATACGCTTTGGTGGGGCAGGGGTTAATACACATTGATGGGGCAGGGGTATACATTGGTGGGGCAGTGGGTTTATTATACACATTGGTGGGGCAGGGGTTAATACACATTGGTGGGGCAGGGGTTAATATGCATTGGTGGGCCAGGGGTTAATACTCATTGGTGGGGCAGGGGTTAATACACAGTGATGGGGCAGGGGTTAATACACATTGGTGGGGCAGGGGTATACATTGGTGGGGCAGTGGGTTTATTATACACATTGGTGGGGCAGGGGTTAATACACATTGGTGGGGCAGTGGCATGCATTGGTGGGCAGTGGGTTTATTATACACATTGGTGGAGCAGTGTATATACTCACTTGTAACCAATGAATCAAGGCAACTACTGACACGATCTATCCTGCTTGTTCATTTCTTTTTCTCCACGACGTCTGACACAAAATGGTGGCGGGGAGTGGCCGGGGACATCCTAGATCGTACATCGGATCGCAGATGAGCAAAAGTACATACGATGTGTGTCACATCGTACACGATCGGTTGAGATCTCTCTGCAAAACCATCTGATCTGCGATCCAACTAGAGGACGGCGGGGACGTGCATTGGGGTTGCAGAACACACAAAATACACATATTTTCACATGATTGGTCTGTCCAACCTGTCATAACTGGCCATATCGTGTAAAAAATCATCCCGTGTATGGGCACCTTGACAAATAATTGTATAGTGTATGCCCAGCAAACCTGATCAAAATGATCCATGATGTGTATAAATATATAAGGACATATTCTAACAGCAAAAGCTGAAAAGCAATGCTGAAAGCTCCCTCCCTACAGTGTAGCTCCCAATCACAAAGTGACTCTAGGATGGAAACAACTGTACAGTTACTTCCTATAGAAATGCTGTTTTTCCTAGCAAAACACATTATTAAAATGTGATTTTTCAAATTTCTCTATGTCAAATAACTGCCCATTTACTCAGGGCTGCCATCAGAAATTGTGGTGCCCAGGACTTACAAAATAGTGAGCCCCACATGTTTCTGCAACTGCAGCCCCGCAGTGTCTCTCCAGCTCCAGACAGCCCCCCCTTCTGTCTCTCCAAGCAGCACCCATTCTTTCTCTCAAGCCAGCACCCCTTCTCTCTCCAGCTAGCACCCCTTCTGTCTCTCCAGCCAGCACCCCTTATCTTCCCATCCAGCACCCTTTCTGTCTACCCAGCCAGCACTGCTTCTGTTTCTCCAGCACCCCTTCTGTAACTCCAGCCAGAACCCACTCTGTTTTCCCAGCCAGGCCCCTTCTGTCTCCCCAGCCAGCACCCCTTCTGTCTCTCCAGCCAGCACCCATAGTCTCCCCAGCCAGCCCTCGCATTCAGCCCCTGCAACTCACATCAACTTCCATGCCTTTCGAGAGTTCCACCACTGTGCAGCTCTCCAGGTATAGGCAGTCGGAGCCAGGGGCGGACCCCCGTCTCTGTCTGGGCCCGGGACTCCAGTCCCAGCAGTCCTCCCCTGATGGTGGCCCTGCATGTACTGTAAGTAATTGCAACAAATAAGTGTCAGTGACAGGAGTAACAGAAACAGCCTTTCTTTAGCTTCTTATCTAAGATGAAAAAACCCTGTACAGGTATAATGACAGATGTGTTGTGAGTACAAACAAGTCAGTTTAGTGTTCTACTTTACGAACATAGTGATTATTTAGAAGTTGGAAACAGTGCAAAAGTCATGGTCATCAGCTTCCATCACTTTTGTCTCTACTAGTTTCAACATGAGGATCAGGTAGTCTATTGGTATATGCATTTTTTAGAAGTGCACCAAATATTGGGCCTCATTCAGAGATGTACACAAACCCAATAGTTTGAATAAATCCCTGATAGTGGGACGTCTGTGTCAAAAGATGCAGTAGTGATGCTAATTGCGCCCATCTCTGAATCAGGCCCATACATTTTAGAAAATATGTAGTACCATATTGGAGGATCCTTGGTTGCCTCCAGGTGAGTAAACTTTCAATTTAGAAATACATAAATGTATGACCCAATGTGCTATTATCATGTAGCGAGAAACCTCCACATCAGATGCCTTATGGTGGCTGGAGGTTTACCGTATGTTTGCAAATGTATGTAACTGAGATGTATGCATTGCTCTTAACATGTAGGCTAACAATCTCATTTGCTGGTCCATTGCAGTATGCTGAGGAAACTTTTTTTTCTAAGATTAGCCCCTCCCTTACAGGCACTTGTGGTGGCCCAATAAATTGATTGAGCTACTGTCATTTTGAGTATTTTACACAATGTACTTGATAATTGTTAGCTAGTAGCTGATTGCTATGGGCAACTTCTGGTCTACTTCTCTACTCTTTGGAATGTTTAATACATTTCCTCATGAGTGCTCAGTTAGTAAAGCCTATAGTTGTACAAGCTTTACTAACATTTATTCCTAAATGAAAACATCAATTTCAGATTTATGGAATGCTTTACTATACGCATAATGTTCTGCTATTTTGTCAGAATCATCCCCATCCTTAATATCAGAAATGAGAAGTTGGCATACAGTTACACCATCTGCACACACATTACAACTGTCAGGTTAGGGAAGCATAGTAGGTTTGAATTAGTAATTAATATCCTTTGAAATACTTTACAATTAAATTATGATTTGTTTATCGTTATTTTTACAATTTAATCTAACATGAGCTTGGGTCAATATGCAATTTGCCAATTAGGGCACTGCCAGGATTATTATGTATCCAACTCGCAGGGGATATTTTGGTTTTTAATGAAAATATCCCCACTATGTACAAAGAGGAACTTGCAGGGACAGCGACAGGAATGTTTACAGGATGCCAGCGCTCGTGATCCTGGCAGTCTAAGTCCTGACAGGGTTCGGATACCGACACCTTTTGGTAAGTATCCTAAACCTCTCCCTCTCCCTACCCTAACTTCCCCCCCTAGTGCCCACACCTAACCTCCCCCTCCCCGAACCCTACACCTAACCCTCCCGTCCTAGTGCCTAACCCTCGCCCCAACCACGCTACTTACCTTTGGGATGCCGGCGCCGCGATTCTGACAGGTGTCGAGATTTTGGTGCCGATATTTTAAGCGTCGGGATACTGAACTTATCTACACCCCCTGGCATTTAGAAGTCTTTCACAGAAGTGAAAGACTTCTCCCAGGGAAGCTGACACAGTGTCAGTGTCACACTTGCCACTGAGGGGTTGAAAGCAGAGGTCCCAGGTTGGGGAAGAAATTTGGAGGCGAGGAGCCTGAATGTATGATCTCCTCATCCACAGAGTTTGGACGTTAATGAGACCTTATCAATGGTGCAGAGTCTAACCTGCTGGGAGGTGTTCACCAGTGACCCCTACCAATTGGGATATGGGTTTTAGCTGCACCTCGCGGTCCTTTGAGCTGGTATCCAAACCCAGTGGCAATAGAGAAACACACAGACGGTGGCCCGAGGAATATGCCTCCTAGGAGGCACAGCAGCACCAGGAATTGGTACTTGAGGTACCCATAGGTAGAGGTGTGTAGACGCACTATTGCGCTGAAGGAGAGCTCCTTGGTATTGAACACAGGCAGAGGTGGTATGATGCACTGTAGCTCCGGAAGGAGACGCTAAGTTATACACAGGCTGAGGTGTTATGACGCTAAAGGTAGCGCAGAGTTTACACACAGGCTGAGATGTTGTAACGCTCTGTTGCACTGAAGATAGCATGGAGTTGGCTCACTGGCAGAGATGGTAATACTGAGTGGCACACAGGCTGAGATGGAATGATGCACTATCGCACTGAAGATAGCACAGGGTTAGCACTCCGGCAGAGATGGTCAAACGCACTAGAGAAGACACGGAGGTAATCTCAGAGGAACCTGGAATGAGTACTCAACTAGCATACACCAGGAAATGACTAACGTTGTTCAGGCAACTTCCTGGAGTTCTGGAGCCGAATATATACCCACAGGTAGCAAGTAATGGGAGGACAGCGTCAGTTGACCGAGAGCAAGCTACCATTGATAGAGATACTGTCACATGAGAAAGGACTGTCATGGTGGTGCCCATGATGGAAACTCCCATCTCCGAACCACAGGGCCTCCTATGGAATCATATAGCACCTAAGGCAGAATTCTCAGCATGTCCTCCGCCGCCACACCAGACATCTGACGCACGAGAAGTCAGGGGAAGCTGGCGCGGAGGTTAGAGACGGCCGATCCTAGGCTGAATCCTGACAGTACCCCCCCTTTTCAGGGTGGGCTCCAAACACCCACCAGGTTTATCAGGAAACCTCCTATGGAAGGTTCAAATAAGTTGAGGGGCATGGACGTCAGAGGCCTTAATCCATGCTCTTTCTTCAGGGCTGTACCCCTTCCAATCAATGAGATATTGAAGACCATTGAACCGATGTCTGGAATCCAGGATCCTTTCAACTTCAAACTAAGGACCTCATTCAGAGGCGGTTGTTAGATGCAAGCGGTCGCTCTGAATCAGGGCGGCCGCTTGCATCCTGAACGACCGCCTCCTTGTCGATCGCTAAGCTGTGGGTTACCCTAATGTTGGGTCTCGGCACTTGTAAGCCCTAGAGAGCTTCCTGCTCTGTTTGAGCAGGAACTCCCCACTGACATCACTGATCTCACTGCCGCTGCCCACAAAACGGTAGGCAAACTACCCCCCGGCCCGCCTATCAAACGGGGCGAGCTGTTGATCAACATCGACAGCCGCCCCTTTGGTAACGAGCTCCGGAGCGAGAGTTCCTCTTTCGCTTTGGGGCTTGTGCACGCGCAGTGCGGCCGCTGCGCGTGCGCAGGACTAACCATCGAGTTGGTTACGAGCGCATCGGCGCTTGCGACCGACTCTGAATGAGGTATTAAGTACCTTGTTGAGTCTGTACTTGAGGTAACTTGGGAGAAGAAACTTGAAAACGGTTAAGAACCAAAGAACGTAAAAGAGGCACGTGGAAGGTATTGGATATCTTTATTTGTGGAGGAAGTTCCAATTTGTACACCACTGGATTAATTATTTTTAGGATGTGATAAGGACCAATGAAGCGTGGTGCAAATTTCATGCTCAGCACTCTCAACTGAATATTCCTAGAGGACAACCAAACTTTATCTCCAACTCTCAGCAGTGGAACTGCAAGGCATTTTCTGTCTGCAAATTTTTTATAATTTTTTGAAGATTGCTTCAAAGAGCAATGAATTTTCTTCCGCAGAGCTGAAAAAGACTCTACCAGACTGGTAACTGCTGGAACCTCTACTGAAGGTAAATCCTGAAAATCCGGGATTTGAGGATGCCTACCGAAGACAGTGAAGAATGGAGTAGATTTGGAAGAGGAATGGTACTTGTAATTATGTGAAAATTCCGCCCAAGGTAAGAGGTCCACCCAGTCAACCTGAGAAGAGGAAACAAAGAGCATAATAAAGGTCTCCAGCTCCTGGTTAACCCTTTTGGTTTGACGATTTGTTTGCGGGTGATAAGCAGAGGAGAATTTTAGTTTGATTCCACAAGTGTTGCATAGGGCTCTCTAAAATTTGGCCACCAACTGGACGCCCTGATCAAATACTATCTCCTTTGGAAGTCCATGTAGCCTGAAGATATCCCGAATAAAAATTTTGGCCAGCTGAGTGGCAGATGGAAGTCCTACCAGCGGAATAAAGTGAGCCATTTTAGAGAAGCGGTCCACGACAACCCACACAGTATTATGTTCCTTGGACCGTGGTAATTCTGAAATAAAGTCCATAGAAAGATGGGTCCATGGAGCAACTGGAGCTGGTAAGGGGCGTAATGGACCAACCGCTTTTTTCCGATGAAACTTTGTGTTGGGCACATTTCACACAAGCCAAAACAAATTCTCGGATGTCTTCCTTCATAGTGGGCCACCAGTATGATCGTTGAAGAAACTTGTATGTCTTGAAGATACCAGAGTGTTCAGCAAAGAGTGAGGCATGAGCTCAAGTTAGTAAGCTCCTACGCAGAAAATCTTGCCAGGTGGAGGAGTCAGCAGCTGAGTGGGTGCAAAGACAAGAGGATCTAGAATTGGATAAGCTTGGAATTGATCCTCCTCCTCCTGGCAGGTCATGAAGGACCGAGACAAGGTGTCAGCTTTTTTGTTTAGAACACCAGGGCGAAACTGAAGTTTAAAATCAAAACTGGAAAAAAGAGACCAACGAGCCTGTTTGGAGTTTAAACGGTGAGTAGTTTGTAAATATACCAGGTTTTTATGGTCCGTGATGATGGTGATAGGAAATCTAGCCCCTTCCAGAAGATATCGTAATTCTTCCAAGTGCCAAGCGCATCGCCAGTAACTCCTGGTCACCAATAGTATAATTCCTCTCTGCCGGGGAAAATTTTAGTGAGAAGAACCCACATGGATGGTTTTTCCCATCCTCAGCTGTTTGACACAGTACTGCTCCCATTCCCACTGATGATGCATCCACCTCTAGAGTGAAAGGTTTATCAAGCTGGGGTTGGTGAAGAATTGGAGTGGTACAGAAAGCTGTTTTCAAGTTTTGGAATGCTTGAACTACTGAGGGAGTCCAATGGCAAGGATTAGCTCCTTTCCTTGTGATTGCTGTAATGGGCGCAACCAGCGAAGAGAAATTAGAAATTAATCTTCTGTAATAATTAGAAAATCCTAAAAATCATTGGGTGGCCTTTAAGGAGTTAGGTTAAGGCCAATCTTGGACAGCTCTCAGCTTGTCCAGATCCATCTCCAAGGATTTACCAGAGATAATATGTCCCAGGAATGGCACAGAAGATTGCTCAAAAAGGCACTTGGAAAGTTTTCCATAAAGGCAATGGATCCAAAGAAGAGATAGAACCTCTCGTACATGACACCGGTGTGATCGTAAATCTGCCGAAAAATCTAAATGTTGTCTAGGTAGACCACGACAAATTTATAAAGAACATCTCTGAAAATCTCATTCACATAACTTTGTAAAACTGCAAGAGTGTTACTCAACCCAAAGGGCAACACAAAGTATTCGAAGTGGCCATCTCGAGTATTAAATGCAGTTTTGCACTCATCCCCAGCCTTGATACGGATTAAATTGTACCCTCTGCGGAGATCCAGCTTTGTGAAGATGCGAGTCCCACGAACCTTGTCAAAGAGTTCTGAGATGAGGGGAAGAGGATACCGGTTCTTGACAGTGATTTGATTAAGACCACGATAATCTATGCAGAGCCTGAGACCTCCATCTTTCTTTTGTACAAAGAAAAATCCATCCCCGGCAGGTGATTTGGCCAAATTCTCTTTAATATGTTCGGACAATGCCGCAGTCTCGGAATGGAAAGAGGGTAGACTCGACCACGAGGTGGCAGTTTCCTAGGAATAATTTCTATGGACAATGAGGAGGTAATTTGTCTGCAGCCTTTTCGCAAAAGACATCAACGAAGTCCTGGTAAGGCTTGGGCAGGCAGAGAGCCGAGGAAACTTTCAACTGATCTGGCACAGAAGAAACTTGCTGAGTCCGTACAGGAAGTATGCGGGACAAACATCGATGAAGGCAATCAGGACCCCAGGCAAAAATTTCCATATTAGACCAATTTAAGGTACGATTATGTTGTTTCATCCAAGGTAAACCTAAAACTAGTCCGTAGGAGGACCTAGGTAGGACTAGAAACTCCAACATTTCCTGGTGGAGACATCCAACACCGAGGGACAGTAACAGAGGAAATGGCCTCCCCTAGAATGATGTTGTCATCTACCCCTGAAAGGGTCAATTTGTTGGGTAGAGGACTAACTGGAATGCTAACAGTTGTACCAAGGACTCGGAAATAAAATTTCCAACGGCACCGGAATCTACCAGGGCTTTAAGATTCCTTGTCCTGGACTTGTAGGAAAGGGATACTCATAAAAGGCTATCCATAAACTGGAACTGAACACTCCCGACTTCAGTTAAGGTCTTGCGTTTACCGCAAGAAAAGGACAATTCTTGAGCATGTGTTCTGAAGTAGCACAATACAGGCAAAGCTTGTTCTGTAAGCGCTGATTCCGTTCAGCTAAGGTCAGTCGAGATTTATATACTTGCATGGGCTCCTCCTTGTTGGCAACAGGTGAAGAAGAGTGGACACTCGGAAATGGCTGGTCCTGGTAGCGATCTCCTCGTCCCCTACTCACCCCACATTCTCTCTGACATAGGTCAATCTTAATACAAACAGATATTACATCGGCAAAGATCTCGAGAGGCTAGTTTGTCCTTTATTTTCTCAGAAAGCCCGTGGAGGAAGGCTGCCTTGAGAGCTTCCTGGTTCCACTTTAATTCTGAGGTGATGGTTTGGAATTGGACTACAAATTGTCCCATGGTGTGAGTCCCCTAACGTACATGAAGGAGATCAGAAGAGGCTGAGGCAGAAAGACCTGGTTCATCAAAAATCCTCTTAAATGAAGAAATGAAACTTTCATACTTAGCCACCAGAGGGTCAGCTCGTTCCCATAGCAGGGAAACCCAGTCCAATGGATCTCGCGTTGGTTAACAAACCCTCGAGAATTACCATCAAAGCGTTTAGGAGTTGCCAACTGGAGACAAGATTTGGGAGATGTAACCCCGAGGCAGAACCGGAGGCGCTAGGGGAGCCGATGCTGCAGGAGGAGGAAGTATAGATGCCAGAGTAGTCTGGATAGATAATTGTCCCAAAAGCTCCTGTAAGCTCCACTTGGTGTTGTGCTGCCTCTTGATTATCTGTATGGGGCGATGTGAGGTTTTGTAGTGTCCCTGCACCCTGGGATCCTGAGGCATCCATTGGGCCTGAACAGACTCACACTTGCCACTGAGGGGTTGAAAGCAGAGGTCCCAGGATGGAAAGAAATTGGAGGTGAGGGGCCTGAATGTATGATCTCCTCATCCACAGACTTTGGAGACCTAATCAATGGTGCGGAGTCTAACCTGCTGGGAGGTGTTCACCAGTGACCCCTACCAATCGGGATATGGGTTTTAGTTGCACCCAGCAGACAGGTCGCGGTCCTTTTGATCCGGTATCCAAACCCAGTGGGAATAGAGAAACACACAGATGGTTGCCCAAGGAATATGCCTCCTAGGAGGCACAGCTGCACCAGGAATTGGTACTTGAGGTACCCACAGGTCGAGATGTGTAAAAGCACTTTGGCACTGAAGGAGAGCTCTTTGGTATTGAACACAGGCAGAGGTGGTATGACGTACTGTAGCTCCAGAAGGAGACGCTAAGTTGTACACAGGCTGAGGTGATAAGATGCCTTATTGCGCCGGAAGGAGACACTAAGTTGTGCACAAGCTGAGGTGTTATGACGCACTGTTGCGCTAAAGGTAGCACAGAGTTTGCACACAGACTGAGATGTTGCAATGCTCTGTTGCACTGAAGATAGCACGGAGTTGGCTCACTGGCAGAGATGGTAATACTGAGGGGCACATAGGCTGAGATGGAATGACACACTGTCGAAATGAAGATAGCACAGGGTTAGCACTCCAGGAGAGATGGTCAAACGCACTAGAGAAGACACGGAGGTAATCTCAGAGGAACCTGGAACGAGGACTCAACTAGCATACACTAGGAAATGACAAATGTTGTTCAGATAACATCCTGGAGTTCTGTAGCCAAATATATACCATAGGTCGCAGCTAATAGGAGAACAGAGTCAGCTGACTGAGAGCAAGCTACTATTGGCCATGCCCATGATGGAAACTCCCATCTCCGAACCACAGGGCCTCCCATGGAATCCTATAGCACCGAAGGCAGAATTCTGAGCTCATGCCCCGCCGCCGCACCAGATATCTGACCACACGAGAAGTCAGGGGAAGCTGGTGCGGAGGTAAGAGATGACCGATCCTAGGCTGAACCCTGACAGTCAGCTTCCGGAGCCGAGATCGAAAGATGTCTCTTCTGCCCCTGGAGCCTCCATAGGCTTACAGTAGTTTACACCGGTGTATACTACCGGGGCTAAACCCCGGAAGGTTTGCTTTTTGGAGTTTAGTACAGAGGGGTCAGATCGTAGTCCCCACTGATAATAATGGGGACTGCGATCTGCAGCACTGATTAGCACTTTGCCAGAGATTTCTGTGAAATCTCCTGCATTGTGCTTTTAGTACATAGGAACAATACATAAAATTTCTGCATAAGTTATGTAACAGATTGATACATACGTAGGCCCCTAAATCTGGCATGATCTTGGCTCAATATGCTATTGCCAAGAAAACCGAAATTCTTATTGTACATGAAATGCAGCCATAGTTACAAAGCCACATTGATTCAGGTTAGAACAGAGGGCTTCACTACAGTACACAATATTGCTTACGCACACAGTTCAACTGCGATAGTATGCTAATCCATTGCGATTGCAATGTAAACTCAGCACTACATAAGGACGCCCACTTTACACTGCATTACTTAGCAGAATAGTACCATCGCAGCGTCATGCACAAACTCTGACCTTACTTAGAAACAACAGCGCATGCTGTGGCATCGCAGTGGATAATTTATGCACGCCCCTGTAACAGCACGCCTGTGTTTCCCCGACCACCCCCCACAAATGGTGCTTCCTGTCAATCAATATGCGAAAGGTCTGTGTAGCCTCTACAGTCCTAATCGCAATAGCTATTTCGCGCAAGCGCACAGCCATGCATATGCATGCGCAGAACGCAACAATCACCTGATTGCGTGCGTAATCGCAGTTGCGTACTGTAGTGAATCAAGCCCAGAGCCTGAAACAAGGAAAACAAGTATAGCAAGTCAGCGTTGTATGTCCACTAAATGCCATAAATCACTGACGTATTTAGGGGATATTTAATAAACATAATTTTCGCTCCACTTAATTAGCACTTTTTATTGCATTTTTTGTATCTCCATATGTATATAAATTTTGCTCCCGGGACAGGCGAAGTGAAAGCAGCCTGTCCCGGCGAGCTCATCTGTGCTGATGCAATCTTTATGTTTACTTCTACTGCGCATGCACAGCGCTGTAGCGTTATCCCTGCTGAATACTGCTCCATAGTCCAGCATTCCCCCCTGTCCGGCCGACAGCGGCATCAGCCTCCCTCCCGAGCTTAGCAAGTGCTAAGCCAGGCAGGGATCCTGGAGCGGTATCCAGCCGTATGCTGGGCCGCTCAGTGTGACCTCTTCCAGGGCAGAAGGTAGGGGGAGCCTGTGATGGAGAATAGAGGGCTGGGGGGTGTCGGAAAGCCGCTGCCTGTGCGGGTGTTGTTCTGATGGCCGCTGTTGGTGTATGCTGGGGTGGGGGGTGGAGGTTGCTGCTGGGGTGTGTGTCTTTGATGGCCGATGTCTGGGTGTGAAGGCGGGAGAAGAGTGGGTCTGATGACCACTGTATGTCTGTGCAGGGGGAGGGGTTGCCAGCTGCTCTGTTCTCCTATATATATATATATATATATATATATATATATTGTACCCTCCTATATATTATATCTACTGTGCCCTCATGCTACATATATACACACACACCATTATATACATTATACACACACACATATGTATATATATATATATATATATATATATATATATATATACATATACAGCGTGTAAAATAAGATTGAACGCATCAACAATTTTCTCAGCAAATATGGGCTATTGTAATGACATTTTCACCAAGTGTCAGCAACAACCCATGTAATCCACACATGGAAAGAAATTAAACCATAGATGTCCATAAATGTCAGTGCAAATTAATATAAATTGATTCAGTCCCAACTGATGGCCTATAAAAAGATGTGCCACAAGAAACATCTCATGATGGGTAAAAGTAAAGAGCTATCTTAAGACCTTTGCAACATTAGAGCCAAGAGCCACTTGTGGAGAGCTTCAGAAAGACCTGGAATTGGCAGGTACAATTGTTTCAAAGAAAACAATAAGTAATGCACTCAACCGGAATGGCCTGTATGCAAGCTCACCACTCAAGACTCTATTGCTGAAGAAAAAGCACATTGAAGCTCGTTTAAAGTTTGCTGTACAACATTTGGACAAGCCTGTGAAATACTGGGAGAATATTGGGCCTGATTCAGAGCCGGACGCTATTTGCGCTCGCTCGTTCAGAAAAAGGGGCTGGCTATTTAAATGAACCGTTCGCTCTTTGCGGTCTGTTCGCGCCTCTATGTCTGAACGAGCAAACAAAACATGCGAACATACTTTTGAAAAAAACGCCCCCTGGCCGCTCGCATCATACGTCATGTCCGCTATTTATTAGATTAATCGAGTACATCGAAAGGCGTCTGAACTGCTCGCTATTCTTGTGGTTGGTTTTTCCTACCACAATCATGCGAGCAGTTCTGACTATAAAACAACCAAGTGACGTGGTCAATGACGCTGCTTTGTTAATTATGCACACCCTTAAAACGCCCGTTTTGACCTTTAAGCACGCCTGCGTTCGGATCTCCACTCCCCGTTTTCAAGCACCTTCCCCTGTTACCACCCACAAACGCCTCATTCTGTCACTCAAAATAGCAGGCATTCGCTATTTAGCGAGCACTGACTGGTTCGCGCATGCGTATTAAAATCCGTACGCATGCGCAATTGTGCGAACATCGGTTGGAACGAACGAGCGACGCTTACAAGCGGCTCTGAATCAGGCCCATAGTGTGCTCAGATGAGACAAAAATTTTACTCTTTGGATGCCATAATACACAATGTGTTTGGAGGAGAATTAGCACTGCACATCACCCCAAAAACAGTTACCAACAGTGCAGTTTGGAGGTGGTAACATCATGGTGTGGAGCTGTTTTTCAGAATACGGTACTGGCATACTTCATATGCTTGAAGGAAGGATGAATGGAAATATGTATCGAGACATTTTTGATAAAAATCTGCTGCCATCTACCAGGATGCTGAAGATAAAACGAGGGTGGACATTTCAGCAAGATAATGATCCTAAACACACAGCCAAGGACACTCTTAATTGGCTTCAGTAAAAGAATAAAGCTGCTAGAATGGCCCAGCCAATCACCTGACTTGAATCCAATTGAAAAGCTATGGAAAGAACTAAAGATCAGAGGGGGTCATTCAGACCCGCTCGCAAGCAGGTCGATGTTGCCCCACTGCGCATGCGCACGATGGAGGGAGCTCTGTCGTGCGCATGCGCGAGACCCGGATAGCGACGGACTCTCCGTCGCTCCGGGTCTCGCACCAAAGGGGGCGTGTTATCGATGGTGACTGACAGCACGCCCCCTTTGGTGGGTGTGCCTGCCAGACGGAGGCGTTCCCATGGGAACGCCTACCGTCTGAAGCCGGCCCCACTGACATCACTAGTGATGTCAGTGGGAGTGATTTTGGCTCTGATAGAGCCAAAATCACTCCAGGACTTGCGGCAGGGAGACCTTACAGCAGGGTCTCCGTCGCAAGCCCGATGGTCGCGATGGTCTTGACCATCGCGACCATCATCATGGACGCTCGCATAAGCTGTGGGTGGTCACCCACAGCTATGCGAGCGTCCAGGAGGACGCTCCCTTTTCATGGAGGAGGGCCCTGATTCAGAGCGAGCGCTCTGGTCAGAGCGTTTGGCTCTGAATCAGGCCCAGAGTTCATAGAAGAGGCCCACAGAACCTTTTAACATTTGAAGACTGTTTGTGTGGAAGAATGGGTCAAAATCACACCTGAGCAATGCATGCGACCAGTTTCTCCATACAGGAGGCGCCTTGAAGCTGTCATTACCAACAAAGGCTTTTTTACGAAGTATTAAATAAATTTCAGTAAGTGTGTTCAATACTTTTTCCCTGTGTCATTACACATAATTTATGGATATCTATGGTTTGATATCTTTGCATGTGTGGATTGTTGCTGACAGTTGGTGAAAATTTCATTACATTAGCCCCATTACAAATATATCTGAGAAAAATGTTGATGTGTTCAATACTTATTTTACCTGCTGTATGTATGTGTGTGTATGTGTGTCAGTGTTCGCAAATATGCGCTATAGCGCGTATTTTACCCACTTTTGAGGACCGGGGACTCAATATTTACAAATGGGTGGCAGCCAATCCCTTGCCGCCAATTGACTGACAAGGGCGGGCTGGGCTGCGAGGCAGAGAGAGGGGAATATGCTTCCCGGACTGGACACCTCCCTCTGTAATCTAGCTGTAACTATTGGTAGTTACAGGAGTGGGCGGGATATTGCGCGTCTGCGCGGAGGAATTCTCGCCTGCCACGAGGATTCTACCTTCTCTGCTTGCTCCAGTCCTTCTCTCCCTGTGGCACTGTCAGCAGTGGGGAGGAGAGTGACCACGCCGCTGGAGCAGCAGCACTGCTGCAGGGAAGAAAATAATTGCGGTGTTGGGAGGTGAAGTACAGCCCTCTAGCGCACGCAGAAACCCCCCTGTGAACCAAATGTGTGTATTAGAGAGGAGACAGCCTTGTCTCTGTCTCTGCCTCCGGAGGCCACCTGCAGGAGCGATGATACTACAGTGTTTACAGGCAGAGAGCTGACTGGAAGCGCTCTCTGCACAGGATGTCTGAGGAAGCTGCTACGTATGCCGAGCAGCAGCAGCTCCGCCCACATGGACTCCGGCAGTGATCTCCTCCCTCTCAGACCTTAGTTTTGTAAGTACCGTATGCTGATGTTTGTGTGTGTACTGTATGTATGTTGATATGTGTGCACAGTATGTATGCTGTGTGTGTGTGTATACTGTATGTGTAAGTATGCTTATGTGAATGTACTGTATATGTATGTATGTATACTTTAAGTTTGTGTATGTATACTGGTACGTATGTACACTAAGTTTGCTGGTGTGTGTGTGTATGTACTGTATGTATGTAGTGTGTGTGTAAGTATGCTTGTGTGTATGTGTAAGTATGCTTGTGTATGTATGCTTGTGTGTATGTGTAAATATGCTTGTGTATGTATGCTCGTGTGTATGTGTAAGTATGCTTGTGTATGTATGCTCGTGTGTATGTGTATGTATGCTCGTGTGTATGTGTAAGTATGCTTGTGTATGTATGCTCGTGTGTATGTGTATGTATGCTCGTGTGTATGTGTAAGTATGCTTGTGTATGTATGCTCGTGTGTATGTGTATGTATGCTTGTGTGTGTGTGTATGTAAGCTATGTGTGCGCATGCTGTGTATGTATGTATGTATGCATGCTTGTTTATATAGAAAGAGCTATCTAGCTATCAACCCCCCCCATAAAAATCCTGCGTTTGCCCCTGCAGCGGGCAGCAGAGTGACAGTGCCGCAGGGATTACCAGCTCCTCGGAGTAGTGCCCACCAGTGAGCTGCAGATCTACCAGCAGGGAAGAGTGGGACCCTGGGGAGTTGCAGTACTGGTGACTGGGTAAGTAGAGTGTCCTCCAGGGAGCTGTGCACTGCTGATGAGGGACTATTTACATTATTTCATTACACTGTAATATTGTTCAAAATTTAGGGCACTCCTGTGTGGCACACTCGCTAAATGCACTGCTGTGTGTAGACCACTATATTTATGGGGTACTCCTTTGAGTGATGCACTGTAAATATGCCTACCCCTAATCTCCTCCTTGCCCCAGCTGCTGTCTACCCTTACCGCCTCCCTACCCCCAGCACTGCCTGCCCCTTGCCTCCAGTACTTCCCCAGCTGCTGTCTACCCTTACATCCTCCTTACCCTTCAGCACTGCCAGCCACTAACCTTCTCCTTGCCCCCTGTACTGCCCCAGCTACCTGCAGTTTCACCCTCCCTACCAGGCCCTAACTTCCTCCTTGCCCGTAATACTGCCCAAGTTGCTATCTATCCTCGCCCCCTCCCTACCCCCAGCACTGCCTGCCGCTAACCACCTCCTTGCCCATAGTACTGCCTCAGCTGCTATCTACACTTGCCCCCTCTCTACCCTCAGTACTGTCTGCTCCTAGCCCCCTCTTTGCACCCCAATACTGTGTCAGCTGTTATCTATCCTTGCCCCCCAGCACTGTCGCAATTGCTGTCTGCACTTACCTCCTCCCTAGCCCCAGCACTGCCAGGCCTTACTTCCCTCTACCCCATCTTCTCCCTGCCTTTCCCCCCCAGCTCTACCCCAACTGCTACCTGCCCACCAGCACTGTCCCAGCTGCTGCCTGCTTTCACCCCATCATAATATGTGATGGGACCCAGAAACGATGGAGTAGGACTCCAATTTTATAAAGCGAGGGGTCCCTGGGACCCACAAATTTTTCCGCTTTTCGCGATCACTGTGTGTGTATATTTATATAAATATAGATATATATAGTTAACTAGTATGCCTGCATTTTTCACAAAATAAATATTCCGTTTTAAAATCTGTGGATTGCCTCCTGTTCCTTCTACTAATGGGGTCTCTATAATCGTAATTTGTAGGAACACATTCATGTCTCTTTACCGATATAGATATATTGGGCCTGACTGAGAGGTGGACGTAGTTTCAGCTACGACTTTTTGCCGCAGCGCGACTGCAACTTTATGCTAGTGCCACAACACATGGGCTTCCTACGGCATTGCAAAATTCCCACCGACGTGCCATCGGTCGCAATATCGGATACGAGCAGCCCTATGGAGGTGCAAAATAACTGTTGGTTGATGCCAGTGTAACTGTGTCTTTGGACACTGTAGCTGGACGCGACATGCCTGCATCTGACTAGCCGTCCACCAGGTACAGCCCAGGAATGCTCCCAAAATTGCCCCTCTCTGCGTCCAAATTCATTCTGTGTCCTCTGGCGGTAACAATCAGGATGTATGCGCAGTGCGACTCAGACGCAGATGTAAAACAATGGCCACTTGCGTCCAACATCGATACTGCATCCACCTTGAACCAGGCCCATTATATGTGTATTGGAATGTAGTGCTGACAGTTTAGGAACTGAGGGGAAAGGTTACTTATTATCCATCTGGAGATGGTGGTAAGTTTGTTTAAAAATAAATATCTCTTCTCCAGTTTATATAAATAGCTCCAGGAGAAAACCCCATTTAGATTCAATGGGGAGGGAGTGTTTTTAGGAAACAGTGAAAAGTCTGTGACATCAGTGATTTCTCCATACTTTTCACTGCGCTTAAATATGGAGAAAACATAAATATCACATTTTTCAGCTATTATGCTGGAAAAATTAGATACTTTATGTTTATTAAATAGCCCCCTTAATCTGTAGTAGAACAAACATCAGGGTCTGATCTCTCACACACAGTAGTGCGGTTACAAGTTACAACAACGCTATGCGTGGCGGCGGATGGTCCATATACTGTATGTATAATAAGTCATTCAAGTCTCCTTTCACTTGTATAAGACAGATGATGGCATTCCTGCGGGCACTGCTCTCCCCGCCCTGATAGTCTCGCGGCCGCACTCACCAATCATGGCTTTTTCCTGGCCAGCGTGTGTGTGTGTTTCCATAGGCCTGCTTCCAGCCGGCGTCAGTGTGTGGAGGCGTGACTGCTGCTGGTATGCGGCGCTGAGAGGGAGGGATAACTTAGCCACCTTGTGGCAGTCATTCATGGCAAAGATTTGAAGATACACCCGGAGTGGGAGTAATAATAAATGACCGGGGCTACGCTTGGGCATAGTGTGTAGTACGGGGGCATATGACTGGCTACGGAGGCACCAGCTTCTGATGTGCCATGAAGCTAATCGGCAGAGCTGGGAGAGAAAGTGCCACGTTGCCGCTCAGGTAGGATGACGGGGGAGGCTGCTCTGTAACACGGAGGGAGTGAGGGAGATAAGAATATAAAATATATATCTGACAGAACTACCGTATAGATGCCCTCATTCATGGACTTCATAATGTAGCGTGTTGGGTAAAGATCAATGATCAACATCCTGTTGGACACCATCCACAGCAGCCTCAGGAAGGGAGAGATCTGATCTGCAGAAACAGCTTGAATTTGCCCCAAATAATTTTTTCTAAAAAGATATGATGTGTACATGTATTCAGCAACAGTGTCTACTTAAATATTTGTGCGTGTCAGCTGTGTGTATGTGAGTTGTGTACAGTGGCAGATTTTGCCTTGGGACTGCAAGGCTGCAGTCCCCCCAGTAAAATCCGCCACCTCAGTCTAGTCAGTGCACTCTCTACACCGTGACTGGCAGTGGCTTCCTATTGAAAGCGCCACCTGCTAGTCAGATATACAACAGGCAGTCTCAGGGGGAGGTGTCTCCTCCCCCTTGGACTGCCAGTCCGGACTGCTATTAGCAGAGAGCGGCTTCCAGTAGGAAGCCGCTACTCTGCCTTTTTACCAGCCGTAACCGGCTCCTATGGGCTGCAGACGATGCAGCCCTTTGGAAGCCGGATACATGCGCATGCGCGGCTCCCATCCGCTAGTGCGCATGTGCCAGTCCCGGCACCTGACAGATTGATGCCGGGACCCAGCATGAAGAGGTGAGTGACCCTCTAGTTTTCTGCGGCGGCAGCCCCCTCATCTAAGAGGGTAGGAGCCGCCGCTGGTTGTGTATGTATCCACCGCTGATATGCATATTTGTTATGTATGTATTTGACATTAATGTATAAAATGTATTTGGACCTTTTTTGTTTTCTCAATTGTAATTAATTTGGTATTGAATTTAATCGTAAATGTTCAGAACATGGTGTACACTAAAGGGGGGCATCCACTACACGATTTTAGCAGGCGATTGAACGATAATGTTATCGTTCAATCGTTTATAAATCGTGCAGTGTTTGGTCGTTAACGAACCACGATGCGCGCTCCCGCTGGTCGTTTGATCGTCTAGTCAGTCGACTGAACATGCATGTCAATTTCACTTGATCTATTAAAGATAGTTTGCAAATTGTTTGCTAATCATTTAGACTGAAAGATAACATTTCAAGGGAAAATCGTTTAGAGATTGGACAGGGAGTAGATTGTTTAGTGGATGCCCCTCTTTAGGGGTCATTTCCTATTAGCCGACGAGATCGTCACGGCAATGGCCGCACTATACGGCAGCCTGGATTCGCTGAATTTTGCTTGCAGCCCCATAGGTCTTAGAGCAAAATTCAGCGAATTCGGGCTTGAAGCGGGCCGCAAAGGGTGCGAGGTACCGGTCGTTGCAAAGGAAACTCGCACCCTTCGCACTTAATAGGATTGACCCCTAAGTTAGCGTAAGTAAACTCATAACTTTTATCCCTTTTACTGAGAGACCGACTGTCCGAGACTGACTGACTGTTCGTGAGACTTACTGGATTGAGACTGACTGGTTTTTATGGGCAACAACTCCACTTCTAAACCTGCACTTTAGTAAATATACCCCTAAAGCTGAAGAACAAACTGTGCTTGCAAACAAACAAACCAAGCACTTCAGCCACAAAAGTTTCAGTCGCTGAAGTGCTTGGTTTGTTATACTGTGCATGTACTTTTTAGTATAAAACATAAGGGTGAGTGGAAAGGTCCAAGTACAATTGCATTGTGCACCACTTTTCATTTTATGGGCTTTGCCAAATTTGTGTGTGTTTGACAGGCAGTGTATATTACTGTACTTTACTGGGGCATTCATGTTTTTTTTTGTATCTTGCAGTGCCATCCATCACCACCTTCTCACCCCGGCGTATAGGCCCCATTTCCTGCTGCTTCTCAGTAGATATAGAGTAGTATCATCAAATCATACAGTTAATTATTTAATTCAACTAGACTGTTACCCTGCCTTGAATCCTGAGGCCTGTGATTTGCATTTTTGATTCAGTTTCCACTTTAAAAATCTAATTGGGATTTTGGATGCTTGTTTTTTAATAGTTTGTTCCATGTATCATACTTGTTTTGCTTTAAAATAATATTAATTTAGTATTGTAATCAATCAATCTCATTGGGATTTTAGATGCTTGTTTTGTAATAGTATTTTCATTCCTCTGATTTGTTTTTATATATAGTTATATTCTGTAATCATTATTTTACCTGGCTTCCACTAATACCCCAAGCTCCATTTGCCTTGGGCCTCTGATCTAGTTCTTGATTAAACATTCTATAGCAGCGTATATTTTATATTAAACTGCCATCCTTACTGCCACTGCAGTGCCACTATGTTTCCTAGATTTACTATATTCTTTTTTTAAACTGCCATTTGTTTGTGCTCCTGCTCTGTTTCTTAGTTTAGCCAGTCGGCTTGTTGCATCCTTTGGCCAGTATGGGTGAAAACAATATTGTGAGCTGGTCAAAATTGACTGGAAAAGTAATGTAATGAGGGTAATAATACCGTAGGAACGAAAACAGGCACAAAATACATGATTTTAGTTGTTTTTATCAATTTCTAAATACAGATTCAAAACTAAAACACTTGAGGTTGCTTTTGGTAAAACAAAAAACAAAACCTTTGCGGGTGGTTTTGGCAAAAACCAAAACACGTGGGTCCACACACATCTCTACTAAATATAATCAAGTGCATTCATAACCCTACATATGAGAAACAGTTGGTCTCTGTATGCAAAATTATTGTTCTTTATAATGAAGCAACATATGATGTATTGATGTATATTAAGTGGATCATGATATAAATAAATAACATACAAAAACTTGATAAAGGTGGCCCTCTTTGCTGAAATTATCATAGATGGGTGAAGAAAACTTGTAGTTTTGCTACAATTATTTGCAAACACTAATGGGTATTTTTACAATATAGCAGGTTTTCAAAGCTCTTTGACCACTGGATTTAACACCGCAATAGCAATAAAATACACAAGACAGATTTAACAATTACAGATGTTCTTGCTCATCTAACTTGAAAACTCCATGCAGTGTGACATACCTGGCGTGAGTGAGCCGTAAGGTACCGTGCAACTCTGCTAGTGTCAGGAGTCTTTTTTTTTTTTAAGTCTCAGTCAGCATGCGAAGTGCTGCGTTGTAGCAACCGCAGATTTTTTTTCCACTCCAAGTCCCATTTACAGACTCAGTTGCACACAGATATATATATATATGTCGCATATCAAATTAATCAGCACAGTCTCCTGGTGCATCCCAGTCGCATTGCGACTTAGATACATTTTTGGTAGGAAAGACATGAAAAAGATACCTGGTGCTAGCAGAGGCTCACAAGATCAGGCACATCGAGAGGGGCTGTTTAGCGCGATTGCAGCAAAGACGAGTGAGTGAGTAACATCTGTGTTAATTTTGCCATTTTAAATTCAGCCACTAAAGCTGCTGAGAATGCAAGATTTGAAACCCTGCTGTTTAGTAAATTAATAAAAAGTTTATTCAACAGGATTTTAACTGTATTATGTGCCTAATGTTGTAAATCCAGTTTCTAAGTTTTGTATTGCTGCTTCACTATGACAGACTTCTGCATCTAAGGAAATTTTTTTTAGACCATAGACCAGACATGGGCAATTATTTGAGCTGGAGGACCACTTTGCAGGTTTTGGTGAACTGTTGAGGGCAATATGCTAAATTACATGGCTGATTGCCTAGTGCAGAAGTTATCCAAATGCAGTCCTCAAGGCACACCAATAGTTCAGGTTTCCATGTTTGAGCACAGGTGGTTAAATCAAATTTACTGAGGCACTAGTTAAGTCACAAGTAGTCAAAAATGGATATCATTAAAACCTGAGCTATTAGAGGGTCTTCAAGACCGAGTTTGGGAACCTCTGGCCTGGTGGATCACATGCAACCTGCAGGGCCATATTTTGCACACTCCGTTTTTAGTTCCAGTTCTCACTCTATAGACAGCCCCCCTCCACCTTCATGTAATTATTACTAATCCGTTCAATTCTAGGCCAAAATGCATTCATCATAATTTCTTTCACACCAGCCTTCATTATAACTTCAAAATCATTGTCCTTTTAAACCCCTCCCAGGCCCACGCCAGTAATTATCCCCTTATGGCCTGAACCATTTATTTTTTTTCCACAGAACTGTACAAGTCACAGTCCACTCAACCCCTTTACTCCTAGATTTTCTCCTCAATAATCCTTAAACCAGTTCCCTCCCAAGTCGGTAAATCAATTTCCTCATCTCCTCATTCCTGCACCAGTAGTTATTTCGTCCCCTGTACAACCAAAAAACCGTCCACATAAGCTGAATCCTTCCCCTCCTCTGATATACCAGGCACTGCTCCACACATCTGTAATGTCCCCCTTCATGTAGTGAAACCCCAAATTTCCTCCATAGGCATGTGCCCTGAATACACAGCTCACAGCATTAAACCACATTATTCCGGTGTAGAATTACCCTACAGGCCAGCAGACTATGCTTCATACTAGCATTTCCTGGTTACACGCAGTCTTTCATACCCCATCCAAGTTAGCCCTGCTTCCAAAACTTACCCGCAATGATTTCCTCTTAAATATTAATCTAGGGCTGTATGTGTTGGAGGAGCCGAAAGCATGCGGCTCACGTGATGGAGAACTTCTGGGGTGGTGTGGGACTTTGGCAGTCCTTTCCTTCATATTACTGAATGCTCGCCAGGCCACATACAGGTTGTGGAGGGTTTGGGAGGCAGTGGGCCACGTGTCCTATTTTTCCCACCTGTGTCATAGACTGTAAAATGTGCATGAAAACTTTTTTTTATTACCTTTATCTTTAATAAAGCCGTGAAATTTGGAAGCAGCACAAAAAATTAGTTGCCTACAGTATGATGCTATGTTAAGCCTTAATTATGTCATTTTTAAATAAGTAAATAAAGGTAATTTTGTTTTAGTCAAAAAAAGTGTTCAAAGACTTTTTCTAAATAGTATAGCACATCCAATTTAAAAGATCAACCAATGCCAAAGATTATTTTAATATGTGATTTGATTAAGTTTGTTCATTCTGATCACCTATTCCATAAAGACCACTTTACTGATGAGTCTGAGTACAAATGCATTGTCATAATTAAAATCTATCATATGCTTAAGCTTGCAGATCACATAAACGCTCTGACCTGGAGATGTAGTCTGGAACCCGACGGTGTAAATGCCGACCGCCGGCTTCCAGACTGCTTTATCCCGACTAGGGACGAATGACAGGCGTCTAAATCTAGACGCCTGTCATTTCCCCGATGTCTGGGGACCGGCGCCCGGCATCCCAATCGAGCGGATGCCGGGCGCCGCAACGGACAGCCACGGGGGGCGGGGGGTTTAGTTTTAGGGCTCCCAGGGGGGGGGGCGGGGGACTTAGGGTTAGGCACCCCCCCCGGGAGGTTAGGGCCTAGGCTAGGGGGAAGGAGGGTTAGGGTTAGGCACCCCCGGGGGAGACTTAGGGTTAGGCACCCCCCCGGGGGACTTAGGTTTAGGCAGCGGGGACGGGGGGGTTAGGTTTAGGCACTTAGAGGGGGGGTTAGGGTTAGGCACAGGGGGGGAGGTTAGGATTAGGCACCCCTAAGGAGGGTTAGGTTAGGTTAGACAATACTTACCTTTAGGACGATCGGGATTTCCTCCTTTGTCGGGCAGCCGCTGTCGGGAATTGAACCGCCGGTGGTAATACATATCACACCCCTGACCTGGTTACCCATTCAGTGTGTTCTTCCTTCAATGGAATCGGGAGGTCGTGAATTGGGTTTTCATGCAGGACATAAAATGCCGACCTACCGATCCGACCTCCCGATCCAAGAAAGTTTGAAGTACTTTATCAGCTAACACTTCTGTGACACTCATGCATAAACACTAAACAATTATCGATGTCTGGGGACCGGCGCCCGGCATCCCAATCGAGCGGATGCCGGGCGCCACAGCGGACAGCCACGGGGGGCGGGGGGTTTCGTTTTAGGGCTCCCAGGGGGACGGACGGGGGACTTAGGGTTAGACACCCCCCCCGGGAGGTTAGGGCCTAGGCTAGGGGGAAGGAGGGTTAGGGTTAGGCACCCCCGGGGGGGACTTGGGGTTAGGCACCCCCCCGGGGGACTTAGGTTTAGGCAGCGGGGACGGGGGGGTTAGGTTTAGGCACTTAGAGGGGGGGTTAGGGTTAGGCACCCCTAAGGAGGGTTAGGTTAGGTTAGACAATACTTACCTTTAGGACGATCGGGATTTCCTCCTTTGTCGGGCAGCCGCTGTCGGGAATTGAACCGCCGGTGGTAATACATATCACACCCCTGACCTGGTTACCCATTCAGTGTGTTCTTCCTTCAATGGAATCGGGAGGTCGTGAATTGGGTTTTCATGCAGGACATAAAATGCCGACCTACCGATCCGACCTCCCGATCCAAGAAAGTTTGAAGTACTTTATCAGCTAACACTTCTGTGACACTCATGCATAAACACTAAACAATTATCGGGCCAATCATTCAAATTTCTGATCTGCCCAATAATTGTATAGTGTGTACCCATTTTTACTATTTACTCAGTAATGTATATATTCCTAATATTACAATATAGCCAAGTTTGCGTTAAGAATGTAATTGCTATGAAACGTGTACATATTTCCATCTCTTTTCATATTATCCCTAGTATGTCACCAGATTCGGCTCTGGGATCATCTCGACAGAAGAAGAGCAAAAAACGATTTGTAGAGGTGAAGTCATTCAGTCTTGATGAACCTCTGCAAGGTCATGGCGGAGAGAAAATGGAGAGAGCTGGAAGCTTGGTCAGGTGAGAGCAAGTAGCTCTACCTGTATATATCAAAATATAAGCCAATAAGTGGAAAGGGGGGCCCTAGACTGCACACCCTGAAAATATATGTAATGGGAGGTGCTACCTGTGGAGACTATTGTTGCAAACATACAAAAAAGATTTACAGATGCACAACTCCAACATTACTTATTATATATAATACATTTTGCAATAGCATTTTGCAAATAATAAAAGAGGTTTTGGCATAATCATGATCATGGGCCTACCCGCCGCGCCCAGGTAACCTCTGAGGGTAGGTCCCTAACATACTGGGGTTGAAATCCAGAGCGCAGGACACCCCCAAACCAGCCCAGCTGAGCCATCCCAGGGCATCACTCCAATAAGGAAAGGTGAAGTGTAAAAAGGTGTAGGATAGATAAGAGCAGCTGCTGCTGCATGTAGGGAGGTGAAAAATAAAGATGTGAAAATAATACATATATATTAAACAAATAATGGAAGTGCTAAAAGTGAAAGAAGAGAAAAATGTGTATATAATGCGATGCCCTGAAACAGCCCAATCAAAGCAATCCAGGGGACCCACGCCCCAAAAATCAATCCTCAGCTGCAAAGGAGAAGAAAATACACTCCTATCAGTAAACTTTTTGATGCTTGAATCACCTTTTATTTCTAATTCTGACCCAGATGTCTGGGAAATATATCAGATTTATGAACATGAAGAAAAAGTAGCACTGTTTCAACACAAAAGGTGTTTTTATACTGACAGATCATATGACACTTAGATTTCACACAGGTGGACTTCATTTCACTAATTATGTGACTTCTGAAGGTAATTGGTTGCACCAGAACCTTTGAGGGGCTTCACAGCAAAGGGGGTGATTACATATGCACATGCCAATTTTCCGAATTTTATTTATAAAGATTCGTTTTTATATATACTTTTCTCATTTCACTTCACCAAATTAGACTATTTTGTGCAGATCCATCACCTAAAATTCAGATAAAAAAAAATACAAAATGACAGGTTGTAATGTAACAAAAAAGGTAAAAAACCAAGGGGGGTGAATACTTTTGCAAGGCACTGTAAATGCATGGGGTTATCAGTCAGATCCTCAGATTGGCCTGCATGTATGGCAGATCTGAAGATGCGACAGACGACCTGCAGGAGCAAGCAACTGAGTACACATTTCAACGATTTGACGTTTCGATCCGTCGGAAATCGGCAAATCGTTCAATGTTTACCCAGCTTAAATCACTGCACATTTTACATCTGCCCCACCTTCAGTGCAACATGGTTTTACCAAGATTCACATTTAGTTGTTCTTCCTAACTCTATTCCCAAATCTGAAAAAGGCCTAAGTCACCTCATTTATATATTAACTCATCTGCATTTTAATTTCTCTTCCAGATCAAAAACATATGACACCTCTTCATCTTTAAGGCCATCAGATAATGACTCCACAGTAGACAGACGCCGATCTATCACCAGCAATGTAAGAATAGAGTCCTTGGAAAATTACAATGGCTTTAGAGTGCAAATAGTCACATTGTTTTTTTCTAATTATGGATACAGAGAAACTACTTTTATTCTACTTTTTCCCAATTCATGGCCATGCTGCCTACAGTATGTTTTTTTACCATATTTAGATTTTTCCATCTTTTTCTGATGCTCCTGCTGACTTTGTCTTTCCCTTTATCATTCTCTTTTGACCAAATATTTTTTCTCTGTTCTCTGATGCATTTTGTTTGCAGCTACCAAAGCACAACCTTGCTTTCCACAAAATATTTCGGGATGTTCCTGAAGACGAGGAGCTTAAAGATAGTAAGCAAATCTTATAATTCTTGATTCTTTTGAATTGTGAATACCACTATTGAAATTCTTTATCAATAACTCAAAATAAAGTATTGTTTGTTGTTGGAATGTAAACTTGTTTATCCTACTTCTGCAGGTTTTACTTGTGCCCTTCAGAGAGAGGTCCTGTACCAGGGACGGCTTTATATCTCCCACAACCACTTGGGATTCTATTGCAACATGCTACGCAAGGAGATCAAGGTAAACCTTAGCTGTTATTTTACTGCACTGCTCGGTTAACATAAAAAGAGATGCAGGAAACCTATCACCCCAGTTTGTATCACTTCCACATGATTTATATGTTTTTTTTCATTCATCCAGTAAGGGGGGTGTAGGGTGTGATGCAGGAGCCCGGCCACCAAGGAATTAACGTCTTTTGTCAGCAACACAGTCTATTTCTCCTACACCCCGTCTAAAGCCAGTTTTTCTTGCTGCCTTCAGGAAGAGGGCATGAGTTCTTAGGGTTATTAACTTAATTTTTTTCTTTCTCTTCACTGGGCTGTCAGTTGTGAGCGTTTCACATGCTGGCCTTGACCGGTCTGTCACCCTCCCCTCCAGTGGACGGTGCGCTGACAACAGAGACAGTACCACTGGCCACCTCCTACAACACAAGGGAGCAGCTGCGGCCGGACTCTGGGGGATGTAAGCAAGTCCTCACTTTGTGGGGAGCCAGGTTAGCGGGGGGATACAGCCATTAACGATACTGGTCAGCAGGTGCTCCTGTGCTGCGCACCTATATCTGCAAAACCTGCACACAAAATTCTTCATGTTCGGCTCAGAATCAGAGTGGCATTTTGACCGGTGTTCTGTGGAGACACAGGACCAATCTGTCTTGGAGGTGGTAACCCCACAAGACCCTGCATGGGCAACCTCCTTGTCACTTACTTGCCATGAGGGAGGTGGTGACACAGCTAGCAGCTTCCAAGACTGCTCCACCTTCAACTGTGGCTTCCGACGGATCTCTGCTACCATCGTCTCAGCCTGCCTTTGGGGACCAGCAACCGATCCTCTCGGAAAAAGCGTGGGTTCAAGGTTGGTACCAACCGGTCCAATTCGATGCAGGTCTCCAGCTCCCTGCAGCACATGCTGGAGCCTTCGGCTAAACGCAAAAATATAGTTCTATGCCTCTCCTTTCAGGTTATGATTCTCAGTCTGACAACTCCTCGGAAGAGGGTGAGTTATCCCAGGTGTTGGAGGTAGATTCAACTTCAGCTCACGACGAGCACATAGAGTAGCTCGAGTTGACGTTGATGCTTTGGTTAAGGCGGTTACATCTGCCTTACTTATTAAGGATTCAGATGCTTCTCCAACTTCGGAAGTGCGCCTCTTCAAACGAAAGAAGAAGGTGCCGACAGTTTTTTCCCCCCTCTGCTCTGCTTGAGGATATTTTTGCTGAATCCTGCTCGCATCCTAATACAATCTTAATACATCCTAATTACTCTTGTCCTTTTATCCATTATTGTATGAAGAGCGGAAGAAGTAAGAATCACCTCCCCTGGTGGATGCCCACATTACTTGGTGAAGTCAACCACACTTCCCATCCCCAATGTGGCCTCTCTCAAGGACCCCACGGACAGGTAATTAGAAAATTTCCTTAAATCGATTATTACTAATTCCGGGGCAGCCTTACATCCAGCTCTTGCCTCAGCATGGGTTGCCAAAGCTCTTGGTCGCAGGGCAGATTCCCTGGAGGAAGGACTCTGCTCTGGAGTTTGTCGATCAGGCCTCCTCTCCTTGGTGGCCGACGTCTTATTTGGGCGAGGCCGCGATCAATTCAGGAATTCTAGCCCCAAAGGTGTCTTATCCACATAGCCTAAGTAGTGTAAAGCTTACCTTTAAGTAGGAGAGAAACCCGCCAATAGAGTGAACGGTGCTGTCCGGTACCCGCGCCGCATCCCTATGGAGTGACGTCATTGCAGTCCACGGGGCCCGGCTGTACATGCGCCCATCCTGTGGAGCAAAAAGTATAATATTGATGCACTGCCAAAGCAAAGGGAGTTACCTAGTGTCCAGAGTAAAGGAGTACCATGCTCCAAAAGGAGTATGTGAAAAGAAAATCCAGAAAACAAGAAAAGAAAAAAAAAATGTTTAAGCAGAAACAATATGAAGCAATAAAAACACATAAATACAGAAACTAATGCAATGGAATACAATAAATCGCAAATATGAAAAGGTCCCCCATACCAAGTACATAATGCAAAATACATACATACAGTAATACTAATCAGATGCTGTAGCATCTTAAAGCAATAACCCTTCCGTTATGTTGATGTTTAAAAGTTGAATCTGTTTCCATATTTTGGTAGATTATACAGTTGAAGCACTTATAACATCTCGGGCCCTTAGAGAGGAAAGGCATGGGTGGAAGCACTGGAGGGGCAAAGTTAGTAATGTCTATATGAACGACCATGTCCTTAATGTTTGCGGCCTCTGGTATAGCAAGCCATCAGCAGTATTTCTCTCTTCAAGGTCTGGCATAAACTTGAAGCAAAAAAATAACTAGATATGTGTGGAAATACACATAGTATTTCCACAAATCGCAGAACTGTACGCATCTTGATATACGTTCGCCACTGCATTGGCAGCATAGGCGACTTTTTTTCTACAAGTCACTATTATCAGTGTGTACTGTCCTTTAGCAAGCACAAAAGATACACAAGCCTATTTGCTGGTCTGCAGGGGCTGCATTTGTGTGAAGACCTACTTACTGAACTTTGCTCATGTGAGAACATCCCTTCTGTCCCCCATTCAACCTCTCCAGGTTGTAAGGTTTGATATATGCAAAATGCATGGGTACTATATGCAAAATGCATGGGGTACTCGCTGTTCATCCGCCACACATAATACAAAAACTTCCCTAAGGCTTTTTACCTACTGATGTTTAAACACTTCAAGTTAAAATGCCTGAAGGAGTTAATGAACACTTGTGCTTGCACTTTGAGGCGGTCACTGGAGATCACTCTCGTTTATCTCAATGCACATGATTTCAGTCGATGTAAAAAAATGGAGCTGTGTGAAAAACCGCATAACTCCAGAATTCAAGCGCAAGTGGGTTTGGTGACATTGGAAACAGTCACTACCATTCACATGCATTCCACTAGCACATAGGTTCTCAAACTCTGTCCTCAGGACCCCAAACAGTGCATGTTTTCCAGGTCTCCTCACAGAATCACAAGTGAAATAATTAGCTCTACCTGTGGATCTTTTAAAATGTGTCATGGAGCAATGAATACACCTGTGCACCTGCTAGGTGACCTGAAAATCGTGACCTGTGCACTAGCATTATAAAGGCTTTTAAGCACATATATTTTGACACTAGTTCGAATAAGGCCTCAGAGACAAAAAAGCTCGAGCATAAAAAAATAAAAGTGAGGAAAGTGGGTTTAAACAGTATGAGTTTTAATTGCCCTCAATTCCCATATTGCTATTTCCTGTATATAACTATCTCTATGTATTTAACTACTGTATTCTTTCCAGTTCTGAGTAGGCCACTTTATACCTATGTCTGTCAGATATTGTTGTTTTGGAGTGTATAATAATAATAATAATACCTGACTTTTTCCCCCCAGGTCTTGATACCTGTGACCACAGTGATCCTTGTTAAAAAAGCAAACACAGCTTTACTAGTACCCAATGCACTCAGTGTTCGAACCATCCAGGGGGATAAGGTGAGTGTGAGTAGTACTGTTGACAGCAGATCACTAAACCTATAATGCTAATAGCAATCATAATATTTTACGTAATACTTCCTATAAAGATGTATCCACATACACCTTTGCTCAAACATCGCCAAATAACCCTGTTTGATGTATCATGGACTTCTCAAATTAGCTGCACCAAGTTTTTTTTTCCTTTAAAGCTTTCTGTTGCATCGCTAATGCTGCAAAAGTAATTTGCAAGGGTACACTGGCTACTGGGGCTGGCATTACTTGTACCTCTGTATGCGACTAAGTCACAAATATGGGTTAAAAAAGGCAAAAAAACAGTGTTCCAAAACTAGAGTTCGGGCTATGCCTTCCGCCATGTATCGTTATGCTTAATCTACAACTTTGTACACATTTTATACCAATTATTTTGTAACAAAACTACTAATCTGGTGTACCTGATACTTTGTATGTGTCTACGATTTGAATAAGACGCAAGATGTAGGAATACGTAAGTACACATTGTTACCTGTGGCGGAGCGTCTACGTCATGCCATATTGTGCAAAAAAATGCTAGGTGTCAGAACAGATCTGTATATTGATAAGTTTAAAATGGTCAGTACCCCATTATCACTATTCTTCTACATACTTAAATATAGTATGCCTTCTATAAAATTATGCCCCTACGATCACACTTTGGCCCTGATTCAGACCCGCTCGCTGCCAGAGGCAGCTCGCAGGGTCTGATGGGCGTGTTTTTTTTTTTTCCTCTTGCCGCTCGCTAAGCTGTGGGAGACCTCCCACAGCTTGTGCGAGCTGGCAGGAGGCTGTCGCGATTATTGCGACCATCGGCCTTGCAACGAGGCCCTGTGGTAGAGTCTCAGCTACCGCAATGTCGAGTGGCTCTATTAGAGGAGGAAGTCCACTACTGACATCACTAGTGATGTCAGTAGGGCCTCCCACAAACGCCAGGCGTTCCTAAGGGAACGCCTGCGTTTGTGCAGTCACCCCCCCTCCCCGCCTACAAAACGGGGTGAGCTGTCACTCACCATCGACAGCCGCCCCGTCTTGTAGCAAGCCCCGCAGCAAATGAAGTTCAGTCGCTCGGTGGGGCATGCGCACGCCGGACGCGACGCATGCGCAGGGGGGAAACATCAAGCTGCTTGCGAGCGCCGTACGCTCGGGAGCGGCTCTGAATCAGGCCCCTTGTCCCAAATAAGATGAGCTCCAGAAAAAAAAAAAAAGTTATACTCTGCTTTTAATGTTTGCATAATTTCAAACAACTTGCAGGATCAGAGACTTCTCCAGCTGTGCTTTCTGCTTCTGTTGATAATGCCCCCGCTATTGTATTAAGGGGATTTATTAAGCTACAAAAAGCTAACACCAATCCTTCCGCAAGACCATTTTTGTGCGTGGTTTTGCAAAATCTTGCACTGTATTAGACAGATGCGATACAGGAAGGACAGAGTTTGCTGGAGGTGTGAATTACCATAACACCTCTCCACTGACTCTCTTTGTAATACTTTTCAACGTTAAGACATCCTACATCGCTGCGGTAAGCGTCAGGCAGTTCAGGCTTTCTCAGCGCTGAAAAAGGGGCATGTTAGTACATTAACTGCACTGTCCTAGTGGCTGAACCATAACATGAGACTCCTTGCATTCTCTACACCCAAGGTTTCTGCTTGACCACATCACTGCGTTTTAACTTTAGTCATTTTACACTACAGAAACAAGAAGGAAAAAGTGTGTATTTGGTGCACTTTGAGTATTTTTAAGATAAATCTGTCATCCTATCACATATATTAAAAACAAATAGCGAAATAAAGTTTAAATGGATAGATAAGTGTATATAAGGCTGATTCACTATGGATCGCTATTGCGATAGCGTACGCAGACGGCCAATTGTGGCGCACTGCGTTGCACAGCCAAAGAACTGCGATCACGCAGCTCACATAAAGCCATCGCCGAGTGAGTGATGGGAGGTTAGTGTTTGGGGTGGTGATGGGGGACTGGTCAGAGAAGTGCAAAAAACCTGCTAGTCGGCGGGGACGGAACGAGGGACAGGTATGTGTTTGTTTGTGTGTGTATGTCGCCTTAATGGACGTGTTCCTTGAGCAATACAGATATGGTATGACATCACACCCTGTGGTTAACTGCAGATTCAGCACTCTCACAGAGTGAGATTGCTGTCACTCACAAAATGGTGGAGCTGCTAATTCACAGAATTGTGTGCTCATAAACCGTAAAGTTATTTGTCTTTGGAATTCCATTGCTTTTTTATAATTTATTAACCATCAGGGACGGGAGCAGCAGACCGAGCCACCTGCGGGGGAGAAGGGCAACAAAATGGTAAACTAAAGCTGGTGGTGGAGGAGACGGCACACAGGAGGTGTATCAGAGGTGCAGAGGGAGAGACGACTGAGGGGGCAGGCTACAGTCGTGCAGGGCAGTGGCAAGAGTGGGGCAGTGCACAAGGGCAGCAGCGGGGGTGCGAAGCAGTGCACAGGGACAGCAGTGGGGCTCACTGGCGCTAATTGGTCCCAGCCCTGAACTTCTTAAGGCGGAACGATGTGCTCACGATGCGATATCATGAAAGATTTCTCTTGAACTCTCCCCGGCACTCCAGGACATGATATGGTGCTTAATCAGCACATTTTGACATCATGCAAGATCTAAAGATAACTGACTGCATGCACAGATCAGTGAGATCAGTAAGGTAAAGTGGGTGTCCTTATGTAGTGCTGCGGAGGCATTGCAATGAATTGGCATACTATCGCAGTTGAACTGCGTGCGCAATCGCTATTGCATTCGCCGTTGCGATCCGTAATGAATCAGGCCCTAAGGGAAATCATGATGTTAAATAACTAGTAACACTTAATTCTGAATATTGGTCGTACTTCCGGTAACAATATTATATTCTGGTGTTTTATCATTAAGCATTTGCAGAGGACTTCCGGTGGGTGGACGGACTGTAGCGTCCGCATCTCCCTTCGGTTCCCTGCTATCCTCTGCGTTTACCACCTGCATTCAATTCCCTTATGGAGTGCAGTCCATCCCTGTTAGGTTTTAATGACGTTAGGATTGTAGTATTTCCAAAACCAGACAAGGACCTCACACTTGTCCAATCATATTGTCCGATATCTTTACTGAATCAGGATCTCAAGTTGTTCACCAAAATAATTGCGCAACGCCTGCAACTAATTCTGCCCCTTATCTGCCCAGAACAGGTTTGTTGAAGGTAGGACCTCAGTCCATAATATATGTATACTTGTAGCTGCTATGCTTCACTCTCATAGCTTGTCTAATAGTGATACTATCATAGTCAGTTGTGATGCAGATAAGGCTTTCCTTGAACCATTTTTTATGAGTGCTTCACCTGCAACAATTTGGCCCAGAGGTCATTCGTCTTTTTCAATTGCTATATTGTCAACCTACCTCTTTTCTGACTATTAATGATCTTAATAGCCCCTCCTTCAGGCTCTACAGGGGTAGACGTCAAGATTGCCCCTTTTAATCACTATTATTTAAACTTGCACTAGACCTGTTGATTAGAACATTTGTTAGAGATACTAACTGGAAAGGGATCCAATTATTTAGGATTAAGAATACCTTCCTCCCCATCAGATCTGTATTCCGCCAATATACCGTATTTTATTAACCAAATATTGGCTGATTTTCTTAAATGGAAACGCCTTCCTAGCTCCTATCTAAGGTGTTGCCATTTGTTTAATATGGTATCCTCTCCCCACCTTCTCTACCCGCTGGAAATGCTCTCTTTTTCTACTGTCTAAACGTGATCAAAAAGTCATCAACATGGCGCTAGCAAAATTTATATGGGTCGATAAGTGCCCTCATATGTCTTTATTTAAACTGCAGCAACCGCTGCTCCTGGAAGCTATTAATTTACCTTGCATCTAAAGCTACGCCCTGGCAGCAAATTATAGATACGCTTCGGATTGGATAGGTGGAGACGATAACTTTGTTTACAAGGCAATAGATCAAGCTTTCTGCCCGCAGATTGATCTGGTAAGTCTATTGCATATTTCTTTTGGCCGCATACCCTCTAATTTGTTTGATAACCCTCTCTTTATTACCCCATGTATCGCTTGGCGCACTCTTAGCAAGAGGATGGGTCTAAGTTTTTCTCATTCCTCCCATTGGTTTCTAATGTTAATCTTCAAAATGGTGAGGGTAGTCAGATTATTCGATCTTGGCACCTTCAATTTTTGAATACGGATTGTTCAGCAACACTTACTTTAGCTAAAAGAGAAATACCCTCATTTGGATATCCCTCTTTTTGCTTACTTTACTTTAGCTAAAAGAGAAATACCCTCATTTGGATATCCCTCTTTTTGCTTACTTTACTTTAGCTAAAAGATAAATACCCTCATTTGGATATCCCTCTTTTTGCTTATTTTCAAGTACGAATCTATGTGAACCAATTACTCGCCCAGCTCCCAATTGCTGACTTGTCCGGCTCCTTAGATTATACTATACGGTGGAAACCCTGAAACACAGTCCTCACTTCTATTGTCTATCTTTATGCTAAACGTAAGATTGATTTGATCACACTAACTACAGGGATGGCTAAATTGAAAGGTTTTTTTCCAGGAAAAGATTTGAAACGGATTATTGGATTTTGTGTAAAATTGACTAAACACTTGGTTTCATTCCGTTATGCTGAAATGAACTATAAAGTGCTGCATAGGGCTTTTTATACACCTAAATTTGCACTTTCTTATGGGGATTTCTGATAATACGAATTGTTTCAAATGACAGGCACCTGACGCAGATTTAGCTCATTGGATGTGGTTTTGCCCGGTAGTAAAAACCTTTTGGGACACAGTCCAAAACTACATTAATATTGAATTACGTACATCATTCACGGTTCACATGAGTTGGGCTTTTTGGAATTACAATACCAGACAATGATCTTCACTCTGAAGGCCTTAGTTTACTATTTGTATGTGTTGAAGTTGCATCAAAGAAAACTATTTTATCTCAATGGACACATGCTGACCCTATCCCCATTTCTCTTATGCTACCTAGATTGTTGTACTTATATCAATTGGATTGGTTGGAATGTTCATTAGACAGAAGGGAAACTAAAATGATGCAAGGTCTACACCACAAACCGTACCAGGAAAGACTAAAAGATCTTAATATGTATAGTTTGGAGCAGAGAAGGGAAAGGGGGGACATGTTAGAAACGTTCAAATATATAAAGGGTATTAACAAGGTAAAGGAAGAAGACATCTTCAAAGAAAGAGAAGTATTAGAACAAGAGGACATGTTCTGAAACTGGAGGGTGGCAGATTTAGGGGAAATTTGAGGAAAAATTACTTCACAGAAAGGGTAGTGGACAAGTGGAATAGCCTCCCATCAGAGGTGGTAGAGGCTAAGACAGTAGAGCAATTTAAACATGCATGGGATAAACATAAGGTTATCCTTCAGAAGAAGTAATGATCAATAAGGGTTGAGTTAACAATATGTTTAAAAATGGGGCAGACTAGATGGGCCAAATAATTCTTATCTGCCGTGAAATTCTATGTTTCTATGACGTAGAATCTTGAGCAAACAAATTATTTTCCATTTGGCTTCTTTATATACGTCGGTTGAATTTCTCAAGAAAGCAGTTAATCTTACTACGTGGTACAACTTGGCGGTACTATCTAAGTGATCGCCTCCATTCTATATTATGCCGAATATGTTGTTTCTCCTTGTACTCTAATCGTCCCCTTCCATGCTACACTGGACAAGTTTGAATTATTATTAATCCATATATATTGTGAATCAATGCTATCTTGTGCTGCTATTTTGCACCCGTTTCCATGTCGATTGTTGATGTATAATGTGTTTCTTTTTTTCGATCAATAAAAGCAATTTAAAAAAAAAACCTGGCATTTGCCCGCAGCTTCGATCGTGTGGATGTTATTGCTCAGCGGAACTAATTTTACAAAGACAGTAGTGGCATCTAATACTGTGATGCATACTTTACATTGTAAACATTGATCACAAAATGTCTTTGTAAACAATATTTGCACTATTTCCTTTAGGGATTAACACAAAAAGATGCTTAGGGCTACTGACTCTTGAGCAAGCCACTTAACCTACAGTAACACTGAAAGGTTGCAAGTAACATGAGCAGCAACTCTTTGATATGTACAGATGTGTCCACATACATCTCACTTCCTTGCATGTTAAACAGCCCTTCTAGTCGCGTCATGCCGTGGTGTGACTTGGTAGCGCCAATCGTATTTTAATGTGACTTTTTACATTCAAATGCGTCTTATTGGCAAAGTGATGTAAATAGGATGCACAAACAGCTTCTGCTGATAAAAATTATATGTGACATGCCTATATTCTGTGTGAAAGTGTCGAATATCCGCATGCAAAATGCTACGTTAGTGTCAGCCGCTGCGAAACTGTAATGTAGCATTTTGCATGCAGATGCATTCGCACACAGAATATAGACATACCACATATCATTTTAATCAGCAGAAGCTGCTTGTGTGTGTCCTATTCACATCACTTTGCAAATAAGATGCATTTGGAGGTAAAAAGTTGCACGAAAAGTCACTCTACACTACCGAGTCGCATGGTGCTCACACGTTATGTTTAATTCGACTTGCAGCACACGGAGGTAAGATGTATGTGGAGTGTTTGTCTTGGTGCACCATCTACTGGCTTGACATGTATACTGCAACTTCATGAGTCAACATAAGCTGCCTGATTAGTGCTTATTACATAGTTGGATTTTCCTGCGAAATAGATCTTGAAAAAAATAAATATATATATATATATATATGTATTGATATATGCATGCATATATAACTATTTGCGTTTGGGGTGTGCAATATATACATACCTCAGTTTCTTTATAGGTGACTAAGTTATACAATATTGAAAACGCAATCCAAATTTATCCCATCTTTTTTGCGTGACGAACAGACAACTAAAAATTCTGAAAACATTTCTGAAAAAATTTCTATGTACAGACACAACCATTACAACTTTACTATTAGTATAAATATTAAGTTATAATAAAAATATATCCCGTGTGATCCCAACTCATATTATATATTATGTTTCAATAATCATTGTTCATATAGCAAGAATAAAGATATATATAATTCCCAAATATGAGTTTTTAGATTTTATAATAATAAAGGTGCCATTGAAAGTGTGATGTATTTATAATGTGATAATATTTGTGGTCAGTTAAAATGTTTAAAAAATGGAGTATTATCACTACCTAAAAGGCAATTAAAGAGTATTGGGGATATTTTTGGCTAAATTAGCTTGACGTGACCTTAATATTTATGTTGCAGCATTTCTGAGTTATCCTCCAGAATTGCATTGCTTCCAGTGACTAAATATATATGAGAGAAGCACTCACACAGGCGAATAGTTGTCTGTAAGGCAGTTTTGTATCCAAATAGGTTTTGTTAGATTTCAGTACGACCGTTACATCCACTTTAATACAAAAACATTTGGCATACACTAACTAATAATAAACACACAGAGAAGCACATAGTTGGTACATCATTTTATTGTCATTTTTTTCTGTTCTATTTACACTTATCTGTCCTTTTAATGATTATTTTGCTGCTTAGCTTTTAATATATGTGACAAGATGACAGATTAATCTTTAAAATACTCAATAAAAGTCCTATTTTAACTGAACTATTAGTGCACCAAATACATATTCTTTTTCCTTTTTGTTACTGATTTTTCCTGAACCAGTCTGTGGGTAGCATCCCCTATCTCCAAAGGTGGTAATTAGCCTTATGTGATTGTATACAGGAGTAAAGATATGTTTAAGAATATATAGAAGTGCAACAGACACTCTTATTTCACACAAACTAATTTTACACTAGTAAGCCTCTGTTACGTTTTTTTACATTCATACTTTTTACTTCTCAAAAATGTATAAATATATACTTAATGCTTCTCCACTTTTTTTTTCTCAGTATCTGTTTGGGTCTCTACGGAACAGAGAGATATGTTACCAAGCTGTTCGTGATGTATGTACTAATCTGCAGGTATGTTCTATCATACTAAATTCCCAGTTTCATTCAATCATGTTGACATAATTATGCTTATTATGCAGATGGAGAACTAGTTGATCTTCATAAACACATGATTATCAATATAGACATCATGTTAGTTATAACTCACTTATACCTGGATTTTATTCATAGGTTCTGATGATTTTTGTGGGTGCTGTTATATTATCTGCTAACCATTAAGATATGTGTTGTATATGCTTTTATACATCTCCAATGACATTACCCTTATACATTTGTACTAGCTGATATTGTTTTCCCTTTCAGTGTATTAGTTATAACTACTAGTGGTGACCTCAGCCAATTACTTCCACAATAGATACTTTATAGTTTCAATTAATGTGTAACAGATCTCCTCTTGGGTTTACAAACAGTCCTGTCAGTTGGGTTGTTCACAGACTGTCTGGCTGCATTACTAGTCAACGTAATACGGGGGGTCTGATTCAGAGGTAGATGCAGTGGCGATGTCACATGCAAATGGCTGATGAGTCATAATGCGCATGCGTCTCGATTGTTAACTCTCATATAGCCGTATTCAATTTGAGCGGATCCGCGATACTTTTCCGCCTCCCGGACTTTTCGCCTGTTTTGCAGGTGGAAAAGTATCGCGCGCGTATCCCGTATTCAATTTAAAAGTACGCGAAAATGGGACCCAGCGAAACTGAAACAAACGGAAAGTCCTGTCAGATTTGGGGAATTCAGCCTGACATCCCCCAAAAGATGCTCTGACATGAGGGTTAGCTAAGGTACACCCCGATTTGGCTTGCTGAAGGTATTTGGTGTTTTTAAACGGTCTCAATAGCTGCTAAATAGCGTTTTTGTACAAGTGGTGAAGAATACTATTCAGGAGGGGTTTTTTTTGCAGAAAATAAGTTATCCCAGCAAATATGGGGTACGTGAAAATGGGGGCCAGCATATTTTAAAGTTGCTAAAGTTAAGTTTAAAAATTGTGAAAAATCCACCTTCCGCAAGCACCTGCAATGAAAAAAACACTTGGGGCATACTTGGGGACCCCCCTAGAGTCTAGTTCGCTAGTTTTTAACTTTGTCCCCCAACATTTTTTTTTCGCCCCCCAAATTGAAAGTGAGTGGATACTGTGCTGAGGGGTGGCGCTTAATGGCGTTGCAGCCAATCCCCCACCTTCGCTCAGATGCTTAAGAATGAAAGCTCTCTATTGGTCTGGCCACCCTGGCAGCCCAGTAAGGGGGAAGGACTACCCATTCATGCTGGCACGCTTCCTACACTTGGATGGCCACCATTGCAGAGCAGCACCAGCAGCAGCTCCCCAGACGTGTCAGACTACAAGGGCCTTGAGTTACACTGTGGGGATTGTGTGGGTGCAGGAGTACAGGGATTAGCCACTGCATCTCTGTAAAATCGCTCCCTGGGGTCGCACCTTCCTCTAGTGCTGCTACTGTGCCTTTTCTGTGTGTATTGTTGCTCACTCTCTAGCTATACAGTTTATGTGTGCTGCTTCTCAGTTTCTGCCTGTTGACTTAAGCAGGTGGGAAGTTTGACTGGGGCGGTCCAGGTGATTCAGGAATTAGGATGACTTTCAAGACGAAAAAGGTTTCTGTGCTTCTGTGCATCAGTCTACTGGGCAAGGTAGTGGCATCCTTCGAGGCCATTTAGTTCGGCAGGTTCCATTCCTTTTCAGTTGGACCTTCTGTCACAGTCATCACAGGGCCTGATTCAGAGACGGACGCTCTGAACGAGCGCTCTCTCTGAAACAGGACGTTTTTTTTTTTTTTGGTCGGCCTCCACAGCTATTGCGAGCGGCCAGGTTGATGGTCGCGATGGTCAAGACCATCGGGCTTGCGACGAGCCCCTTGTGGTAGAGTCTCGTGGCCGCAAGCCCCAGAGAGCTTCTGGCTCTAATAGAGTCGGAAGCTCTCCCATTGACATCACTGGTGATGTCAGTGGGGCCGCCCACAAACGGCAGGCGTTCCTTCGGGAACGCCTCCGTTTGACCAGCCACCCCCCCTGCCCGCCTACCAAACGGGGCGAGCTGTCAATCACCATCGACAGCTCGCCTTCTTTGGTGCGAGACCAGGAGCGACGGAGCACCCAGTGGGCAAACATCAACCCGGTTGCGAGCGCTCAGCGCTTGCGACCGGGTCTGAATCAGGCCCACAGTCCCATCTGCAGTTGCACAGACTTGTTCGGCTGTCCCCTCAGACTTGCATCTCTCTGCTCTGGTGGCTTCAGACTACTCATCTCACAGCGTGTCGCCTCTTCGGCATCTAGAATTTGATTCTCCTGACCACGGACGCCAGCTTATGCGGGTGGGGGACAGTGGTGCTGGACAGCCAGTTTCAGGGTTGGTGGTCACACCAGGTGTCGCTTCTACGTATCAACTTGCTGGAGCTCAGAGCAGTATACAATGCCCTCCTCGCATCGTCTCCTCTTCTGCAGGGACTGCCAGTTCGAGTGCAGTCGGACAACGCCCTGGCCATGGTGTACATAAATAAGAAGGGGGACAGTCGGTCATCCATGCAGAGGCCCAGCCGCATCCTGCAGTGGACGGAAAGACACCATCATATTTGGAAGTCTTACTTAGCTTGGTGTGAATGCTGTGAGGTCCCATCTTCTTTTCCTGCAGGCAGGTCTGGATGCTGGTCTTCATCTACAAAAGCTGAAGGTACAAGTGTCTGCCTTATCCTTCTTTTTTTCACCACATTTGGCCCTGCTTCCAGAAATTCAAACCTTCTTACAAGGCATACTGCAAGTCCAGCCACCTTTTGTTCCTCCTACTGCACCTTGGAACCTCCAACCTAGTATTGACCTTCCTACAGTCGGTGGATTTGAACCCTTGGAGCAAGTAAACCTCAAGTACCTGTCCTGGATGACTGTTCTACTTTTGACTTCAGCTAGAAGAGTGTTGGAGCTTGGGGCTTTGTCCTGCCATTCCCCGTATAACATCTTCCATGATGATGAAGCTTCACTTCGCACGAAGCCGGGTTTCTTGCCCATGGCGGTCTACGCCTTCCAAATTAATCAACCTATTGTAGTTCCTGTGTTGTCTGCTAATGATGCTTCTTCTCCATCGATTGATGTGGTTCGGTCTCTCCGGATCTTTATTGCTCACGCTGCGTCTCTGCGCAAATTGGATTCCCTCTTTGTGTTATGTGATGCTACCAGATGGGGTTGGCCTGCTTCTAAGCAGACTCTAGGCAGGTGGATCCGTCTGGCTATTTGTCAGGCTTACGTGGCCAGTTACCAGCCAAGGCATGCTTCCATTTTGTCAAATTCTACATGCTCAGAGGGTACCTCTAGGCTGCTCAGAGGTGCTTCTGTGTCTCCTCTTTGCCGTGCAGCCACTTGGTCCACTGTCCACATGTTTATATGGTTTTACCATTTTGATACTTTAGCGGCCTCCAATGATGGTTTTGGTAACAAGGTTTTGCAGGTGACCTAGTGCTCTCCTAGTGACCTAGTGCAGGGGGAAAAAAGGCGAAGGGTTCCTCTGTATTTACCAGAACCAGCACCGGACTCTTTCTAGCGGGGGGGGGGGGTAATGCCACAGCCAGGGGAGCCCTTCCACCTGGCCCCCCAGCTGAAGCATCACCGCTGACCGCTAGTCAGCCCAGGCTGGGGAGCTGGGGACCCCCAGGGCCTCCGCGGCGTCTCCTGTCTTCGGCAGCTCTTCTCTGCTGCCTCCCGGCCGACAACTGAGTGGACGGCGCCTCGCACTAGCTGTATTTAAGCCAGCCGAGGGGGCGGGGCGATGACGTCACGAGCCGTGATTGGCTCGTGGCGGCCATCTTTGAGTTTCAAAAATGGCGCTAAGGCGCCATTTTTGAAAAAGGGCACACTCGGTTCTCACCATTGAAGTCAATGGTGAGAACAGCTCATTGGCTGAGAGGCGGAAGGCTCGCCTCTCTCTGCCAATCAGCGCTCCGCACCGGGATTTCTGAACTGAAGTGCCGGGCGGAGCTGTCATTCGGGTAGGAGTGTCCTTAGAGGACACTACTAATGTGCGTGGGTCCGGGCATTTTGCGTTGTTTTTTTTGTTTTTTTGCCAAGACCCTGTATTGCCTGAAGAGGACAGATCCACGCATAGGAGGAGATGAGTATAGAATTTTTATTACAGCCATTGGATTGTCTACTGGAGAAGAGGACACATTGGCTTCAGGGATACTAGGTGAGTATGTGAGATAGTGTGTGCACGTGTGAGTAGTACAATTGTACTTTTCTACAGTGTGTGTGTTCTGTGGATTTTTAATATTACTTTTGCTGTGAAACTACAGTTACCAGCAGGCCCGTAATGCCCCGCATGCTGATACTTGTGGTTCTCCAAGTACCAGCAAGCGGGGGAGGCTTGCTGGGAACTGTAGTTCCACAGCAAAAGACAATATTTTAACTTTACTTGCACAACACTACACAATCAACCCGGTACCCAGCTCCCCAGGGATTCCCGGCCTGGGCTGAGGGGTGATGCTATGGCTGGGGGGCCCAGTGAAAGGGCTCCCCTGGCTGTGGCATCACCCCCCCCCGTCTGCTAGAAAGAGTCCGGTGCTGGTTGTGGTAAATACAGGGGGACCATACGCGTTTTTTTTCCCCCTGTATTTCCAGAACCAGGGCCGGCTCAGAGCCCAGTGCTAGTTGCGCTGAATACCGTGGACCCCTACGTCAGTTGTCCCCCGTATTTTGGCAACCAGGGCTACGCCTTTTTTTTTTTTTTAAACCGGTTTTTATTTTTTTATTAAACACAGAAGCACAGACTGGTCTCGCTGACCCTTCCCTGCTTCTATGTTTTGTTTTTTTTAAACACAGATGCAGGTATTACGGATATTCCAGATCCGAGCCTGCATCTGCGTGCTGCTACCTTCCCCGGGTCCTAACGCCTGCTACACCGCCACCCGCGCTAACGCCCCTGAGTTCCGGGCCACAGCTAACGCTTGCTAACCCCTACCCCCGCATCCCAGCCGCAGCAAACGGCAGCTTCCTTCCCCCCGGACCCGTCCCCCCGCTACCGCCCGCAAAAGGCAGCCATTTTGCTGCACCCAAGTGAAGCCATAGTGAATACACCTGCTGGAGGCTCCTACTGTGGCTGCGCAACAAGTTCAAAAGTCCTATCTATTCAATGGCGCATTCTTTAGGTAATAGTTTAAAACTGTAACTTTCTAATTTACTTTAACCCCCAAAAGGCCCTACCCTGGAACAATAGCTACCTAATAAAACAAACCCCAAGTCTAAATTCGCCCCCTACCCTGAGTTATGCCTTCCCCCCAAAAAAACATAGACTACAGCAGAAAAGTGGTCCTAATTGAGAATGTCAGAAAAATGTGACAGTTGGAAGTTTAGATTACTCCCCAAGTCCTCATTTTTTATGTTTATGTCCTGAAATTTGGCATGCAACACCGAGCGACAATTCTACCCGCCCGTGCCAAATTTCAGCTCGGTACCTCCAAAAGCTTTTGAGGAGTAGCCCCTTAAACACCATGCCACCCCCTTTGGGAGATTTGCAGTTTTTTTACATGCAGCCTTTATAATATATATACTGTATATATATAATTTGGAGATCTTTAGGATGCGCCCCCCCACAATATCTTTGAATTAACACTTCAGTAACCTATATAGATATATTCCTTGGAGATGTTTTTCTGAAGATGGAGGATTTGAGAGGATTTGTATCTTAGATTTCTATAATGAGACCCTAATACCACAGTTCACATAATAGAATCAATTCTTGTATATATCTTTTAAAATTATTTTGTTTATAAAAGTTGTAAAAGGATCTTGCATAGCAAATATAGAGTGATTTAGGTGGGCCAGCTGTTGTTAAACTTGATGTGTGAGCTCATATACACCAAGTATGCCCACCTTTCACTACTGCATTAATCATCCAATGCTTTTCGTCAAATTATCGACTTCCTCAGGGGTGTCTTAAAACAAAAGTAAAACATGGGTGTCTCATCAGTAATCTCATAACAACTACAATATACTTTTCATACACACTTTCTCAATATAATAAAATGTAAATAATTGAATTTAAAAATACATAAATGACTTACTCAATGTTTTTAGACCAGCATCTCCAAAAATGGTATTAATCCTTCTACTCTGGGGTTTATACTATACTATACTTAAGCACAAAAATATCACCTCCTTAATACAATTCAACTATAATTACTTAAAATTCATTAAGTACTTACTAGATAATTAGTAAAATAATCTTCCCTTCTTAAAATAGTTACTTCTTAGGATCATCTAAAATAACATTTCATTTAGTACTGCTAACCCATTTTTCAGTTTATAATATATAATAACAGTGCTCCCATAGTTACTTAATGACTATCCAAATACTGCACCTGTCTCCTGTGTGTGTTCTGTTTCTCAGTCAAATGATGAATGACCCATAGTGTCCAGTGTTCTCCTTTTATCCCTGTATCTAATTGTGTCACTTCCTGTTTGTGTTAATTAAATATAAAGTTCCATAATTCTGTTTCTTTCTACCAGTACAAACTTTACTTGTTGTCCTTAATGATTCTTTCAGAACTCTAATCATAAAGATCATTTTAGTTATTTTATTTCTCTAATATTGAATGTTTTTTCCTTAATTACTATTTTGATGATGATAAACTACTTCCTGGTTGTGTTTCAAGCCTCATTATGGTTTAGTGTATTAGTTTATTAGGAGTGATTTCAATCAGTTCCTGTTTGTGTTTTAAGCCTCTCTCCCAGTTCCCACTCTTTTATGAGAGCCATGTGTTCCAAGCATCATTGTGATTGTGTATCAGGAGTGATTTCAATCACTTCATGTTTGTGTTCCAAACCTCTTTCATGTGAGCCATTCCATACTGTGTAATATTACCCTTAATGTATTTTTTTTATTTTTACACTTAATGTGTATTTAATTTATCCCTATTAGTGCTCTATTTTTTTTTTTTAACCCATACATTTGTTGTTATTTATTTATTTGTTGTTTGTTCTATTCTAATAAAGATATGTATATACAATAGGGGAGATGAGCTCCATGGACCCCACAAAGATAATTTAAACTGTGTGTTTCCCACAGAGCCCCCCCCATCCTCTTTTAATTAAAACATTGGAGTCCCATAATTATCCAACATTTTACAATATTAATCCACAAAAACAATACTAAAAGCTTGAGTGTATATTATTGCATAATTACATATATGCTCTGTAATATAAACAGTTTGTAAACATATATGGGTACAATGTATTTTTGATATATCTGACGGATCTCTAGATTTTCACTAGATAGTTTTTCATACGTTGTATTATTGCCTATAATTTTATAAGTTTCAGACAGGTGGTTCTGAATCACGACTGCCTCTCCTTTGTCAGCCTGTTTTATTACTAACATATCAGACTGTAATTGTTTTACTGCTTGTTTTTCCATGGGATTCAAATTACAATTACATTTATCTGCAGTCATTTTTATTTTTCTAAAATCCTCTTTTAATAAATCGTAGAATATGTCTATATGGCTTCCTTTTGACTCAACAGGGTAATATTTAGAAGGCTGCAAGACTAGCAGTTTCTGTACTGGTTCGTATGCCAATTTAGGAATTGAGTTTTTCTAGAAGTGCCTCTAGAGCAGTGGTTCTCAAACTCGGTCCTCAGGACCCCCACACAGGTCACGTTTTCCATGTCACCCAGCAGGGGCACAGGTGTATTCATTACTCAATGACACATTTTAAAAGATCCACAGATGGAGCTAATTATTTCACTGATTCTGTGAGGAGACCTGCAAAACATGCACTGTTTGGGGTCCTGAGGACTGAGTTTGAGAACCTGTGCTCTAGAGGGTCAAATTTCTAACATATTTATTCAAGTCAACAAGTAGGTCAAATTTGTTCACATGCAATTTTAAATGCAAATTTTAGTCCCTTCTCTAAAACTTTAGTCTGTGGGCCTGATAGGAATATTCAATGTCTCACAAAAACAACTATCTAGTGTTCTCTTGTAGATTGAATCAAGATTTTCTTTTCTTTGGAGATCCTCCCACTGCCCCTCTTTCCTTTTTCTTCGGTATACACCTTCTTTTTATCCCCTGGGGTGAATCTAACTTTCGATGTAACTCCTCCCTTTTTTGGATAAGATGGAACGGTATCTATTTTGTCTCTCCTAAAAAATGCTGTTGTCTTTGGTGTAAAACAGGAGATGTAAGGGATGACCCTAAAATTTCAAATCTATTTTTTGTAGTGGGAAAATAATTTCCTTGGTTCCTATAGTATTGAGGTGATTGGTTTGTTGAATTTTTCCTATAATTTCTTCTTGCATCTCTCCACCCTGCATTGTTTTGATAATTTCTAGATTGATATCTAGAGGATTCTCTATTATAGTCAGTCTGACTCTTTAATCTTGATCTCCTATATTGGAAGGGAGCCCAGTTATATACTTTATTATTTTCAGAATCTTATCTCTAAAAAAACCTTTTTTTTTGTTTTCTCACTATAATATCATTTTCAAGGTTATCCAGTCTTTTTTTAATTATTCCTACTTCATATTGAAATGTCTCATTATTTTCAAATTTTAACAAACTAGTCTCAAGTTCGCTAAGATCTTATAAATCCACTAGTTTGGCTGAACATTCCCCCAATACCAAATTCCAACTATTCATAAATTCTTCACTGTTATCCCCAATAGTGGAATTTTTTCTGTAATCTTAGCCCTCTTGGGACTCTACCCATCTCTAAATATTTTCTAAAGCAGTGATATCATACCAACTTTTTAATTCACGTACAGCTAGTTTTTCCATACTATTGAGTAAGTTATAAAAAGTATCCTCTTCCTCCTCCATACACAATTCAAATTCCTCATCTAAAAATATAGGTTTTCTATATTGTGCCTTTTTGGACCTATCCTTAAAAATAGGCATTTTACCTAGCTGCAAAAAATGGGTACTGGAAACAACTCAAAAATACAATCACAATTACCCATAATGCGCTAATATCTTTAAAACAATCAATATAATCTAATCAAGGAATAATACTTAGGCTGCAATACCAAAGTCTGTCCTTTTGCCAGTCCAGGGATAGATTCCCTAACATCTAATTTCTCACATTATGTGGACATGAAACTACAACCGTATGTGAAGTTCCTAAGATCCTATTTGAAAGTTTATTATTTCAAGATTTTATTTGGGATTCATCATACAAATGGATGACAATTGATGTACAGGCACTTTATTCCTCCATACCACATAAGAAAGGATTAGAAGCAGTTGATAAAACATTACAACAAGATCAGAATGTCTAAAAACGAAAGAGAATTTATACTTGACAGTATTAAATATATGCTTTAATTTTTTTCAATTCGATGTTGAGTTTTTCCTCCCAGAAGCAGGGAACAGCTCTGGGTATGAAATTTGCCCCGGCATATGCAAATATTTTATGGGTAAAAGGGAACAAAAGTTTATTTATAATACAAATTTCTAAACTAATAACATTACTTTTATCGACGCTATATAGATGATTTGATTTTAGTATGGAGGGGAGATGAATTGAGTATTCAGGAATTTGTATCTAAAATAATGATAATGATTTTAATTTAAAATGTATATATAAACATCATGTAAAAAGTATAGATTTTTTAGATCTCCAATTACAGGGACAAAGTAACGGTCAGATAAGTACGTCAACATTTTTTAAAGAAACTGATACAGTTATATTCCCTCTAAAAGTTGCCACCTACCTAGGTGGAAAAATAATGTTCCATACTCCCAGTTTTTGAGAATAAAGAAAAATTGTAGCAGCTCAGACCAGTTTTGGAAACAGTCAGAAGTATTGGAGGATAAAGTTTTTTAAAAGGGGAGATAACAAAGAAATGATAAAGGAAGCATAAATTAAGAGCATATCAAAAAGCTAGATTGGATTTGTTAAAAATAAAATCCCTAATAAAGGAATAGAGGCACTCTGAAGGAAGGCCCTTTGTAACAAAATTTAATAAAGAGAAAAAAGCTATAAGAAAAACTGTTGAAAACATTGGAAATTATTGCGAAGAGATCCGGTGTTGGATCCTCACCTACCAGAAAAACTTAGACTAGTCTTCAAAAAAGCAACTAATCTAAAAAATATCTTAGTATGTTGAGACCAGTAAACAGGGATCCAAAACAGTGTAACAAGGGTTTCTTAAATAAGAAACCGGGGTGTTACCCTTGTAACAAATGTATTTGTTGTAAACACATGGAAAAACATCCTTGCTTTATAGATGAAGACACTAAAAAGACCCTAAAACTTAAAGATACAATAACGTGTAATTCAAGCTATGTTGCAAATAGGATCACCTGTGAGTGTGGACTCCACTCTGTGTGGAAAACAAAAAGAAGTATAAAACTCTGTATACAAGAACATCTTAGAAATATTAAAAACAAGATGAGAACACATAGGCTTCCAAGGCATTTTCTAGAATATTATAATTCAGATATTAAAGATCTAATATTTACGGTTCTAGAGCAAATTAAAGCAGACCCCATGTATATGAACAATGTAGAAAATTGTATCCTTATGTATTAATGCAAATATGTACAGTTGATAGAAAAAGCTCATTTGTATTGTACATTGTACCCTAAAATATGTTTACAAACTGTTTATATAATAGAGCAAAATTATGCAAATAAATTCAAGCTTTTATTATTGTTTTTGTGAATTAATATTGTAAAATGTTGGATCATTATGGGACTCCAATGTTTTAATTAAATGAGGGGGGAGTTTTGTGGGGAACACACAGGTTAAAGTACCTTTGTGGGGTCCATGGAGCTCATCTCCCCCATTGTATATACATATTATTATTATTAGAATAGATAAAAAAATAAATAACAACAAATAAAAATGAAATACACATTAAGTGTAAAAATAAAAGCACACATTAAGGGTAATATTACACAGTATGGAATGGCTCACATGAAAGAGGCTTATAACACAAACAGGAAGTGATTGAAATCACTCCGGATGCACATTCACAATGAGGCTTGGAACACATAAAGAGTGGGAACTGGGAGAGAGGCTTGAAACACAAACAGGAACTGATTGAAATCACTCATAATAAACTAATGCACTAATCCATAATGAGGCTTGAAACACAACCAGGAAGAAGTTTATCATCATAAAAATAGTAATTAAAAATAATCAAAATTAGAGAAATAAAATAATTAAAAAAAGTGATTTAACAAACAGGAAGTGATGCAGTTAGGGTGATAAAAGGAGAACCCTGGACACTATGGGTCATTCATCATTTGACTGACAAACAGATCACACACAGTATACAGCTATATTTGTCTAATATTAAGAAGGTGATATTTTTGTGCATAAGTATAGTATAAACCCCCGAGTAGAAGGATTAATACCATTTTTTGAAAATGCTGGTGTAAACATTGAGTAAGTAATTTATGTATTTTTTAAATTAAATTATTTTCATTTTATTATATTGAGAAACTGTATCTGAAAAATATATTGTAATTGTTATGAGATTACTGATGAGATACCCATGTTTTACGTTTGTTTTAAGACACCCCTGAGTAAGTTGATAATTCGGTGAAACGCGTTGGGTGATTAATGCAGTAGTGAAACGTGGGCACACTTGGTGTATATGAGCTTACACATCAAGTTTAACAACAGCTGGCCCACCTAAATCAACCTATGTTTGCTATGTAAGATCCTTTTAAAACTTTTATGAATAAAATAATTTGATTCTGTCTTTTGAATGAACTCTGGCTTGAAAGTCTCATTATAGAAATCTAAAGACGAAATCATCTCAAATCCTCCATCTTCAGATAAACATCTCCAAGGAACATATCCATCCAGGTTACTAAACAAATAATTCAAAGACATTGTGGTGGTGCATTCTAAAGACCTCCAAATTCTATTAAAACTATATTTGTCCTTGGACTGGCAAAAGGACAAACTTTGGGATTGCAGCCTACATTGACTAAGTAAGTTGACTAACATTGATATTATATTGATTGTTTTAAAGATATTAGCGCATTGTGGGTAATTGTGATTATAGATAGATAGCTAAATACCATACAGACCTGGACAGTGGCGCTATTAGGACTTCTTAATGCACATAATAATGCTCTAAGCAAAAAAGAATAAATCTGACTTTGATTTTATCAAGAAGTCCTAAGGGTGCTGGCAGTTTGAATCTGTAATGTCTATATACATATAGAGAGCGAGACAGGGATATGTTGTTTGTTTATTTCTTGCGTACTTGATTGGCATTTGCATACATATATCTTCTTCAATTGTCTTGTATAGGACGGAAGTGCTTGCATCACACCAATTTCATGTTCTACAGAGCCAAGTTCTGAGCAGGGTAACAACATTCTGGTAATGGTCTCATGTATATTGTTTTGTAGTTGAAGGGTTCAGTTTATATAGATGAGAATATATTGATTCTAATCAGGGCTGCCTTCTTAGATAAGTGCTCAAACTAATCTCCTGCAGGTTAGTTATACAATAGTATCTGCTATAGTTTCTATTATTATGGAGCTGAATCCCAGCATTGTGCATTTATTTTAATACATCTTCCATTCTCCAGGTATTCTTTGATCATTTCAAGTAAAATAACCTCTGATTAAAATCCAGACAGGCATGTCAAAAATGTAGAGTTTCAAATGTAAAACAGAGTAGCCTCTTGTTTAACACACTAAAGTGCCACATGTAAAAATTAAAGTGTCAATTTCACCTTAAAGTCATTCTTAATTTAGATATAAATCAGGTTAAACCAAGACAAATCTAAAAGCTTTTTTGAAAGAAAAGGGTTTGGTTCTAAAGTGGCAGAAGGGTGGAATTTGGTGTGATTTTTGCTCAGTCTCCACCTGCCCACCCCCCAGCTTGCAGAGAATGGAAAAAGGCTTAGACCTTGAAATGTATTGGCTTAGCCTTCTAGATGCACCAGTGGTATAGAACGTAAATAATGACCTTCATGCTTTAAAATGCCAATGTATAAACCAGAGCCTCAACAAACTACTATTTAAATTTCTTAGGAAGCTATTCTCCTGAACGGGTTGGTTACGGGATCCCGGCAGTCGGGATGCCGCCGGCCAGAATACTGACAGTGGCATCCCGCCACTACCAAGTACCCTAACGCTAACCCTTACCCCTAACCTTCCTCCCTGATGCCTAATCCTAACCTCCCCCCCCCCTAGTGCCTAAACCTATCCTCCCCCTCCCCGCTTACTAAACCTAACCCTCCCCCCTTAGTGCCTAACCCTAACATTCCCCCTATTGCCTAACCCTTACTACCTACCTTCGGGATGCCGGCGGTAGGTATACTGGAGCTGGGATTCCGGCATTGGTAATTTGACCGTCTGCATCCCGCACACCGGGATCCTGACTACATACCTCATTAACAAGAGGAGCTAATTAGCATTCAAATTTGTGACCCTTCCTAAATATATTTTTAAATGTTGGACAGAACAATCATTTTATCTGTTGATAAATGCCATTTTCTAGTCACCGTTTGTGAAAATGATTGGGTTGAGCCATGTTAGTATAAAGTGCAATATGTGCAATCCTTCTTTTCATGCAGAATTCCAGTCACTCTGACTTGGAGCAAATCCATCAGGAATCAGACAGTGCAGAGAATTGTACCAGTGAAGTGGGTAAGTGAGAAATGGAGTGTAAATACACAAAACTGACTAATTAGTTACAGGTAGAACAGCCTGAACTTCGTAGCTTAAGTAAACAAGGTGCTGGAAACATTCATTAGGGTTCTGGTCATTGTTGGCATGATAGCATCACGTAGTTGCTGCATATTTTTCACCTTATTGTCAGTTTGAACCAGTCTGACTATTCTACACTGATCTCTCTCATTAACAAGGCACTGCCACTCAATGGATGTTTTTTGTTTTGCACACCATTGTTTATAAACTCTGTTGTACATGAAGATCTCACGCTATCAGAATTTTCTGAGTTACTGAAACCACCCCTTCTGGCACCAACAATTTCAGAGTAAAAACAACCGGGGCATATTTCTGTAATATACTGGTGTTTAGTCTGAACAACAACTGAACCTTTTGACCATGACTGTTTTTATGCAGCACCTTGTTGAAATCATGTCACAAATAATTCTAACTGCTCTGGGGTCAAAGGGAATACTACTCCGTACTTGAAAGATATAAGTTTAGCTAATTAAAAAAGGCTGTGTGCTTGCTTGATTTACACTTTTGAGGTACCATGTATATACTTGCTTGTATATCTACAATTTTTTAGTACGTGCATTTTTGCCTTTGAGTCAGTAATTCTGCTTGATTTGGCAGATTAAAATTAAATATCAATAGCCTGAAGTTGAACAGTGCACTGGGACAAAACTTGGTATTTTTCCCAGGATACTGAAGAGACTTGTTACACAGGCTAGTTATCTCTCTGTCGGCTTGCTCAGAGATGCCAGTTTTGTTCTGTATGAAGATGATATTGACATTTGAGGCCATGCAGTGTGCACAGTTTTATTCAAGAGCATTCCAGTTTGACCTCCTCTTGAAATGGGACAAGATCACTGTCACCTGACCACGGAACAAATTTCTTTGTCTCCAAGGCTAGCTTTTCTGATGTCCGAGTGTCGGTAACCTCAACAAAACAGGGGTCACCCTTTTGCCATATGGAACTGGATAACTTTGACAATGCACAGCAGATTTTAGGGTTAGGAGGCACCTGTTATTCAATTCTCTTTTTAGGGACTCTGGTCTCCTGCAGAGGCCAAGCTTCTGACTAATGAAGGACATTGTTAAACACTGTAGTTCAATGATAACTTTGTGAGGTAAGTTCATATGAATTCAGTCATACAACACAACCAAAGTGAAATACATCAAGCATGAGAGAGGCACAAAGAGCTCCCTTGCAACCATCCGGGTCATGACCTGGCAGAATAAAATGTTCTGGAAGTATTGGCAGTGTTCATACCAGGGTAGAAAACTGAGAGACCGATTATCTCAGCAGACACGCCTTTCATTCAGGAAAGGGATATTTAAACCATGACATCTTTCAGATTGTGGACAGATGGGGTATGCCAGATATTGACAAGATCGTATCTTTCCTGAACCACATGGTGTAGCGATTTTGAAGTACCAGAGAGGCATTATGATGGTCTCATGGGATTTTCATCTGATTTATCTATTCCTGCCAGTGACAATGCTTTCGCACATTCTCAAAAAGAGAAGGGTTCTGGGTGCTTTTTTTGGCACCAAACTGGACAAGTATTAAGTCAAAGACATTTTCAGGATGACTTTGTGGCATCTTCCTTTAAGGGAGCTCAGGGACCGTTTTGCCATCAGATTTAGGGAATGAATCTAAAGAAGAAGGAGGTCTGTGACAGAGTGATTGGAACCATGCTCAAGAGAAAAGGAAGTTTCCTACGACTCTTTGTTAATCTGCTCCATACTTTTCCTACAGGCTAGCTTGGATAATGGATTGTAAAGGAGTTCCCAAAAAGTCCACATCTCTGCTTCCTTAAATAAGAGGCTAGCACTCTTATGCAATGTGATGACATTTCTATAGGGCATGATGCATTTGAGACCCCATTCAGTCCACCTTTAAACCCTTGGTATTTTAATTTACTGTTGAAGTTATCCAAAACGAGCGACTCCTTGTTAGATAATTGAAATCAGTAGATACAGTATCAAGTTTCTAACATTTACAAAGCCAGGAGAGTGTCAAAGTTTTCATGAGGATTGGGTTGTGTTCTCTGTTTTAAATCATGTCATCAGCCTAAGTTGAATTCTAAATTTCACTTAAATCATTGATGGATGGATGGATGCATCACTTCTGTGTTTTTCCCTGTTTGCATTGGGGAAAAGAAACCTGTTTCTTACAATATGAAGGCACTTTCTAGCAGACATGTTTTGCACTATAGCATGTATTTTATGCGGATATGCCAGTGAGGGACTCATTTTACAGACTGAGCTGGTCCTGCAGCACGAGCTAACTGTGGCTAATTAGCAGGTCACCGCGCTGTTACAGCATGGCACTAGCCTGTAGCCTCTATCAGTTTGTGATATGGGACTTTTGAGGAAGTGTGACCCAAATTTGTTCCTGTTACACAGTGTTCTCCCCAGGCTGTTTTCTGCAAGCGCATCACCCGACAGAAACAGCCCACCGCCCGGAACTTCCCCCCGCCGCATTCCCGGTCACCCTCCGCCTCCTGGTGTGGAACACTGGTCTCTGAAGCGACCGGAGGCTTAAGAAGCCTCCGATCACTTCAGAGGCAACCGTTCCCAATGATGCACTGCCTGGGTGACGTCAGGACATCCCCCGCGACGTGAAGAGTCTACACTACGCACCTGCTAGATCCAGTCAGAGCGAGGCAGTGGGAGTGGGAGCGGCGCCGCCGAACATGTTCAGGTAAGTTCTGGGCTGGGGCTGTGACCAGTCTGGGGACACTGCATAAGGGGCCAGTCTAGGGGCACTGCATAAGGGGCCAGTCTGGGGACACTGCATAAGGGGCCAGTCTGGGGACACTGCATAAGGGGCCAGTCTGGGGACACTGCATAAGGGGCCAGTCTGGGGGCACTGCATAAGGGGCCAGTCTGGGGGCGCTGCATAAGGGGCCAGTCTGGGGACGCTGCATAAGGGGCCAGTCTGGGGACGCTGCATAAGGGGCCAGTCTGGGGACGCTGCATAAGGGGCCAGTCTGGGGACGCTGCATAAGGGGCCAGTCTGGGGACGCTGCATAAGGAGCCAGTCTGGGGACACTGCATAAGGGGCCAGTCTGGGGGCACTTCATAAGGGCAAAACAAAACTACAGGGGGCAATGTATAAAGGGAATAACTACAGGGTGCACTGCATAATGGGCACTTTTGACTGAGAGCCAGTGGGGGAGCAGCCTGTGAGGCTGGAATGGTAAGGGAGGGCAGTGTTCTCCCCAGGCTGTTTTTTGCGGGTGCGCCACCCGGCACTTTGGGAGCCTGCAAGTGGGGACAGTGTCTGGGAACTGTATAAAAAGGACCAGATCCAACAGACTTTGCAGCTTTTCATAATCAGACAACTGGGCCTCTAATAAGAGGAGAATTAATATATAAAATGTTATTTCAAGCTTAAATCATTATAAGGTCAGGGTGATGTCACCCTTATGTGTTCCGCGTTCTCTACTCAGAGTGCATCAACTTCTGTGGCCGCTATTAGATTGTCACTTATGCAACACAGAACAACTGACATCAGTACCCATCATACTGGAGTCTTTGCTAAGTGATTAGGTAAAGCAGTTTGATGTGCTTCCCACTGCATCTGAGTACCATGGTCAGCAAAAGTGATGGAACAAATATATAGCAAATAAAGCAGCACTAGATACAAACAGCCATTAAGTGAATAACAAGAACTTGCTGATAATGGTCTTGATTCAGACCCGGACGCTATTTGCGCTCGTTCGTCCAGAAAATAGGGGTGGCTATTCAAATGAACCGTTCGCTGTTTGCGGTCTGTTCACGCCTCTAGGTCTGAACGAGCGAACAAAACTTGCGGTCGTTTTTTGGGAAACTACGCCCCCTGGCCGCTCGCATCCTACGTCATGTCCGCTATTTATTAGATTAATCGAGTACATCGACCAGGGTATGAACTGCTCGCTATTCTTGGGGTTGGTTTTTCCTACCACAATTTTGCGAGCAGTTCTTGGTAAAAAATAACCCAGTGACGTGGTCAATGACGCTGCTGTTTTAAATATGCACACCCATAAAACGCCCGTTTTGACCTTTAAGCACGCCTGCGATCGGATCTCCACTCCCCGTTTTCAAGCACCTTCCCCTGTTACCACCCACATACGCCTCATCCTGTCACTCAAATTAGCAGGCAGTCGCTATTTTGCGAGCACATGAATTTCGGCCGTACTGACTGGTTCGCGCATGCGTATAACAATCCGTACGCATGCGCAGTTGGGCAAACATCGCTCGGAGCGAACGAGCTGCTGCTTACGAGTGGCTCTGAATCAGGCCCAATGTCCATATCATATGATAACTAATAATTACTATTTTCATGCGCCCATTTTATTTTCAGAAACGATTAAGAAGATACATAGTTAGTTCTCAATTCTTTCTCATATTGCAGTTTGTTTCTTAGGTAACAGGAGAGTCACTACGTGAAATCCAGACCAAAAGAAAACATGTAGTGTAAGGTTCACATGGCCCCATAGTACTGGTCACCTCACATAGCTATAACATAGCCACATAGTACTGGTCACCTCACATAGCCATAACATAGCCATATAGTACTGGTCACCTCACATAGTACTGGTCACCTCACATAGCAAATCATTTGCAGGCAATTACAGCCTGAAGTCTGGAACGCATAGACATCACCAGACGCTGGGTTTCATCCCTGGTGATGCTCTGCCAGGCCTCTACAGCAAATGTCTTCAGTTCCTGATTGTTCTTGGGGCATTTTCCCTTCAGTTTTGTCTTCATCAAGTGAAATGCATGCTCAATAGGATTCAGGTCAGGGGATTGACTTGGCCATTGCATAACATTCCACTTTTTAGCCTTAAAAAACTCTTTGGTTGCTTTTGCAGTATGCTTCGGGTCATTGTCCATCTGCACTGTGAAGCGGCGTCCAATGAGTTCTGAAGCATTTGACTGAATATGAGCATATAATATTGCCCGAAACACTTCAGAATTCATTCTGCTGCTTTTGTCAGCAGTCACATCATCAATAAATACAAGTGAATCAGTTCCATTGGCAGCCATACATGGCCACGCCATGACACTACCACCACCATGCTTCACTGATGAGGTGGTATGTTTTGGATCATGAGCAGTTCCTTTCCTTCTCCATACTCTTCTCTTCCCATCACTCTGGTACAAGTTGATCTTTGTCTCATATGTCCATAGGATGTTGTTCCAGAACTGTAAGGCTTTTTTAGATGTTGTTTGGCAAACTCTAATCTGGTCTTCCTGTTTTTGAGGCTCACCAATGGTTTACATCTTGTGGTGAACCCTCTATATTCACTCTTGTGAAGTCTTCTCTTGATTGTTGACTTTGACACATATACACCTACCTCCTGGAGAGTGAAGGGGTTTTTCTTCACCAAGGAAATAATTCTTCTGTCATCCACCACAGTTGTTTTCCGTGGTCTTCCGGGTCTTTTGGTGTTGCTGAGCTCTCCGGTGCATTCTTTCTTTTTAAGAATGTTCCAAACAGTTGATTTGGCCACACCTAATGTTTTTGCTATCTCTCTGATGGGTTTGTTTTGATTTTTCAGCCTGATGATGGCTTGCTTCACTGATGGTGACAGCTTTTTGGATCTCATATTGAGAGTCGACGGCAACTGATTCCAAATGCAAATGTCACACCTAGAATCAACTCCAGACCTTTTACCTGCTTAATTGATAATGAAATAACGAGGGAATAGCCCACACCTGTCCATGAAATAGCTTTTGAGTTGATAGTCCCATTACTTTTGGGTCCTTAAAAAGTGGGAGGCACATATAGAAACCATTGTAATTCCTTCACCGTTCACCTGATCTGGATGTAATTACCCTCAAATTAAATCTGAAAGTCTGCAGTTAAAGCACATCTTGTTTGTTTCATTTCAAAGCCATTGTGGTGGTGAATAGAGGCCAAAATATGAAAATTCTGTCAATGTCCCAATATTTATGCACCTGACTGTGTGAGTGTATATATATATATATATATATATATATATATATATATATATATATATATATACACACACAATCAATCCAATGAGCTGCACTCATAGCATCAAGTTCACCATGTGGGGTGCTCTATTTAGAGACAGCAAAGTCCAAAGCATAAGGAAGAGAGAATAGGCACTCACCATTCAGTAGAAGGAATCTTTAATAACTCACATATATAGCATGATGAAATCGACGTTTCGGTCCTACCAGGACCTTTGTCAAGACAGAGACAATCGCCACAAAGCTACCACCAACAAGACACACAGAACACTATCCCCTGTGCCTGCTGATATAGCCACATCAATTAGTAAGCTCCACCCTCTCAATCAACAATGAGTGAACATAAGGAAACTACTATAACATACACTGCATCAGAACACTATAGGAATACTTACAACACTATATTGTGCGAAGCAGACATACCGCTAGTGCAACATCAGCCGCTAGCGTGTTATTAGTCAACAAAACAAATACAGTTCATGCCTGCATCGCGTCAAGACCGGAAATAGCATGCGCTCCACCAAGTGGAACGCACCAGCCCCGGAAGTGACGCGACAGGTCAGTGCCAGCCAAACGCCTAAGCAGTTGCTAGGTAACACAGCATAACAATGAGCCAGTAATGTACTACATGGCCTATCATAGATAATCACAACTACAGTTAGCATAGGGACAATCCCCTCATAAGAAACGCACTACACAGAAAGAATAAGATCAATCAAACAGATAGATCGCATAGATAATTACTAAGTAACGTGGCACAGCAGCAAACCCATATCAGAGTGAACTGTAAATCGAGGATGTTCACCACTACAAGCTACATTGGGACAATTACTACAAAAAAGACAAACAACACTAAATTACCAAGACAGAGCTACACAAACCATTCTATTGGACAGTTGCCAAAATATAAACAAACTCCTATTGAATGTAAATACTTTTTTAAATAAGAGTTCCTTGATGCATTATTTAAAGTACCTGCATATTTGGCTCCTTCTAACCATCTTCCCTATATTCCTGATTGGGTGCTCCCCAGTTTGTAGACCGCAGAAGCCATTCATCCTTATCTTGCACTGGTGAGAGCCAATACGCTACAAACAATTGTATGCAAATTGTATTGTTGGTCCTGCAGTTCTTTCTATCTAATTGCAGACAGCCGGCAGTTCTGGAGGCATGGTTAACCTAAAAGGGAATGTACAGATGTGTCCTCATACACTGTAGCCCCTCTTGTAGAATCATGTCCCGGGCGACTTGGCCGCACCAAGCGTCTTATCCTCTCAAAATGTACATCTTATTCGCACAAATAAAACAAATGGAAGCAACAAAACTACTTTGCTAGATTGCACTGGTCAATTTGCCATGCGACATTTGTACATCTGTGTGTGAATGAGCCTGCTGAGGCTTTTTTCTCAATCCAAGTTCTTTTGTGCTTTGTATGTGTTTAAAACTGATTCCTGTCGCAGCCCAGCATCTTTAGTACACTTTGGGGTACTAAACCTTTCACTTAACATTTATCTAGCACCTTCTAGAAGATAATAGCTAGAATCTGATTGGTTGCTATGGGCAACATCACCACTTCTAAAAACACGCACTTAGTAAATATACCCCTTTGGGTGTTGTTTCGATGTATCTGCAATGTGAATAAAACGCAAATAATTTTTTTTTTTTTAAAGTTTGCTTTTGGTTGTTATGAATGAACTATATAATATAATAATCATTTGGGCCTTTCGAACACAAATAAAATAGTGGCATTCACACACAAGCTGACAGCAATTTCCTTCTTACATACAGCTGCCCTGGTCCAGGTCCAAAGCAGAATAAGATCCGTTCCCAGTGAAGTAGATGGGCAGGCTCAAGGAAACTTCCTAAATGGTATGTGTAAACTTACCAGTCTTTAAATAACTTTGTTAGGGCTGGAGAATTTCTTACATGTTTCTTGTGACTCTCACTGTTTTACTGTATCATTTACGTATATGTACGGTCCTGTGCTATTTATATTTTGGCACGTTCAGACAAAGCAGCTTGAGCAAGCCACTGGGAAAGCAATGAAACAGAAAGTGCAAGTGATCTCTATGCCATTTTCACCTCTGATGTCTGCATGAACCACATTGTAGTATGAGAAAATAGCATCAATATTGTTTTCTCATGATCAAAGTGAATGTGGCGTAGCAGACTCGAGTTAGAGATCAATTGGTCTACATGTTGCTCTCATTTCCCAGTTTTTGTGTTCCATTTGTAATCCAGCATAGAACGCTTGTGAGAATGAGCTCTTTGAAAAAAACAACTACATGTAAATGTGTATGATGGCTAAAGCGCACTTTCCTTGGCTAATTAGCCCAGGATAAAAGCATGCATGGCACCAAAACAAGTACAGTATCTATATATATATATATATATATATATATATATCATATTTGATACTCGAAAGAGTGTGTACGCTCCTCCAATCATGTTGTGTCAGATGAAAACTGTTCGAATTGAAGGATCGCATCTTATGTGCAGTTTAATATTCATCCAATGCGACCGTGCTAGATCGGAACAAAATTGCAAGTGTGTACGCACCATCCACCATTCTTGTGATACTACACAAGCTGCAGCACCCCCTCTGTGTGTGTTACAATCATTTTCTTATGATATATTGGTAGTCGGGGATGGAAGGGTGCAAGCAGGGCCGATTCTAGACATTGTGGAGCTCAGGGCGAAAGTTCACAGTTGTGCCCCCCCCCCAAAATAACTTTTTTAGATGGTGTTCTCCTCTGCGCGCGCTGAAAGCGCACGCGCTTCCGGAAAGGGGGCGTGTCCTTGCGGAACACCCCCAATTCATCACAGTGTGGGGCGTGCAGAGCACTTATGAAGGTCCTGGGCTTCCCCCAAGCTCTCCCCTCGTGGAGAATTGCCATGAGCAGTAATGCGCCTTACACAGTAATGCCCTTTGTAAACACATTATGCCGCATGCAGTAATGCCCTGTATAGCACATTATGCCACACGTAGTAATGCCCTGTATAACACAGTATGCCACAAGCAGTAATGGCCTTTATAACACATTATGCCACGTGCAGTAATGGCCTTTATAACACATTATGCCACATGCAGTAATGCCCTGTATAACGCATTATGCCATACGCAGTAAGAACCTGTATAATACATTATGCCACAAGCAGTAATGCCCTTTATAATACATTATGCCACACACAGTAATGCCCTGTATAATACATTGTGCCACACACAGTAATTCCCTTTATAATTCAAATTACGCCACACATTAGTCCCATATTCATGTTATGACACACAGTGGTGCCCCTTTTACACAATGCCCAAGTTAGTGCCCCTTATACACAAGACCCACAGTAGTAGTGCCCCTAATAGAATTCTCACAGCAGTGGCGCCCCTTACACAATGGCCCCGGTAGTGGTGCCCCCATGCAGTGATCTCATTAGTAGTGCCCGCAGTGGTAATGCCCCCAATAGTAGTGCCCACAGTAGTAATGCCCCCTTTAGTAGTGCCCCTTATAGTAGTACCCAAAGTAATAATGCCCACAGTTGTAATGCCCCCATTAGTAGTGCCCCTATAGTAGTGCCTCCAGTAGTAATTCCCCCTATAGAAGTGCCTCCACTAGTAATGCCCCCTATATTAATGCCCCTTATAGTCGTGCCCCCAGTAGTAATGCCACCCTATAGCCATGCCCCCAGTAGTAATGCCCCTATAGCCATGTCCCCAGTAGTAATGCCCCCTATAGCCATGCCCTCAGTAGTAATGCCCCACTATAGCCATGCCCCCAGTAGTAATGCCCCCCTATAGCCATGCCTCCCTTCTGAAAAAAAAAAATACAATTAAAATACAAACACAATACTTACCTTAGGCCCCACTCCTGCGTCCGCTGCCGTCCGGTAAGACCGCGGCTCCACCACGGATCTATGGGAGAGACGTCATGACGTCCCTCTCACAGTGCTCTCTGCGGGAGCCCGAGCTCATTCTGCTGCTGCAAGGAGGGTGCCAGGTGCCCGCTGATAACAAATATCAGCGGGCGCCCGGCAAATGGAGCCTCCCTGCGGCGGCTAGCGCGGGGGGACCGGCGCTGGGTTTTTTTGTTTTTTTTCTTATGTGATTTTTTGTTTTTTATTCTTTCTGGGGACTCGGTGACGCCCTCTAGGGGATGGCGCTCCTGGCGACGGCCCTGTTAGCCCGCCCCTAGAACCACCACTGGGTGCAAGTATGATTGTATAGGTGTATACACGCATATTGCATCATAAGAGTGATCACAAAGGTGTGTATCCAGCTTTATTATTTACAGTGTGTGATTTTATATACTTCTTTTTACTTTTAGGGGATGTGTGTCAGGAGAAGACTTCAAATTCCAACCAAACTCAGTGGGCAGATTCAGGCACTGTGAATATTCTGCTTCTTATCTATATGCTGCTGTGAGTCATCATTGAGTTTTCTGACAGTCATTTTGCCTAAACAAAATAATACTATATTGTTCAATGCACTTCTGTTTTCTCAGTAACTTTACAGATACCTTGCACAGGCAGCTTGTTACTTTAGCAGTGCAGCCTAGCGGCTACTGATAGATCTGCTCCTTTGTGTTCTTTTAGAGTGTTACTGCTGCTTCTCTCTTCCGGATATATTGGCTTTCGGATAATGGAACTGGAGAACCAGCTTAGCATCATGGGAGCTTGGCCAGCAGGAGGAGAGGCCCACTGGTTAGTATATATCTCCTTTTATTGAACTATACATGATCTATTATTAATCTTTATTTGGTTCTCACCCTTTCATAAATTGTAGCAATGTTATTTAAATATTATATTAGGATTAACATTTAACAGTATTTAATTGTTCCTTAAAAAGCACAAGGTTGATACTACTGCACTAGTTGTGTCCAGTTCAATACCCCGCATTGTGTAATATTAATTTATTCAATTATAATCCGGGGGTTCTGCCAAAGACAATTGGATTATCAAAGCATAAAACCAAAAGAAGGTAAAAGACACTTGAAAGGAACAAAAATAATCAATGATAAAATATAACCTTTATTGGTATGGATTAAAACCTCGTGTACAGTGAAATACTGAAAAAAAACATAGAAGAAAATTATATGAAACTAATAAAAAACCACTACAGCTGCCCCCACATAGGTGGATCTGGGACTCCACCAAATTACTGATAATACAAAAAGCTAAAAATAATGGAAGCACTAATAAGTGGCTGCTGGTTTAAGAAATAGTATGATTTTATTGCACATAATACAATTTAAAACCTTTCATATCATTCAAATTGAATACAGGTGGAATAATTAATAAGGCTTAACGCCACAATGTTTGGCATGGATCCGGCTCAGACTACATAAAAAAAAAAAAAAAAAAAACACAAATGCTTTAAAAAATCGATTTCACAATCATATGAGTAAAAAGCACTTTTGCATGAATTGGTATAGCATTGGTAGGTCAGAATATAGGTAGCAAAGCATGAAAAGGGGGGAGGGAGCTCCCGAAGCTACTCAATACACCGTGCTGTTTGGGCGGGCTAAGGATTTCTTCCCGCACCCCCCCTGGGGATGCGAGGAGAAATCCGACCAAAGTGCAGAGCGCGCAGCTGTTTTTCTGCGCCCGGCACTTTGGTCAGAGAATGCCGGTTACCGCGCCTTAACACCCATGTTAAGGCGCGATAACGGCATTTTCCGACCACACCGCTCTGAATTGAATAGCTCCGGGAGCTCGCTCCCAGCGATATTCAATTCGCGTTGAATTGAATTCCCCCCTATGATCTATATCTTATGATCATATCCCTCATTCACTTATAAATACAAATATGTGCCATTTTGTGTCTGTCCTCCCTGCTAGTGTGAAATAACAGAATATAGTCATGTTGATCTTGTCTGCAGATCTCAGGAGGTGAATATAATAGCCAGCATTGCTGCCTGTCACATCTATGTCACAAACTGCTTGAAAAAGTAACTAATGGACTAGTCCAGCTGAGAGCTGCAGTGAAGACTCAAGGTCTCGGCTGAGAGAAAGAGGGAAAAGGCACAAACACAAGCACAGGATGGAGACTGCTCCTATAAAAAGAAAGTTTTGTTAATTCCTAAACTGTAATACAGGCAAATGGCATCTCTTGTATGGGAAGAGTAACTGGAATCCTACAAAATCATAAAAGAATGGTTATCAAGGGCTATACTTTATAACATTATCCACCAAATGATTGGACACCAAAATGATTTATGAACTGCACAGCATAGGACACTATTCTAACATTTGGGGTCAAATGTAATAGGGTAAGAGCTTAGAAATGTGAGTTTTCTCACACTTTTTAAACTTGGCCAATGTAATAAAGTCTGAGAACAGGAAAATTTGCATGTTTTTCAGACTCAAAAACTCACGATTTAATCTCTCATCCAGATGTTTTTCCATTATGAAGATACAACTCGACCAATGTAATAGTGTGAGAGATAACTGTTAAACGCTCACATTTTCTAAACTCTCACCCTATCGAGTATGGATTTTGGTCCTGCGCTCTGTAGTGTTAATTACCTGTTTTGGGGAGCTGTCCTTCCTCCTTTTCTGAGGTATATCGCAAAGGGGGGGGGGGGGGGGCTGAATAAAGCGCTACACCCAGATTATTAAATAAGCACAATAGAGAATACTGCACCACATAAACGCATAATCTGGGTGTAGTGCTTTAATCAACCCCCCCATTGCGATAAACTGTCACCCTATTACATTTGGCCCTTGGTGTTTTGCTTTCACAGGTATGAGAATTGTGGTAGGAATGAGAAACCATTTAGTATTATATAGCTTGTGTCTATGCAGGAGTACATGCCTCAATCACAAGGAAGTGGGTAGATTGTAAATGCCTTGATCCACAAGTTTACTTTGTTATCTCACAGTGAGAAATGTTAGTATCCTAAAATACAGTTTAATTTTAAGTATGCTTGTCCTGTGTAATTGATTCCAAGTAGTTTAAGGCCACTGGCATTTCTTTGAGTCACCAGCGATTTTGATGTTTATAAAGTCCATGTAAATTGGTGTGACAGTGATAGTGTTATTATCCCCAATTATATTTTCCATTTCATTATCATCAATGATCTTTAAAATGTGAAAATAGATAACACGTTTACTTGTATACATCTTTACTAGTGTTAAACACATTTAAAATGTCAATGGGTATGTAACCTAAAGAAGCAGGTGGCAAACTGAGGCTTCATGCCCACCCATGCAGTTTACTTTTACCACATGGAACATACATGAAGCCTGATTTTAAAATATTAATAATAATGATAATTGGTTCAAGTAATAATAATCAATTTGTTTTTACCGCATGAAATACGTTCAAATGACCTTGTAAACATATGCAATTGCATCGAAAACCATCCTTTTTTTCAACATCTTGCAGAAACTGAATCAAAACTCATATGTGAATATGAAACCTAAGGATATGTATCCACAATAGGAGGGGGTATTCAATCTGTAGCCTCCAGCTGCTGTGGAACTACACAGCCACAGCTTTGTGTCAGGGCATGCTGGGATGGATAGTTGCACAGCAGCTGGAGGGCCGCATGTTGATTACTTCTGCATTCAGGGGCGTATCTATAATGCTTGAAGTGTGCCGGTATGAAACAGTATGTCATACCAGCACTTCACTTTGGCACCTGTCCGGCGCTGGGACTGGCACTGTCCCAGCGTCGTTCAACAAGCGGCTGCTTGTATTAAAATTGGTTTGGACCGGCAGCCAATCAGTGGTGGCCGGCGGCTTTTTGGCACACCTCCGGCGCTGTGACTGTCACTGTCCCAGCGCCGGTCACCAAGTGCTTGCATGGTTAAATTTGGCTCCGGTCATGAGCCAATCATGGTTCGCGGACCACCAGCCAATCAGGGGCGGCCACGTTGAGTTGAAGAAGGGTCCAGGGAAGAGAGAGCCAGGGCAAAGCCAGTTAAGGTGGGCGGTGTGTTGTGGGCTACTTTACCGCGGGACCACCAGAGAGAGGAGGGGGCCCGCACTGAATCTGCACACAGGCCCCTGCCTGCATTTAGAATTTTCTGTGTCTGCCAGCCAGCATTCTGTATCAATGTGCACAGAGCTGATTATAGATACCACTGATCGCTACAGAAAACTACACCATCTGTGCACATTTACATTTTGTTTCAACTGGAGGTTGCTTGTACTGTATTATTCTGTGTGGACAGCACATTATTCAAGAATTTAGTTAGTACAAACAGTGCAGTTCCCATAGATCTCAATGATCTCTCTAATTAGTTCCTTTTATGCTACAGTCTCCATGTGGTGACTGCAGTTAGCTGTTAACACAAGCTGCCAGAGGGGAGCCTTATGTAGCAAATATACACCTTGTACAGGCCTTCACAGCTTCTCTCTTTATAGAGGCCAAGTTCATGTGTCTGCTTTTCACTACAGACCTCTGTTAATTTGTGTATGTATACAAATCTATTTTAATGAGACCTGGATGCCATAATGGAAAACCATTAAGTATTTACGTTTTATTAAACCTACATCAGTTGTTTGCAGAACATCTCTTAGATTACCTCACAGCTATGCAATTACAGGCTAGAATATCTACATCGCAGCCCTCAATGGTGTGTATTTATAAGTTAAATTTGAATCAACATATTTTGTAATGTAATATAATCCTCTAATAAATGTATTTGTATTTATCTGATATTATATTGTAATATAATTTGAAATAGTGTACATGACAGATTTTTACATAATTATTTATATATATATATATATATATATATATATATATATATATATATATATATATATATATACAGTATATATTGCACTTGTCTCTTTTTGTACTTGATAAAGATACAATCTAAAGAAATAAAAGTTTTTGCATTAAAATTTTCATGTTTGCTGAAAATGTTTAAAAAACAAACTGATATGTGATGGCTCTCCCCATTGCGCATTGTGGTTACCAGCTCACGGTTTTTCTGACTTGTGCTGAAATTTTGATTCTATAGTATAATTGATTACTTAAAAGGACAGTGGCCAAGGCAGGGGCTTTGGTACTAGGCATCTGAACTTTCTAGTAATTACTTGGAGAATTCTGGCCAAATTCACTAATTTCTGATCATTAAGTGTATACTTGTGGAAACAAAAAATTATTTTGTTGTATGGTCTTCCATCAAAAGCATTAACTAAAGGTTAAATGTAGTTATATAATCCCTAAAATAAGAATATTGCAGCATACAAAATAGTGGGTGTGGCTATGCAAAGTAGTAGTTGTGACCGTGCTGAGGATGAGGCTAAACATTGGTAGTGTGTTAATATACATACAGAAAATGTATGACATATAGACATTAGGTCCATATATATTTGGACACTGACACAATTATTATTATGGATGTTTTAGAAAACATATTAAAGTTACAGTTCTATAATGAATATGATTTTAAAGTGTAGACGATCATCTTTAATTTGAGTTTATTCACATCCAAATTGGAGGAAGGGTTTAGGAATTACAGCTGTTTAATATGACTCAAAAGCTATTTCATGGAAACGTGGGCTATTCCTTCGTTATTTCTTTATCAATTAAGCAGGCAAAAGGTCTGGAGTTCATTCCAAGTGCGGCATTTGCATTTGGAAGCTGCTGCTGTGAACCCACAACATGAAGTCAAAGGGGCTTTCAATGCAAGTGACACAGGCCATCCTTAGGCTGCAAAAATAAAAAAAATAACCATCAGAGCGATAGCGGGAACCTGACTAAAGACATTCATTGTCTGCAAAGAATACTCAACAAAGTTTTAAAAATGAACATTTTATTTATGATTGTTAATTTTTTCTACATTTGAGCCCCTGAAAACGGGACTGTGTATAAAAAAAGGTTGTTTAAAATATCTTAATTCCATTTTCAATAGTCAATAAGTTACGCAAACAAAAAGAAGGAAAATCAGAAAAAAAACATTTATATAGTCATGTATTATGTCCAAATATTTTACAAATATCTTATATCATTTTATTTCACAAATAGTATAACAATAAAATATAATACTAAAATATATCTAATATCTCCACTAGAAACCTATTTCAAGAATTTAAACACAATAAATAACACTTTCTACCACAGAACTCCGTATATTCAACCCAAAAATAAAAGAGGTGAGAAAAGAAAATAAGGAAAAACAAAAATAAAAGAAAGAGGGGGGAGGGATAGGAAGAACGATCCTTCACTATCAAAAATCATGCACACTCTACGTTCTATAAATTTAGAGCTGTCTAAAGATACCAAATAGTAGATTTAAAAACATTTTAACAATTGTCCCTGAGTAGATTGTCACACTCTGCACAAATTGTGTGACTTACCTTGCCATTTGCTGCAGGTCACGATTTCTGCCTACCTTGTTCGGGAACCATGCAGTGATATCACCATCATGCACTATGTCAGCTGATAGCATTCTTCCAGTGAGAGTGCTCCTGCCTCAGCTGTCCTCAGCAGCCTATCAGGGACTTACAGCAGAGTCATAGCCCCTGTGAGAACTCCCACTGGTGCCTGAGCAAAGTGTTGCTTCCTAGAGTTCAGTTCTAACCTGTGGCTCCTTTGTGCAGAAAACCACCACTGCTATCAGGCTCATTTACCAGACGCCACCGTTCCTGTGCATATCCTGATTATCGGTTCTGACCTTGACTTTGTTTGGGACTCTGATTCTGCTCAAACCCCTGGTTCCGTGATGATATCTGGTTCTGACCTCGGCTTCTCCCTGTGACCCGTTTATGACTGCTCCCTGGTACCGTCTCGTCCGTTTGGTTCTGACCCGGCCTGTCGACTAAGCTATACATCTTCTCCGCTTCATCCGGAGTTTACCAGCACCTATATAAGGGAACCTATCTTGAGGGCCGCGACCTGTGTGACGGACGCAGCCAGGCCCATACCTTCTTGCGAGGGTCCCTGGTGAATACCGCTGGCACATTAGACTCCGCGCCTCAGGCTTAGGTCTAGCCAACTCCCTAATACGGGCCGCATCCATAACCATCCGTGAGTTGTGACCGATTACTCAGGCCCAAAAAATATGGACGCTGCTGGTCAGACTCAAGTGGCAGACCCCCAGTCTGGGTCTTATAAATGTGATGAAAAGATTTGAGATGACAAGCAGGTATACTACAATATTTGGCTGATTGTTTTATCTTGGCTTCTCAGTCTCAGAGGATTTTTTCAGACACAGTTAACCCCTGCATACCTCCACTCACTGCTGAAGATTTTGCTGGTAACTTGCAACTACATTATTCAGTTAAAGGGACCACTTATCCCAATTGCTCACAGACCTCCCAGTCATCAAGTAAATTGAATCCTGCACAACTTGGAGTATTTCAGCAAATGCTCGAGCAGCTGCAAACGCTTTTAACCAACATTATGCTGATTCTACCAGAATTAATTTCTTCTGATTCTGATAAAACCCCAACTCAGTATAATAAAGCCAAGGAGTTTGCTGATTTAGGAGCCTTAAAAAGACTGTGGGCCTGATTCAGAGCCGGACGCTCTGTTAGAGCGCTCGCTCTGAATCAGGGCGTTTTTTTTTTGTGCGGCCTCCTGAGGCTTGCGATGAGACCCTTGTGGTAGGAGCTTCTGGCTCTTAACTCGTGACTCATCACTCGTGATGTCAGTGGGGCCGCCCCCAAACGGCAGGCATTCCGTCGGGAACGCCTCCGTTTGGCCAGCTACCCCCCTGCCCACCTCCAAAACGGGACGAGCTGTCAATCAAAATCGACAGCCGCCCCCTGTGGTGCGAGACCCGGAGTGACCGTCGCTAGCCAGGTCTCGCGCATGCGTTTGTCGGTTTTGTCGTGCGCATGCGCAGTGGCCAAACATCGACCCGCTCGCGAGCGGGTCTGAATCAGGCCCTGTGTCATCCTGCTCTGTACCGAAAAGGGAGAAATATCAGAGTTTTCCACGGCCCAAGCTGTCAGAAGCTGAACGTCTGCGGCGCAGGGAATTTCAACTTTGTCTTTACTGTGGAGGTCCTGTTCATTTTATAAAAGACTGATCTCTCTGTAAATCAAGGAAGGGTAACAAGTCTCAGTGTCACAGCATTAATGCCAACGAACTATCTAGATTGTCACCTTCAGTTCCAGTTTCCACTACTCCAAATAGGAGTGCTGAGGAAGTTGCCCAAAAAGGAACTTCAGTTCAAGATTGGGGTCCTGTGACAAGAGCACCCAATTCCAGCTCTGGAAATCAAAAGAGTGTGTTAAAATCTCCCAAAGTCAGTGAGAAGTCTGTTCCTGCAGTCTCAGGAGGAGTATATGATATTCAAACTCCAGCAGGAGTATCCGATGTCCAGACCTCAGCAAGGGTATCCGATGCTTCAGTCCCAGCAGAGACATTCGATGTTTCAGTACCAGTGGGGGTATCCGATAATTAAATTCCAACAAGGGTATTCAATGCTCAGACTCCAGAAGGATTATTCAATGTTCAGACCCCTGCAGGGGTATCCGATGTTCTACCTGTAAGCAGGGTGTCCAATATTCCAACCCCAATGGGGGTATCCAATGTTTCAGATGCAAGAGAGGGATTCGATGTTCCAGCCCCAGTAGGGGTATCCGATGTTTCACCTCCCATAAGGGTATCCGATCTTCAAGTACAAGCAGGGGTATCCAATGGTTCGGTTCCAGCAGGGGAATCCTTTGTTTCAGCCACAAGAGACATACCCGATGTTTCACTCTCAAGAGAGGTGTTCAACTGTTCAACCCCAGGAGGGGTATCCAATGTTCTAGTCTCAGCAGTGGTATCCGATGTTCTAACCCCAATAGGGGCAGCCGATGTTTCAGCCTCAAAAGCAGTGATCAGTGTGCCAGCCTCGGAAGGGGTATATGACTTCCCAGCCCCAGTGGGGACATCAGACTTCCCAGCGCCAGAGGGGGCATCCAATTATCTAGCCCCAGGGGGGGGGGGGGCAACCTGACTTTGTAGCTCCAGAGGGGGCATCTGATTCTGTAGCCCTAGTAAGGGCATCTGACTTCATAGCCCCAGAGAGGGCATCTGATTCTGTAGCCCTAGGAAGGGCATCTGACTTTGCAACCCCAGAGAAGGTGTCTGAGTTGCCAACCCCAGAGAAGGTGTCTGAGTTGCCAACCCCAGGAGGGGTGTCCAGTGCTCGACCATCTGTTTATTTCGATGGAGAGTTAGATCAGTTTTATGCCTTTGCATGTCAATATCTTACCGATGTGGATTCCGGACTGTTGCCTTTACTCCTGCCTAGGTGGTCATATATCCTTTTGGCCTTTAGGGGCAAAGCTTTGGACTGGGCTAATCCACTCAGAGACCAAGGATCCCATTTTAGAATATCTCTCAGCTTTCACTGAAGTGGTACTGCAAAGGTTTGCTCCAAAAGCATCGAGATCAGCACAAGGTCCACAGCCTGCGGTACTGCAAAAGGTTACTCCAAAAGCCTCAAGATCAGCAAAAGGTCCACAGCCTGCGGTATTGATACTTGGGGTCACTTCCTTGGCCCCTCTCCGTGAAGGCTCCTCTGGGTATCCTGGTCCTTTGGATCCATCATCCACTTCTGGTGCTGTTTCCAATGGAAAAAAATTTTGACTCAAGACTTGGATTATGATTATGATCCTGTAGCTGATGAAGCACCTTTCCCTGGAGGTCTTATGTTTAGAAAATAAGTTTTTGTTGAACCAGAGATTTCGTCTTTTCCGAGTGGATCAAGACTTTCCCGAAAGGGCAAGAAGATTAGTCGAAAGCATTAATTGCCACCATGGTTTCTGCTTCTCCAATGAGGAGTGTTGTTGATCTTCAGAGATCTTTTCAAGTTTTTTTTCTCAAGTCATAGGAGGGGGGTAATGTCACACTCTCCACAAATTGTGTGACTTACCTTGCCATTTGCTGCAGGTCAGGATTTCTGCCTGACCTTGTTCGGGAACCATGCAGTGACATCACCATCATGCACTATGTCAGCTGATAGTATTCTTCCAGTGACAGTGCTCCTGCCTCAGCTGTCCTCAGCAGCCTATAAGGGACTTGCAGCAGAGTCATATCCTCTGTGAGAACTCTCACTGGTGCCTGAGCAAAGTGTTGCTTCCTAGAGTTCAGTTCTAACCTGAGGCTCCTTTGTGCAGAAAACCACCACTGCTATCAGGCTCCATTACCATACTCCAGCATACCTGTGCATATCCTGATTATCGGTTCTGACCTTGGCTTTGTTCGGGACTCTGATTCTGCTCAAACCCCTGGTTCCATGTTGATATCTGGTTCTGACCTCGGCTGCTCCCTGTGACCCATTTACACCTGCTCCCTGGTACTGTCTCATCCGTTTGGTTCTGACCCGGCTCGTCGACTACGCTAAAGTCTTCTGTATTCCAACCAAGTTCGCCAGCACTTGTATAGGGAAACCTAACCTGAGGACAACGACCTGTGTGTCAGACGCAGCCAAGTCCAAACCTTCTTGCGAGGGTCCCTGGTGAAAACCGCCGGCACATTAGACTCCGCGCCTCAGGAATAGGTCTAGCCAATTCCCTGAATATGGGTAGCATCCACAATCCGTCCGAGAGTTTGTGACATAGATAAGTTCAATGTTTCAATATTTGGCCCCATTGTTTATAAAATCGCTCAATATCAGACTTGGAAGCTTGTCTATCCAAGTATATCAGATGTAATGCCGCTGTAACCTGCTCCAACCGAGCTGAGGAGTGGTCTATCCATTTAGATAGAATAAGTTTCTTAGCTATGGTCACTATGAGATTTAGTTATGAGAACGGCGGCCACGATGCCACCGGTCTCAATACCAACAAGGGACTATAGATAGGCGTCGATATACCGATGTATATCTTAATCCCGGCACCGAAACACACCAACCCGAAAGAGGTAAGTCCGGGGCGCCCTTAGCGTTAGCCGGGGGGGTGTTAGGTTTTGGGAGCGTAGCGGGTTTATATTTGGGGGGGGGGGGGTTAGGCAGCCCCGGAGTAAAGTTAGGGTTAGGCACCACTAAGGGAGGAATGGGGGGGGGGGGTGTAGGGATAGGGTACTTACCTGCCCTGTCAGGATCTTCTCCCTTTGGGCTGCCGGCATCGGGATATGAATCGGCGGCTATGTAGCCGCCGGGACTTCATACCCATTTTCCGGTCACTATAGGTCGAAGTTGTTTATATCTAAGCTTTATTCCCCAACTGTAAAAATTAGCACACAATAATGCAACAGGATTCAGGGTGCATTTTAGATTAAGGGGGGGTATCCAATTAGCCACTATAACAAAAAGTTTTCTCCAGAGAAAACTTTTCGCACCTATCGCCTGAATTTGCCACATGTTTGCGCGCTCCTGTTTATCATGCTATCCTACTGCAAAACGGGATATAACCAATTTACACGATAATTCTTGCATGGATGACAGGCGAAAAGTACAGATGAAAATAAGGAAATCAGCCTGTACCCCAAAAAAATGGTCAACTAAGGTAGGGTAATGGTATAGAAGTGTGTTAGTGTCCATAATTCAAGGGTTTGGGATTATTAAATTGTGTCATTTTTCTCTAATAGTGAAAACATGATAGAAAGCAATATTTTTTGGCCAAAATGAATGCTCTACTTAAATTATGGGTACTTTAAAATGGGGGTAAGTATATTTTTTTGTTATTATAGGGCATTTTTTAAAATACACTTGTCACTTGCACCTGCAATATTTAAAATGGGATGTAGTGAATATGCCGGCCTTCTATATACAGACGGCAAAATCCCGCCGCCCGGCAAAATGCTGATGCCGCTATCCAAAAGGGGATCAGGATATCGGCATCCCAACCGCTGGAATCCTGAACGAAGGATCCGGGGTAAGTATACGCATTAGCCTGTGGAATGGGGGGTTAGGAGTAGGAACCCCTGGGGGGGAAATTAGGGTTAGGCTGCAGGGAGGGGGGTTTAGGCAATGGAGGGTTAGGTTACTTACCTCTTCTGTCGGGATTGGGCACTTTCAGGCTTCCAGCTGGTAGCCTTCGACACCTGTCCCATCCATACAGCACCCCCATATACCTGTCCCACTACTTAAAACCCATTTTCCAACACTCTTACATTTTTCACCCCAAAAATTTAAAGTCATTTTTGGCCATATTAAGCTAATTAAAAAAATATTATTTCCTAATTAGTCATTAAGGTGGGTGTCCCGGTGGTTCTGCAACAAGTCCTGACATGTTTTGCCAAAAATCGAGAGTTTTGCACAACTTATCACCTGCTCAGTGGTGGTAAAAAGAAATTTGCAATAATTCCGACACCGTGGCTTTTAGGATAGCCCAATAGCCATTTTTGAGGAAAAGTTTTCACCAGTGAAATGTTCTATTTATTTTAAAAAATCACTTTATTCTAAAATTTCTTAATTTTTAGACACAACAAAATTATAAAAGAACAAAGCATTAGAAGCGTGACCCATCTCCTCCCTAACTAGGGCCCTCATTCAGAGCCACTCGCAAACAGCAGTACGCTCGTTGCGTTCCGATGTTGACTAACCACGCATGCGTCGGTGTTACACTGCGCATGTGCGTACGGCAGATTGCGAGCTTTTTTTCTGTCGTTCCTAAAATAGCGTACAGGAAGTGACATGTCAAATGTGATTGACAGAACAGGGCGTTTTTGGGTGTTGACGGGGGTGGAGATGGAAAAACGCAGGCGTGGCGAGGCGTTTTTGGGGCGTACATACATTAGCAGATGCGAACGTCAAATGTGTTCGGACCGTCACATACGTCACTGGAACATCCTCTTTCCCTTCAAAATGCTCGCACAGTTTAGGGTCTGGATTACTCAACCACATTGGCGATGGCCTTCTCCTCCGTCCCGGGACTCCACGATGTTGCAGCGATTAATCGCGGGTGGTCACAAAAGCAATTAGTGTTGTATTGAAAACCGGCTTGGTATGTGTTTGGAAAGCAGTTTATTGGGATAGCACAAAACCGTACGCAGGTGGAAATCATACCTGCTAATGTCAGGATTACACAATCAATTGGCGTACATTTTTTGGGGTTTTTTTTGGCCTCAATTTGTTGTTTATGGCCTATTGTGACAATAATGTCATCATGTTTTAATTAGCTCCCCTTTTTTTTTTTAATGTGCAATTTGCATCGTTATGTGTTTTTTTAAACGTTCCTTCAAGAGGCCTTTTTTTTATACAAATTAAATGGTTTTTGGTGTCCTTTTTTGCCTTTAGGGCCAGGATTAAATGTAACCCATTTGTACAATAATGTCACAATACAATGTCAGATTTTTTTCTTAAATTTATTGTTTAAACACAAACCAATTGGCATAATATTTTTTTTTAGTTTTTCTGCCAAAGATACTTTTTATCAAAAATAAATAATCAATAACTGATAACATAAACGTACAAAAATAACTTAAAAACATTTCACAAGAAAGGAGAGGGAAGTTTTGACCAGAAAGGAATATGAGCCAAGCACAGAAGGAGTGTGGGAAAAGTCGCCATTGCTGTCACCGTTTTTTCGCCCGTTTGGATGGGGGAGGGTGGGCGCCAGACCGGGTCCGGGATGCCATCGGGCTGGCCTGTCCAGAGGCAGATGTTGTGGCCTCTGGACTAGGCACAGGGCTAGGCACATTTGGAGGATTGGCTGATGTTGTGCCAGAGGTGGAGGATCCTGACTTTCCGGCAGGAAGGGAGGTCGGCTCCACCATGTGCTGGCGAACGAGCTGCTCCAGGGCATCGGCGATGCGGATGTTGGCCCTGGTATTTTCCGCCAGGGCCTGACCAATGGTCACGTTGGCCGCAGCATTTTGCTCCAGGGCCTCAGCCACCCGTATCAGACTGGCGTCCATCCTCTGCAGAATCTCCGTATGGAAATCCGATTTGAAATTGAGTTCTGTGAGGAGGCCCACTGCCTGCGAGGGGGCACTCCCTGGACTGGCTTCTGCAGGGTCCTCAGCCGGATGTACTGGTTCCTCCCCTGCAGAGCCAGCAGAAATTCTGCGGCCAAGGCTTCCCTCTGGAGCAGACTCATCCGCCTGTGTCTCTGTTGGAAAAATGAGAAAAGACTCACATTAGAATCTACATATTGGCACAATAGCATTTCAGAGTTGGTGACATCACAATACTTACCTGGGCCAACATGAGGAGCCGCAAAGTCTGGCATGTCCGTATCCATGTTGGACACGCCAAACACCTCCACAGGCTGCACACACCCCTGTGCCAGCTCTTCTAAATCCGTCAACTCCAATGACACAGGGGTGGGACCCCCACCTGTCCCCCTTGCATGCCTAGCCCTGTCCGCGAGTTTTTGCTTTAGGCGATATTTGAAGTCGCCCCATCTGTGGGGAAAAATGGAAGCCATTATCCTTTGCTTTAAAATGGGGTTTGTTTTTAGGGGGGGCAAGGGTTTACTTACCGCCGTTTGACATCCCGGGCTAGACGGACATAATCACCCACTGTATTGACAGCAACAGCTACCTCTTCCCACATTCTCCACTTCTGGCTTAGACTCATTCCTGTCTGCCTGTGGCAGGATGTCCACACACTTCTGGATCAAAACCTCCATCTCCTTTCTTGTGAAATGTGGCTGCCTTTTTTTTTTGGCCGCTTTGGCCGGAATACTGGGCCCAGCAGCCTCTTCCATGTCATCCTCCTCACCTATTTGTGTAAATTTACAGAATTCACAAAATCACAACTTGCCTCATCTTATGTTTCAAATTAATCGTTGATAGAAAATGCATGAAAGACTTACCGCCTGACTCTTGGGCATTTTTTCCCTGGTCTGTCGCCATGTCTGAGGTCCAAACAAGAAATACACCAGAATTTGAATGTGTTTTCGTGACGTATTTATACATGCGTCCTTATTTTGCGGCCGCATCATTGATTGTGCGGCCCTATGATCCCTCCTTAATTTGTGCGGGAAATGAAACACTATTTATGGCTTGGTGTGTCTCAAGTCGAGGTGGCGTTTTTGGATTGTTGGAGGTTATCTTGGCTGGAGTTTATTGATAGTGTAGAAAGGAGTTGGAGGTTGGAGAATCGTTTGTTGGTTAGATTTGCGTTTTTTTTTCCGTTATCTTTGTTGGTTTATATTTTTGGGACCTTGTTTGTTGATTTGGTAAGTTTTGTGAAGTCTAACTTTTGTTCAATTGTTGTTTCATTGTGTTTCGTATATTTTGTAATTTCTGGATACCTAATTTATTCTATTTTAGATTTTGTTTATTTTCGACCCCAAAGACCTTTTGATTTTGCATCTTAGATATTTGCTCTTGGTAAGTCCAGTTTTTATCTTGTATTAGCGAACTAATTAGCGCATTTTTAGTAGTTACTCTTGTGACTTGTATTAGCGAACTAATTAGCGCATTTTTAGTAGTTACTCTTGTGACTTGTATTAGCGAACTAATTAGCACATTTTTAGTAGTTACTCTTGTGACTTGTATTAGCGAACTAATTAGCGCATTTTAAACAGCTTAATAATCATTCTAACTTTTTGATGGTTTAGCTTTCGCTTTTTGATGTACTGTGTTAAATGTCGCTTTGCGGTTTTGCTAAATGGGTGTTTGGCATATTTGAACTTTGGTCTAGCACAAAATGTATCCACAAAAATGCACAGAGTGAAATGTGTCAAGTAATTTTGTTGTTTATTTTCAGTTTGGACGTATCATGACAATACCCCGGCATGTAAGCAGCAATGGATGGTATCATCAAGCTAAGTTGTTTTAATATAGTTTTGGGGTGGGTCAAAAGCCTTACTTTGAAATTTTGGAATTTCAGGTTGATCTGGGGAGGATTGTTCTGGCCATGCTCCCGGAAGCCGACCAACCTCAATCTCATCCCAGGCGTAGGCATCGTAGGCATGCAAGGCACCAGATATTTCGAACACGTGTCACCCTTTTTGGAATGCCCGATGATGAGGTTTTAAGACGCTACCGTCTACCTCCCAAAATCATCATAGACACTCTCTCATTAATAGAAAGTGATCTTGAGCGGCAAATTGACAGTCCAACAGCAATACCACCACTGACGCAATTTATGGCGGTGTTACATTTCTGTGCCTCAGGATCGTTTCAAACAACGGTGGGAATAGTGGCGGGCATCTCCCAATCCTCCTTTTCCCGGATCCTGAGGGCAGTGATGGAGGCACTTTTCAAGCACCTCCATCATTTTATTCAAATGCCTTTGGATATGGGTGCCCTTAGTGTGGCCAAGGCCAATTTTTACCAAATAGCTGGCTTCCCACACATCATAGGGATTGTGGATGGTACTCACATACCACTTCAGCCTCCAGCACGGCTGGAGGCAATATTTAGAAACAGGAAACACTATCACTCCCTGAATGTAATGGTGGTATGTGATGCCTCCCTCCAGATCCTGTCCCTGAATGCTAAGTTACCAGGAAGTGCACATGACTCCTTCGTCATCCGGCAATCAGGGATATGGCAGAAATTAACCAACCTACAAGCTGGTGATGCGTGGCTTCTGGGTAAGTGGAGACCTTTAGTACATAACAATGTTAAGCTTGATACACAGTGTTCCTGATGTTGTCTCTTATTTTTCACAGGAGACAGTGGATACCCTTGCATGTCCTGGCTGCTCACTCCTTATTTGGCTCCCACACCAGGCCCACAAAGTGAGTATAATTCCGCACTTACAGCCACCAGGCAAGTGGTGGAGCGCTGTATCGGCCTTTTAAAAGGCCGATTCAGATGCCTCCACCGCTCTGGTGGCGAGCTCATGTATTTGCCGGATATGGTGTCGAAAATTGTGGTCCTGTGTGGGATATTTCACAACATCGCCATAAGGAGTGGTGTCCCAATGCAGCCAGAGGATGCCTTACCTGAGGATGGCCCCCCCGAGGTTGGTCGGAGGTCAGTATGTGGGGGGGCCATACGCGATGATGTGGTGGCCAGATTTTTTAGGTAAGTTTGACCCAAACTACAGTGTTTATACCTAATGTGTTTGTGTTTGTCTGCGAACATCTAATTTTTTTTTTTTTTTTCACCATCTTCTGTTTGTTCACATAATCTTTGCCACTCCAACGCTCACTACTTCCTGCTACCCTTACCAAACCTGGATCTGGTGATTTTGTCCATATATTCTGGAACCCATATCGCAACGCCATGTTTGTGGAATCATGTTGGCATGGTCCTTCGTCAACCAGTTCTTGATTGTTTTTTTTAATTACATATTTTATTTGTATGTGTTGTATTTGAGATTATCACTGTTTTTTTGTTTTGGGACTGACCACTTTGATTTCTCATTTATGTTGTGAATAAATGTTTGGAGAGTGAAATGGTCTTCCTTTTTTTGGACGTTAACAGCAAGTGTAACCAGGTTAACACACCTTACAATTGACTAAGGGGTAATCCAGTACTGACACCAGTTGATGTAAACTGAAATATGTTTGCAGGTTCCCAACCCACACCAAAAGGAAGCCTGTCCAAACCTTTGGATTTTGAAGATTGGCCTAAGCAGCTTGCACACCAACTAGGAACCTGTAAAATGGCGAAATATCTAATTGACACTACACCCAAAAAAGGAAATGACATTGTTACTGTTATGTGTTTCTTGTGGCTGTTTAACATACAAATACAAAATACAATCTAACTTTTAAAAAAGGGAAATCCTTGCAGGAACAGTCTACTTATGTCAGGGAAAACTATTTGTGTTTTTGAAAAACAGAATGAGCCAGAACGTATATTAGAACTACAAAATTTATTTACAAAACGAAAATAAACAAAAAAAACTACTGGCGAAGGATGCCAGACAGCCGGTCAAGGGCCACAAGAAGGCCAATGACATGTTGGCGCATCTGGCCAACACAATCCTCCACCTCTTGTCGACGCCTCTGTTCCTCTGTGGGTGAGAAAAGTGTGTGGATTAATAAAACAATAGGGAATCCACATTAAAAAAACAAAAACACAACGAAATCACTCCTAAACCGAAAAAAAAAAAACAAAAACAAAAAGGGGGTGCTGGCAAAAATACAAGGCCTATGTACAAATTCACACAGGTGTGATATGTGTATGTTGAAATCAGCAGGAAGAGGTAAAGGCAAACTGCTAAATCACCAAAAGTAAACCAAACAAGCACGAATAAAGGCACGACACATGATTACATACAAACAGTTTGTGGTTAAAAAAAATGAGAAAAAAAAACATACCGGGAGCCAAAACGGGAGCTCCGGAAGTCCCTCCATGTTCCTCCTCGGAGGAGCCTTCATTCCCCAAAGAACAGGGAGGGGTAATGATGGACTCCGGGGAGGGGGTAATTGGAAGAGGGGTGGGTGGAGGAGAGGGGGAAGTGGGACGGAGGGGAAGGAGGCCCGACAGTTCCGGGAGAGGGTCTGGGAAGGCTGGGGAGGAGTGGGGTATAGGGGAAATATTTGGGGTGGAGTGTTGGCTGGGGGTTGGGGATAGTGGCCGGGAACGCCGTCTGGCCGGACGGTGACGGCGTAGTCTTGGCTGTCCTCCTAAAATATGTCAAACAAATTGAGGTTAGTTTCTGGGCAAATCCGGGGCCCAAATAAAAAAAAAAAAACCAGCAACAAAAAACATGCAAAAAGGAGTAGAATGAAAAAAACAGAAATAGAGGGAAAACAAGCACACGCTGATATGAGGACAAATAATTAATAGGACAGACAGGAAAACATGCACACGCAGATATGAGGACAAATAATTAATAGGACAGACAGGAAAACATGCACACGCAGATATGAGGACAAATAATTAATAGGACAGACAGGAAAACATGCACACGCAGATATGAGGACAAATAATTAATAGGACAGACAGGAAAACATGCACACGCAGATATGAGGACAAATAATTAATAGGACAGACAGGAAAACATGCACACGCAGTTTGCCCCACAAACACAAACATGAAAACCACAATACATAACACTTACTTTCAACGATCTGCATGCGAAAGCATGCCAGCAAGCGGGGCGTTCGCCGTTGCAGGTCTGACCACCTGCGCTCAAGCTGCCCGATGTTGCGGCGTGAACCCAACGACCGCAGGCGGGACCGTGCCTCCGCATACGCGGAGCGCTTCTGCCGGTTGGTGATGGGTGGAGGCTGGCTGGTGATCCGCCTATCCATCACCTCCGTAAGCACCAGCAGCTCGCGCCTGGTGAATGCGGAGGCTCTCATGATGGCAATGGAGTTTTTCATACAAAACATTTTTGATAAAGTGTGGCCAAAATTTCTGATTGGCTAATGTATTTTGGAAATTAACAGGAGCAATTTTATTGGTTAGTGTATGAGTCATGTGTTCAACAGGGCCAGAAATCTCTGGAGAGTTATGATAGGCTTGATGCAGTGACATGCGTTTGCAAATTTAAATAAAGAAATGAACCCCGGAAAATATGCGGGGATCCACAGCAATAGAACAATTGTTTAATTGTGGTTCACATGTTTTTTGAACAATAAAAGCGAATGTTCCATCCGTACGTATTCTGCGGGTAAACACAAACACGGACAAGAGTAAAGTTTCTTGCATTGTGTTGAAAAAAAAAAAACAATTAAGCTAATTGATACATTGATTGGCATGATACGATTGAGGGAGGTAGGCAGAATAAAGGAGCAGGTAATCGACATCTGACAAGGCCACTTCCGGTTTCACTTGTGCGTGCGTTCCCTTCAAGCCATTTCGGGGATGTACGCTCGCTATTTCGCACGCTCGTTAGTTAGAGGAGGAGTCGCCTGAGTTTAGGGAGGAATTTTAGATGCGAACGAAAATACGAGCGAGCCATTGAATTTAAATATTTTTGTACGTACGCCTAACGTACGTGCGCCCGCTTGCGAGTGGGTCTGAATGAGGGCCCATGTGTTTCCGCTGCTCTTGTAGGGTTCGAATGTGAATTGGGCTGATTGTAAATACCTTAAGTACAGTCTAAATAATCCAATAAATCTGAAGAATTTTTAATAAAAGGGCAATCTAGGAACCAGTTATGTAGGGTAATATTCCATATTTTTTCAATATCTCCTTGAATAATATCCCAATATAAAATGTTTGTTTTATATGGGAAAGAAGATACAGCTAAAAGTAAAGATGTAAGAACATCTGCATCCGCTTCAAATTGCAAAGGGGGCATTTGTTGAATAAAGGCCCCTATACATGAGAGATTGATTGCAGCAATTGTGCAATTTGCAATCGTTTGTGTATAAAAATCTTTCCCTTTTTCAATCGATTGCAGATTACAGAATTGCCACAATTGATTGTTTATAAAACACTCTCTTTTTCAATCGATTGCAAATTGCACGATTGCTGCAATCAATCTCTGATGTATGGGGGCCTTAAAGTGTCTAAATACTGTGGCAGGGATGACAGGATTTCACTGGTTTAAATGTGGAATAGCAGTTGAACATCGATCCAGTCCAGGTTTTCTTTAAGGTTAGAGATTAACTGCAGCTAGGCTGATTAGTTGCACCTGCTATTTTCTTCTTCAGGGTCCATAGGGTCAACAGAATCTACTTTGGGGTATGTAGTGGAAATGATCCATTGCACCAAACAGCTTTGGTGCAGTCTAGCTTTGTAGCTCCCAACATGCATCGCTCCTCCTCCTTATATACCCTGCCCCCAGCCACAGGCATTCAGTGTTTTTGTTTGGTGCGTGGCCAGTATCCAGATGCACCTGTTGTACAGCGGGACTACCTAGGCAGTCCCAGGCTTTTTTATTTTAGGATTTACTTTGTTTTTTGAACTACCGAGTTTAGCAGTACCAGGCGCCGGTAAAGACACAGGTACTGCGACTCCTATTACCTCCACCGGGGTTGAAAACACCAGTACCGCTATATGCCCTGCGGGCCTCAGCGTGGTTTAGCTAGCGCCTGTGCTGAGGTCCGGACTGCAGGCCTGGCACGGAGATGACAGGTAAGTGCACAGCAGTCCTAGCATCCGGTGTAGGAGACGCATCAGGTGCAGCTGCGGGTGAAGGCCTCGTGTGACGTGTCCTCACTAAGGCAGCCGGGTCCTTATCGTCTGTCGCCGGGGATGGGCACTAGAGCGCACTAGTTAGCGTCTACTACTATGAGGCTGAAAGTATTTGCTGAAAGTAGAAAAGACCTAGAATATCTGGTCAGAAGAGTCAAAGAAGAAAGCGAGAGCATGGGACTGTACCTAAACATCAAGAAAACAAAGATAATGACTACGGCAAGTGACGATGCAGTCCATATTGCAATCGATGAGGAAGTCGAAACGGTACGAGACTTCCTCTTTCTGGGTTCTAAGATTGATCGCAGTGGAGAATCATCTACTGAAATAAAGCGACGAATTGCACTTGGCCGCAATGCTATGTTAGGAATGACGAAGATATGGAAGAGCAACGATATCAGCAGCGCAACAAAAGCACGGTTGGTCAATGCAATTGGTTTTCCGATCTTTATGTATGCATGCGAAACCTGGACACTCAAGAAGGCAGATCGCAAGAGAATTGATGCTTTTGAATTGTGGTGCTGGAGGCGAATGCTGCGCATGCCATGGACAGCAATGAATACGAACAAGACAATCCTAGAGCGGGTCAAACCAAAAGTATCATTAGAAGGCAAGATCACCAAACAACGACTCTCGTATTTTGGACATGTCATGCGGGCTAATTCCCTAGAAACAGCGCTAATGCTTGGATTCGTCAGCGGGTCCAGAAGAAGGACGCCAAAGAACTCGTTGGCTGGACACAATAAAGGCTGACACGAACATGCCCATAAATGACCTGAAGGAAGCGGTCAGAGAAAGAGAAGCGTGGCGTTCACTGATCCATAAAGTGTCCGAAAGTCGACTAAACGGATAATCATCATCATCATCATCACTATGAGGCCAGCGTACCAGTGCAGTCAAAATCGCAGCTTAGGGGAGATAAGGCGCTCCCCTGGCTACTCCTCCCCCAAACCAGATACAACTTCCTGTATGGAGTTCAGCGTCTGGTTTGCTATATTTGACCACCTCGTGGTGAGACCGTATTTGTGTGTGTACTGCTGTAGTGGTTGGTCTGTCTCCCTGTATACCTCTCCCTTGGGTCTGGTATATAGCACTCTATATCCTACCATTACCCCTGCGGAGCTGGTCAGTTGATTCAGAGTCTATTTGCAATAGCAATTGTGCGTATTTATGCATTGTATGTGACTTTAATGCTAGCTGCTGTATTTATACTGCCTTTTTGTTTCCAAACTGTCAATTATACCTATCACTGTGTTTCTCCTCATCCCTCTGAAAGGTGTTGGGGATTTCACTAATAAGGGGTCACATTGCATTTATTCTGTACACCTTATACCAGCTACACATTTGTCATGTCTAAAGGTGTAGGTGGGAAGGATGATGTGTCAGTGCTAAGATCATGTGTGTCTTGTTTGGCAGGCCTGTCTGAGCAGGATGTTAACCAGGATAGATTGTTCAAGCTGGTACATATAGGGCTCCCGCACTAGAACCACCCGGGTGGTATCAGGTTTTGTCACACTTAGGGCCTGATTCAGACTCGGTCGCAAGCGCTGAGCGCTCGCAAACGGGTCGATGGTGGCCCACAGCGCATGCGCACGACGGAACCGGCTCCGTCGTGTGCATGCGCGAGACCCAGCTAGCGACGGCAATTCGTCGATCCGGGTCTCGCACCAAAGGGGGCGAGCTGTCAATGTTGAGTGACCGCTCGCCCCCTTTGGTGGGTGGACCGAGGCGGTGGCTACCCAAACGGAGGCGTTCCCATGAGAACGCCTGCCGTTTGGGGGCGGCCCCACTGACATCACAAGTGATGAAGCCAAGATTGTGGCACTAGAGTCTCGTTTGCACAGTCTTCTCTGCAAGCAAAGAGTGTCAGTACACTTGGCAGTGCAGGTACTGGGCTCCATGGTATCGACATTCTACATGGTGGCTTATGCCCAGTTCCACTCCAGGTCCCTACAGAATTGGATTCTGGCTCATTGGGATGGTCAGTATCATCGAATCAACTCTCAGATGATCCGCATCTCTCCAGAGGTTCGGCTCTCCCTTGCTTGGTGGCTGGAGATGACTTATTTAAATAAGGGTCATCCGTTATGTGTCCCAGATTGGGTACTTCTCACCACAGATGCAAGCATGCGAGGATGGGGAGCAGTGACAGGCCATCACACCTTTCAGGGAAGATGGATGGTTCAGGAAAATCTCTTACCAATAAATATCTTGGAACTTCTTGCAGGGCACAGAGCACTCATACTGGCGCAGGACCTCCTACAGGGCAGGCCTGTCCAGGTTCAGTCCGACAACATGACAGTAGTGGCCTACCTCAACCATTAGGAAGGCACACAAAGTCTGGCAGCCATGAAGGAAGTGGTGGAAATTCTGCTATGGGCAGAATGCCATCTTCCAGCAATTTCGGCAATATTCATCCCAGGTGTTTTCAACTGGGAAGCGGACTTCCTAAGTCGCCAGGACAGACACGCCAAAGAATGGGCTCTTCATCCGGATGTCTTTCTACCACCTTATTTCATTTGATGGTGCGAGTGGAAGACTGGGAGGTCTGGGCTGTAGTAGATACTGGCAGCGAATTAACAATCATCTCTGCCAACCTGCTTCCACCTGGAGCTGATCAGGTGCTACCCCCAATAAAGATAATGTGTACATGGGGATGTAGAAGAATGCCCCCGAGTGCACCTCCCAATAGTGATAAAAGGGTGATCTCTGAAGGTGGTTGACACAGTAGCCGCCAGACCACCATTGATCCTACATCAGGACTTTCCATTATTACAAGAGGTGGTTACTTGGCATGATGACAGCAGACGGTCCATATCAGAGGTGTCCCAAGAGCCAAGCTCTGCTGTGTCCCAAAGTTTGGTGGCTGTAACACCCTCCTTGGCCAGTGAGCAGCAGGATGGGAGTGAGACCGAGGCACAGTGGGTTCCCATTGGCAAGGAAGTGTCTTTGCAGGACTTTGGCCAAGACCAACAGAATGATGGGAACTTGATAAATGCATTTGAAAATGTTGTAGATAAACGGTAGAGTAATCATGGCTTTGCCAGCAGACGGTGTACCTTACTTTGCATTGAAATTTTTTTTTTCTATCATGTAACATATTTGCAGGGTAAAAGAATAGACCAATTGTTGCTTCCCCGGAAAAATGAGCAGTTGGTGTTGAGGGTGACTCATACACACCTGTTGGGTGGCTGTTTGGGGGAGGATAAAACTCTCTAGCATATTCAGTTAAGATTCTTCTGGCCCGGCATTCATGCAGCAGTAAAAAAAAGTATTGTCAGGAATGTCCAGTCTGTCAGAAGACAGCACCCCGGCCAGGGTTTCGGGCACCTTGGTTCCCCTCCCTGTCATTTTCTTACCTTTTGAGAGAATTGGTATGGATCTGATAGGGCCGGTGGAAAAATCTGCTCGTAAGCATCAATACATATTCGTGGTAGTAGATTATGCCACAAGGTACCTGGAGGCCATCCCGCTACGTAACATGAAATCTAGCACTATTGCCCGGGAGTTATTGATGCTGTATACCCGTCTGTGAATACCAAAAGAGGTTCTGACAGATCAAGGTAGCCCTTTTGTATCTAAATTGCTGAAAGATTTGTGCCAACTGTTAAGGGTAGATAGGATTACCACCTCAGGTTATCACCCGCAAACGGATGGCCTAGTGGAATGCTTTAACCAGACCCTTAAACAGATAATAAAGAGGGCGGTGTCACAAAAAAGATTGGGATCTACTCCTGCCTTATTTGTTGTTTACAGTTCATAAGACGCCCCAATCCTCTACAGGGTTCAGTCCCTTCGAACTCCTCTATGGGAGGCAATCTAGAGGGATTTTAGATGTGTTAAAAGAAGGGTGGGAGCAACAGCCATGCTAAGATCCTAATATCGATCAGTTTGTGTTCCAATTGTCGCTCTCTAATACATAGAGGGCGGCCTTACACCAGACAGTGAGATCGCGAAATGTGCATACATGGCCCCTTTTGGCAGCGAGAGAGTGCAGCTTAGCGTCCGGGTCTGAATCAACCCCTGAGTGCCTTAAGAAACAATCTCCAGATCAGTTAATGTAGTCTAGACCAGCAGAGGCTGCTTGGCAAGATTTAAGACAAGGTTTGTGTGTAGAGTTTGTTTTGCAAGCTCCTGACTTTAACGACTTGCCTGGCATGGTCGTATCAGATACGACCATACCAGACTGGGTTTTCCCTGACATGGTCGTATCTGATACGACCAGTCAGGAAAGCTCTGTGGGCGGCTGCTGGAAACTAATTTTCTAGCAGCCGCCACTCACAGAGGGACCTCCTAGTCCATCTGCACACTGTCCCTCCCCGTGGGCCGGCCGATCACTGCTAGCAGCGATCGGACAGCCCAGCGCCGACGCACCCACCCCCGACAGCAGCCCGGCGGCTGCTGACAGGGCAGAGAAGGGAGCGCTGATAACGCTGTCCTTCTCTCCCTCCCTCTCCGGAGAGCAGCCGCTGACAGGGCAGAGAAGGCAACGCTGATAGCGCTGTCCTTCTCTCCCTCCTCCGGAGCTAGCAGCAGCCCGGCGGCTGATGGCAGAGCAGAGAAGCCGCTGGGCAGTGAAGGACAGCGCTATCATCGTTGTCCTTCTCTCTCTCTCCTCCCCCACTAGCAACAGCCCGGTGGCTGCAAACTAGACAGACCAGCCGCCGGGCAAATAGAAGGTAGCGCTATCAGCGCTGACCTTTTCTCTGCCCACCGCCCTGTTAGCGGCTGCAAATAGTAGAGGGAGCAGGCGCTGGCCAAAGAGCCAACCCCCCCTCTCCCTCCTCCATTTTTGCAAGCCCCACCCCATATATAAACAGCAAAGCCATATATATATATATATATATATATATACATACACACACACATATATATATATATATATACATACATACACACACTGTGTGTGTGTATGTATATATATATATACATACATACACACACACTGTGTGTGTGTATGTATATATATATATATATATATATACACACATATATATGTATGTATACTTACACACACCACTATCTATATATATATATATATATATATGGTGTGTGTGTATGTGTATGTATATATATATATATATATATCTAAAATATATACATATACACACACACGTGTGATCTATACGCATGGATATATACATATACTGTGTGTGTATATATATATATATATATATATATATATTAGTGTATGTGGAGCCCCCCAACCGCTGTCAGACAATCGATTGTTTCTATCGATGGTACAGCTGTCAATGACCAGAACTACAGTATACCATAAAAATTTACATTTTTATGGTATATGGTGTTTAAAAAAAAATTGCGTTGAAATAGTTTTAAAAAGATGTTCTTGACCTAATTCAATCATAAAAAAAAACAAAAACTACAATTTCGGAGCGGTTTTTGGAAAAAAAATTTGTCGTGTTGCAAACTGATGCCTCTGGGACAGGCTTAGGAGCCTTCCTTTCCCAGGAGGTAGATGGGGAGGAGAGACCTATACTGTATCTTAGCCAGAAATTACTGCCCAGAGAACACAAGTACTCAACTGTAGAACAGGAGTGCTTGGCGATTAAGTGGGCAGTGGAGTCGCTGAAATACTATCTATTGGGGCGAGAATTTCGTCTAGTTACAGACCGTGCGAAAACCAATGTAAATGCCCAAACAGGAAGCACATATGTACATGTATACAAAATGGGCAGTGATTATAGTCAACAACACAAGGGTTTTAATTTCTTCTTCGAATTCCATAGGGTCCACACAGGGCCGTTTCTAGGGCCGGGCGACCCGTGCAATCGCACGGGGCGCTCCGAATATGTCAAGTCCGACTCCTGCATCAGCACTGATGCTGTGACAGCCTGTCTCCCTCCTCAACCAGTCGGTTGGCTACAGTAACTTTGCGCGCACGGCGCGCATCCAATAGCCGCCTTCCCTCCTCTCCTCCTGGGTGTCACATGACAGGAAGGGGGTCGGCGCACACAGCCGCACTGACGAAGTCTGTCCGGACGCCGGCTAAGAGTGACCTCCGCTATGACTGTCCTGCTGTTGGCTGCCCTCGACTCCTCACTCTCCTTCTGGACTCACTGACTGAGTGGTTGGCGGCGCTGACTGGGCATGGGACGGAAGCGCGGCAAGCGCACAGTCAGCAGCTTCACCACACCAGGCTCCAACGTCCAGTCCCAGGTATCTAAACTGCCCCTCTGCGGGGGGGAGGGGAGGGGAGAGCGTGCAGCGAGGAAATGTTGCTGTCAGGTGTGCGGGGTGCAGGCTGCCTGCAGCAGCATGTTGGGGCCTTGGGGGGGGGGTGCACAGCATGTGGTATGTCAGGGGGGGTGCAGTGCAGCATGTGTAATATCAATGGGGGTGCAGCATGATGTGTAATATCAATGGAGGGGTGCAGCATGATGTGTAATATCAATGGGGGGTGCAGCATGATGTGTAATATCAATGGGGGGGGTGCAGCATGATGTGTAATATCAATGGGGGGGTGCAGCATGATGTGTAATATCAATGGGGGGGTGCAGCATGATGTGTAATATCACTGGGGAGGTGCAGCATGATGTGTAATATCACTGGGGAGGTGCAGCATGATGTGTAATATCAATGGGGGGTGCAGCATGATGTGTAATATCAATGGGGAGGTGCAGCATGATGTGTAATGTCAGTTGGGGGGGTGCAGCATGATGTGTAATATTAATGGGGGGTGCAGCATGATGTGTAATATCAATGGGGAGGTGCAGCATGATGTGTAATATCAATGGGGAGGTGCAGCATGATGTATAATATCAATGGGGGGGTGCAGCATGATGTGTAATATTAATGGGGGGGTGCAGCATGATGTGTAATATCAATGGGGAGGTGCAGCATGATGTGTAATATCAATGGGGAGGTGCAGCATGATGTAGCATGATGTGTAATATCAATGGGGGGGGTGCAGCATGATGTAGCATGATGTGTAATATCAATGGGGGGGGGTGAAACATGATGTGTTATATCAATGGGGAGGTGCAGCATGACACAACAGAAATTTTAGTGAAAATATTACAAGGCATTTTGAATGCCTCGCACTGGGAGCCAGATTGGCTAGAAACTGCCCTGGGTCCACAGGATCTACATTGGGGTATGTAGTTGGATTGCATCCAATGCACCAAACAGCAAAGCTTTGGAGCTCCCAGCATGCACTGGTCCTCCTCCCTATATACACTGCCCCCAGCCACAGGCATTCAGTTTTTTTGTTTGGTGCGCGGGACTGCTAGGCAGTCCTAGGTTTTTTTCTTTTATGTTTTACTTTAAGTTTTTTCAAAGACTTCAGAGTTTAGCGGTACCAGGCACCATGAAAGACGCTTGCATCGTGACTCCTTCTACCTCTGCCGATGCCGAAACACCAGTTCCGCTATAGGGTCGTTCCATGCCAAATCATAACAAAAAAAGTAATTTATCAACCCGACCATCTCAGATTTTCATGAAATTTGGTAGGATGATAGACGACATAAAGCAACTTTCATATGTAAAATGTTAGCCCTCAGTGATACACGGTGTTCATGCCACAGGGTTGCAAACATGACAAAATATGTCAAATTTATGCTTGTAAGGTCAACTGAAACCATCATAACTTTGCTTCTAATTGTGGTAGAACTTTCATGTTGGTCTTGTTTTGAAGCTTTTATAGTTTTCATAAATAATAGTTTCATATTTAAATATTGACTTTTACATTTCAAGGTCACATGATGTGAACTTCGACCTTGAATATCTAAAAAAGTGTATTTTTATTTTTTTAGTAAATAAAGTATGTTATACACTTAAATACAATCTCACTTTGGTATAAGTTTCATTTTGGGAAGCCTTTGGGAACAGGAGTAAAAAATATATTAAGTACAGCAGTTGAACCCTTCTTGCACTAACGGTCACAAGCCGTGGCAGCGGATTGTCTCCTTCCGGCTCTGGGCTTCCACTTACTGGCAATGCACTGGATTCTGCTCCGTTGGTTGCTAGGCACTCTGGATGCGGCAGGGAGTGACTTATGGTCACAGATGTTGCTGTTTGGCTCCCTCACCTATTTGTATCATCTGGATGTTTGCCGCCTCGCCGGTTATAGAGTTCTCATGCTCTTGGTTCTCGCTTTGTCTCCTGTCTCCAGTTTTCCTGCCTCCTATATTGTTGTTCTGCCATTTGTGTCATCCAGGCAGCACAGTCTGCGTATCTGTCCCCTGCCACTTGTGTCATCCAGACGGCATGGACAGTACACTTGACCATTTCATTCCTTTCACTTCCAGTAACTCATCCTGCTCTGTCAAAACCTCCATAACACTTACCATGCAACTGGCAAGTTCAGATTTGTCTTGTTGTATCTCTCTCTGTGTTCTAGGGATGGCCATCGGTGGTTTTCCATCGATGGTCACCAACGATGGCACCATCAGTGATAACCATTGATGGTACTGTAATAATCTTTGGTGAACCATCGATGGTTTGCACCACTCGATGGCCACTACTGTCGGTTGTTTTGCAAGCTGCTGGCTAATCAAATAAACAAGGGACGGGGCTTAGGTGGTGGGGCTTAGCGGACAGCCAGGGGGCGGAGCTAAGCTCTGTGTCATGAGCAGAAAAAAAACCATCAGGTTCCATTTCACCATCGATAGAGGAAAAGAATTGTCTCAATGCCATCAATGGCAAAACAATCGGCCGTCGGTAGTAAACAATTGATGTTTGTAAATTATTGATGGTTGATGGCCATCCCTACTGTTTTCTTCTCAGTCTGGCTGCAGCTTCTACATTGAGATCTAGTGATAAAAGGGACTAACACAGTTTACCTAATACAGGGCCTGATTCAGAGATGTTTACTAACCCGATGGTTAGTGCACATCTCCGATGGAGGGAGTACCGAGCATCTGCAGCCCTCTGCAAGTTTGCTTGCAGAGCCTCCCAGCCGCAGCCTTATTGACAGGTTGAGGCATTGCGGGGGCATTCCTGGGTAGTGTTCCCGAAAATGGGGGAATGTTGCCCTCAGTCTCCGGGAGGGACGAGGCCAGGGTCTGCATTGGTGGATGCAGACTTTCTGGACTCGCATGCTACCAGGACCTGGTCAGGCTGTGGTAAGATTCAGCAGCCACAGCCTGGCTGAATTTTTACAGGTTTCCTTTTGCAATAGGTTTCTTTTTTCATTGTTTTCCTCTTGATAGGTGATGCTCCCACACCGCTTAAACTTTCACTTAATGACTGCAAAGCTAATTCAGTCATGCTTGTTGCCACTTCTGTGTCAATTTTCTCAACAATTGATGTACTTGGTCCTTCCTTAGAAGTTAAAGAATCCCTTTTAATTTTTCCTACAGTTATCACAAATCATTTGATCACTATTGACGTGTGCTGTATTTTAATCATCCATGGTAGCACCTTCCTCAATTGTTTTCTACTGCTGATATGTTCTTTAATATCAAATGGGTTGCAGAACTGAGGGCCTGATTCAGACCCGGACGCTATTTGCATCCGCTCGCTGGCTAAAAGGGGCTGGCTATTTAAATCATGTGCTCGCACTGCGTCGCGTAAATAGCGAGCGGCCGCACTATGCGCTCGCACCTGTATAAAGATGCCCATTTGCCACTCGCAACACACGTCATCTCCGGCAGTTGTAGAATTAATCAGGAACATCAAGAGCCATCGGAGCTGCTCGCAGTGCTTCTGGTAGCCTTTTCCTACCACAACATTGCGAGCAGTTCTGGCTAAAATACAACCCAGTCACGTGTGTAATGACGCTACTTTGCTAATTATGCACACCCATTAAACGCCGTTCTGATGGTCGAGCACACGCATTGCGACTCATACGCATGCGCAGATTGCGAAAAATCGCTCGATGCGTGATGCGCAGCATAGCGTCTGGGTCTGAATCAGGCCCTGAGTCCTAATGCACTTCTCCATTTGTCACGCTCTTGATAAAACTACAAATGGATGGGAGCCTCCAGAAAATCGGGTGGTGCTACCGGCCCCGGAAAAGCAGACAAGGCTTGTGTAATAATGGCCCCATCCCCTGCTTCACAATGCTGCTAATCTCTGCACTGTGTAGTGGTGGCGGGACCAAAATTATGTGATCGCGTGGCCATGCCCCCCACTCCAATTCTAATGCCGGGTAATATCCGTAGCCACACCCCCTATGTGCCACCACGCCCCCAACTATGCCATCCTCTCTGACCCCTCCCAGAGGCAAGCATGTCTTGTATCACTAGTTCTCAATGCAGAAGCTACAGCCAGACTGAGAGGTGCAAACAATCAATGGTTCACCATAGATTGTTAATTTACCATCAATGGTTATCACCGATGGTGCCATAGATAGTGACCATCGATGGAAACCCACCAATGGCCATCCCTATCCCTAACAGAGAGAGACACTACAAGACAAGTCTGAAATTGGCAGTTGCATGGTTAGTGCAACAATGGTTCAACTGCTGTACTTAATATATTTTTTCCTCCTCTTTCCAAAAGGCATCCCAAAATGAAACTTATACCAAAGAGAGATTGTATTTAAGTGTATAACATACTTTATGTACAAAAAAATTAAACATACTTTTTTAGCTATTCAAGGTCAAAGGTCACATCATGTGACCTTGAAATGTAAAAGTCAATATTTAAATATGAAACTATGGACCTCATTCAGAGTCGGTCGTACCCAGCGATGTTCGCAAAACAGCGCATGCATAAGTTTCGCAATGCGCGTACGCAAAATAGCTGTTGCGATCGGATATTTCTCTCTCCTTCAACTTGGCCAGGTCGTTAGTTTGAGTGACAGGATGAGGCGTTTGTGGGTGGTAACAGGGGAAGGTGCTTGTGAACGGGGGAGTGGAGATCCGAACGCAGGCATGCCTGACTATGCAAACGGCATTTTATGGGAGTGCATAATTAACTAGTAGTAGTGCTTAAGAGAGGGTATGGTCAACCTTAAGCTCTACGACCAGCTCCGATGGTTCCCGATGGTCTCGATTAATCCTTATATGCCCAGAAGGAGATGAATCGCAGAAGGAGATGAAGGATGAAGTTCATACACAATGTAGAAAGGAGTTTGGTTAGTAGATGAATGATAAGATGTGTTGTGTGCAAATTCAGCCCAGAGAAGGGACTCAGACCAGTTGTCCTGGGATGAAGACAAAGATTTCATAAAGGTCTCGAAATCCATCTCAGTGGACCCATTACTTTGAGGGTGATAGGCCATGGAGAAGTGAAGTTTGACTTGTAGAACAGAAGAGAGGGCTCTCCAGAATTTTGCCATGAATTGGACACCCCGGTCTGAGACTATTTCTGAAGGAAGTCCATGAAGATGAAATATATGGCGAACAAATAGGTGAGCCAAATCAGGTGCCGAAGGTAACCTGAATGCAGTGAACCGTCTTAGAGAAACGATCTACCACCACCCAGATGGTGGTATATCCATTAGAATTTGGCAGGTCCATCACAAAATCCATGGACAGATGTGTCCATGGACGAGATGGCACAGGAAGGGGCATCAATTCACCAGCTGGAGACTGTTGGGGAGATTCATGTGGAGCACACAGGGTAGAGGACGAGATAAACTTGGTTACCTCATTTTTCATCGATGGCCACCAATAGGATGTTTTCAGGAACTCCAAGGTCTTGCAAATGCCTGAGTGACCGGCGAAACAAAATGAGTGAGCCCATGTCAGCAACTGTTTTCTCACCTCCGGGGCCACAAATGTCTTCCCAACAGGTGGTTGTAGTTGTATAGTAGCAAAAACCTTTGACTCCAGCAAGGGAGTACTCCGCAGTGTTTCTGGACCTCTTTCCATGGACAGCAACCGTGACAAGGCGTCGGCCTTCAGGTTGAGAGCCCCAGAATGATACGTCAGGGTAAAATGAAAGCAAGCAAAAAATATTGCCCATCGAGCCAGACGAGGACTTTCACATTTGATATTTAAAAAAAAAAATAAGATTCCTGTGAAAACGGTGAAAGGGAACTTAGTGCCCTTTAGGCGGTACCGCCATTCTTCTAAAGCCAACTTGACAGCTAAAAGCTCCTGCTCGCCAATGGCATAGTTTCTTTTAGCAGGGGATTGTCACGCTCAGGCAATAGGAAGACCTCTGTTGAAGTCGAGAACCAGGGGGGGGGGGGGGGGTTAGGATAACCTGTGAGGTAAATGACAGGTAGATAATGACTAAGTCTTCTAATTGCGACCAAACCCAGGTTTGGCTAGACCTACCCAGAGGCACGGAGTCTAACCCACTTGGTGGTCTTCTCCGGTGACCACTCCAGTCAGGATTTGGGTTTTGCTGCACCAAGTGGGCAAGTCGCAACCCTCTGGATAGGTACCTGGGAGTGGCAGAAGACTGGATCTATATTAAATGAATAGAGTATAAACTAATACTAAAACACTGAACTGATGAACTGAGTACGGGAACACTGTAGATGAGCTGAATATTTGAATACTGGAGTTGAACGGAATATTTGAAAAACCGGAGAGTAACTAAATACTTGAACACTGGTTATGAACTTGAGAATGCTTGAACACTGATGATGAATGGAATACTTGAATGAACTTGAGAATGTACTGGGAATTGTTAGAGGTCCAAGTACTGATTTGCACAGAGAAATACATAGGAAATGGACACAGGTATTTACTGGAAATAGCTAGAGCTTCAGCTGAAAGCTAACTAGCAATTAGCATGAAAGCTGGCACCACAGGAACACAGGGAGGTGATTAGAGAGCTTAGCAGCATACTAAAAGACAATACAGGGTTTTACAAGAAACACTGGAGCTCTGTGAGAGCTGAAGTAACACACAGGAATTTAACATGGAAGCTAATATTAGTAGCACTGGTGGTCAGCGTGAGGGCTGCAACAACAAACTGTAGGTTCTTCTTGGGAAACACCAGAGAGCACTGTAACCACAGAAACAGCGAAGTTGATCAGGCAACTTCCTGTTGCAGGAGTCGGACCTAAATACCCCTAGGCAGTTGGTCATTGGGTCATGAGGTCAGCTGACAGACCACAGGACTGCCATTGGAGGAGACTAATCAGGTGAGATGAACTAACATGGCTGCACCCATACCTGCTACCACAGGAACCAGGACGCACACATGGAAGCCCTAGCAGGCCCCGGGGAGAATACTCAGCCACAACTCATCACTACAACTGGCGCCTGAACGCCTCAGAGTCTAAATACACCAGTTCAGCGGTGAGTAAAGGTCGATCCCAGGCTGCATTCTGACAGGGAGAACTTCTTTGAAAAGAAACCACACAGATGAATCCGGTTATCCTCGAAGTGCTGAGACAGGATAGCTCCCAGTGCTTCAGACAAACATCCACCTCCAATAAAAATGGCCTCTTGACATCTGCTTGTCTCAAAATGGGAGCTGTGATAAAGGCTTGCTTGAGAAGTTGAAAGGCTGTCTCCACCTCAGGGGGCCATAGAGCAGGATTGGCACCTTTACAAGTTAAGGCCATGTTGGGAGCCACCAAGGAGGAGAATCCCTTAATAAAACATTGATAATAATTGGAGAAACCGAGAAGTTTTTGGATGACTTTCAAAGATGTGGGACGAGAACAATCCAAGATTGCTTGGACTTTCTTGGGGTCCTTTTCCAACCCTAATCCAGAAATGATATATCCAAGAAATGGAATACAAATGGTACACCGAACACACATTTCTCCAACTTACAATACAGTTGGTTCTTCCTCAGACGAGACAAGACTTCTTTGACATGATTGTGGTGTTCCTCAGGAGAGGAAGAAAAAATCAAAATGTCATCTAAATAGATGACAAATGAGACATAAAAGAGATCCCTGAGGATCTCATTAACAGAACCTTGAAAAACAGCAGGTGCATTACACAGCCTGAATGGCATTACCAAATATTCAAAATGACCATCCCTTGTGTTGAATGCTATTTTCCACTCGTCAACCGGCTCAGATACGGATGAGATTGTATGTCAAATAAATCGGTGATTAATGGTAGTGGGTATCAGTTCTTCACCGTGATATCATTCAGACCTCTATAATCTATACATCAAGCCTCCATCCTTTTTAGAAACAAAGAAGAATCCCACTCCAGCAGGTGAAGTAGATGGTCAGATAAATCCCTTTTTTAAATTCTCTTGGATGTATACCGACATGGCATCAGTTTCTAGTAAGGACAACGGATAGGTCCGACCATGGGGAGGCATCTTCCTAGGTAACAAGTCGATGGGACAATCCCATTCCCTATGGGGAGGTAAGCTGTTATGTTTTCTCTGAGAAACAAGCTCAGTGAAAGAATGATATTCCTTAGGTATAGATCAAACCTCTAATGCCTGAATTTCTCTCACAGGTCAGATCTTCGGGAGGTAAGACCCCTGGCATTTCTCACTCCATGACTGAACCTGCATATTAATCCAATCAATTCGGGGGTTGTGCTTACGTAGCCAGGGGTGTCCAAGTATAATCTCATGGGAAGCCTTTGGTATGATTAAGAAGCCAATATGTTCAACATGAAGGGCTTTGATACTGTTACGACTCCGTGGTAGCCAAAAGGAACAGTCTTGCACAGCCTTGAGGGCTGGAATGACTTGGCAGGATGCAGCCGTGTGGTTGCCTTGATGGCTGAGGGAGCTATCTCCAAATGTGGTTTAGAGCCAATTGGCTGAGGTGCAGTCTTTGGGCTGGTAGTAGCTTGTGGGCTGGATGAGGCCTGTGGGTCTATTAGTGGAGAAGCGGCCTTTGGGCTGGTAGCAGCCTCTGGGCTGGATGAGGCCTGTGGGCCTATTAGTTGAGATGCAGTCATTGGGCCAGTAGCAGCCTCTGGGCTGGATGAGGCCTGTGGGCCTATTAGTTGAGATGCGGCCTTTGGGCCGGTAGCAGCCTTTGGGCTAGATACTGCCTTGAGGGCAAGAAAACTTGGCTAGAAGATGCTGTGGAGCTCTAGTATCACCAGGATGACACCAGCGGTTAGTACACAGGATTGCGTACTCAAAACACCCAAGTGTGCTAAATGCCGCCGGGATGACACAAGCGGTTGTACACAGGGTTGCAAACTCGGGACGCCCAGGTGCGCTAAATGCCGCTGGGATGACACAAGCGGTTGTACACAGGGTTGCAAACTCGGGACGCCCAGGTGCGCTAAATGCCGCTGGGATGACACAAGCGGTTGTACACAGGATTGCGTACTCTGGATGCTAGGTCATGTACTCAGGACTCTGAGTGCGGCCTGTGCTGCCTGGATGGCACAAATGGCAAGGCAGGAATGTAGACCGTGCCGCCAAGATGACACCAATGGCAAGTAATGCAGGTCGAGACCGTGCCACCCAGATGATACAAACGGCAAGTAGTGCAGATGCGGACTGTGCCACCTGGATGACACAAATGGCAGGAACAATGGAGATGGATGGATACTGAAACTCGACTGTGAACAGGAGACCAACACAAACCGGAAACACGTGAAATGCTATCAGTGGCATGGAGTGAAGGGCTGGCTGGAATTTAACAGAAACAGGGCCCAACCAGAGCAAGCCTCCCCAATGAGCAGCTGGGCTGTGCACAGACAGGAGAATCAATCAGTTGCACCTGACACTGCACACAGACAGGTAGTAATTAGTGCAGAGGCTCAGCAGCAACCAAGACTGGAACTGCAAACAGTATGCTGCTAACCACAGATCCAAACAGGAGGAAGGAGGAGATTTCAGCGAATGCTTGCCCGGCGTTCACCCCGCACAGCATTGGCAGTGCAGCGGCTTGTGACAGATACGAACTAGAACAGGTTGAGTTCTTTTAGACACAGTCCCACTTGAAATAGGTCTACCATCGATAGAGGTCAAGGAGATAGCATGATCCAAGGTGACGCAAGGAATTTGTAATTTGTCTGCCAAACGAAGGGACATGAAATTTTCTGCTGCCCCTGAATCCAGGAGGGCAGATACGAATACAGGACTAGACTTAATGTCCAAAGCTATGGACAAGACAGAAACATTCTGCTTTAGGGACGGAAATAATACTCCTAACTGAGGGCCTGATTGAGACCCGCTCGCAATCGCACAGCGCTCGCAAGCAGATCAACGGTCTCCCATTGCGCATGCGCCGCCTCCGGCCTGCGCGAGACCCGTCCAGCACAGCGGCTGCTCTGTCGCTACAAAACGGGACGGCTGTCGATGTTGATTGACAGCTCGCCCCGCTTTGTAGGCGGGGGGGGTGGTTAGGCAAACGCAGGCGTTCCCTTAGGAAAGCCTGGCATTTGAGGGTGGCCCTACTGACATCACTAGTGATGTCAGTAGTGGACTTCCTGCTCTATTAGAGCAGGGAGTCCACTCAGGCTTGCGAGAGCTGAGACCCTACCACAGGGTCTCCTCGCAAGCCCGATGATCACGATAATCGCGACGTGCTCCAGGCTGCTCGCAGAAACTGATTCAGAGCGAGCACTCGCCAGCAGCGAGCGGGTCTGAATCAGGCCCTGAGTGTCCCCAGGACTAGTTAGGAATGGGCATTTCCCGGCTTGCAGGTACAGGAAGCCACCAGGTGACCCGTGTCTCCACAGTATAGACAAAGGTTCTTTTGAATACATCTCTGTCGTTCTTCTTTAGAGAGATGGGTAGTCTGTGCCAGAAGGCCGATGTTAGGGCTTCTTTGTTCCATCTGAGCTCTGATGCCAACGTCAGGAACTGAATGACGTACTGACAGACAGGACGAATACCTTGTTTCAGATTCATAATACTGGATGAAGTAGAAGTGGTTCTTCCGGGCTCATTCATTAAAAATCCTCCTGAATTATGTTAAAAATTCTGGGTAATTATCCAGTGACGGATCTGATCGCTCCCAGAGCGGAGAACCCCAATCTAAGACTGAGCCGGACAATAAAGAAACAAATAGGCCACTTTGGTTTTAGGAGTAAGGAAATTGGAGGGTTGTAAAGTAAAAATGTACATCACACTGGCTGAGAAATCCAAGACACAGTTTAGGATTGCCATCAAACCTGCCAGGTGTAGGTAAATACAAACAAGGAGGAACTCCAGAGGCAGATACCACAGAAGTGGAGACAGGAGTACCTACAGGCATACTTGGGAGTTGTTAGTGCAGCTTGTATGGTATCCTGACAGAGTGCCACTTCTTGTAGATACCGTGCTAATTCCTGTTCCATGGTTTCCAATCCTACCAGACGGGAAGCCATGCCGTGAATTAAACCTGTTCTGGACTCCTGTCCAGTGGCCTAATCCATTTGGCCAGTGCAAAGTGTTAGAGCCTGTGTTTGTTGTGGACCCGGGGTGGTAACAGGAGTAAACACCAGAACAGGTTTAAACTGAAAAGTAGGTTGTTTAATGTGAATGTTGGTAGACATGAACAATAAGATAAACTAATGTCCATAACAAACTAATAAATGTAGCAGGAGGAAACTGTAGTGAGTGGGAATAAACAAATGTCCAGCACGGTGACAGAGATGAATAAAGTGAATCCAGATAGACTGTAAAAGGTGAAGAAAAAGAAATTCTGCGCTGGAGTGCAAGTACAATCAGTTCTATTTATTCATACCATATAATTCTCAATAAAAACAGCATAAATATAACATGTTGCACTTATGACTCATGCATGCACTGTCCCAAATAAAACAATTCTAACCACTATTTGTTTGTATGTGGAAATATATAAATAAATGAAATAAAACAGCAATTCAGTACATAGAAATAAGCTATACTATAAGCCTGTATATAAAGTATTAGCAGCTTGAACGAATAATTGTTCTTTAAATCCAGGTGGTTAATCCTAAAAAGGACCACTTAGGTATTTATTAGTATTGTGGATATCCAAGTAATTCTATTGCATATGGAGGATAAAAAAGTCACTAGAATACCTCCAGGTACTAGCTAAAGTGTATAAGTATATCCAAATAAATGAAATGTCCCAAACACTGAGGCAAACAGGGGCGTCCCCCTAGAGCAGATCAGGGTAACAATCGATCAGGTCCAGCCTGACTCACCATCCATACCATGTGTCATCCGCTGATAGTAGCTGGCAAGCGGGAGAAGCTGTAATTACAGCGTCACATTCATCCAGTCTCAGAGCTGGAGCGCTGGCCGACGTCTCTTCATCATGTATAGTGGGGCTGTGCCGCTGACTGCCGTATGCTTTCCAGGTGGGTAATGGGATAGCAGTTCAGGAAAGATAGGACAACAAGAGCTACAGGAACAACTATGCGTTTCAGTCACTGCTGTGACCTTTTTCAATTTAGATGTGAAATAGTTATCCAGATATGCAGAGTAATGGCTAAGAGGGATATCCAGAATAGCTGTTTTGATGGCTGAAAGGAGAATCTGGTAATGCTGTGATGATGGCTGAAAGGAGAATCCGGTAATGCTGTGATGATGACTGAAAGGAGAATCCGGTAATGCTGTGATGATGGCTGTAGAGGAATGGGTTAACTGCGGAGACAGGATCAGGCAGGAGTGGGTCTGATGGTAGGTGCAAGGCGATCTCCAGCAGAGTGCAAGGCAAGGCAGAGTGGTGCAGGCTGCAGGGAGCTGAAGGCAGATAAGGAGCTAGGGCAAGCACGGAGCACAGGTCTCAGGTTCAGGAGTGCAGGAACTCTCTCTCACAGCTGACGCTGTGAAACACATTGCACTGGCAACTATAGGGTACCCAGCAACAGAATGTGATAGGCCAGAGAGCAGGTGACCCGCAGACAATTGGCCTTCTATATCACATGGCCAAAGACAACATGGTGGCTCCCAGACAGCCGTGACACGGAGACACAACTAGTCTTACCTTTGTAAAGATGGCCCAATGCTGGCAGACCTCTGCGCACATGCAATGCCAGTCTCCACACGCCAGCTCCCCTGCCAGAAGGACCGCACTACAGCGCCCTCACCGGTAAGGACTGCAAACCTCCATGCCACGAAACCTGGGTCATGACACTCCTCACCATGGATGCAAGTCTGCAAGGATGAGGAGCAGTGATGGGTCATCACACCTTTCAGGGAAGATGGATGGACCAAGAAAGTCACCTACCAATAAATATATTGGAGCTTCAAGCAGTGCACAAAGCACTCAGTCTGGCGCAGAACCTTCTTCAGGGCAGGCCTGTCCAGGTTCAGTCCGTCAATGCGGCAGAAGGCCTACATACTGTAAATCATCATGGAGGCACACAAAGTATGGCAGCCATGAGGGAAGTGGCAAAATTTCTGCTATGGGCAGAGGGCCAACTTCCAGCAATCTCAGCAATATTTATCCTTCCTAAGTCGCAGGACATACACGCCGGAAAATGGGCTCTTCATCCGGAGGTGTTTAAACTCCTGGTGGACAGGTGGAGGTTGCCGGAAGTCGATCTCATGGCATCACGTCACAACCACAAGGTCCCCAGGTACAGGTCCAGGACAAGGGACCCCTCAGCCACCTTCGTGGATGCTCTGGCGGTGAGATGGAACTTTAGATTGGCATTCCTGTTTTCTCCAATCTCTCTCCTCTCAAGAGTCATCAGAAAATTCAAGCAGGAGGAATAAAGGATGATACTAATAGCCCCTGCCTGGCCCAGGAAGCATTGGTTCTCCTATCTGACATGTTTATCTGTAGACAGTCCACTTCCACTGCCTCTAAGACAGGATTTGCCAATACAGGGTCCCTGTCTTTACCAGGATTTACCTCGGCTGACTTTGATGGCATGGCTCTTGAGTCATCCATCTTAAAGGCCACGGGGGGTTCTCTGTTTCTGTGATTCAGACAAATTTTGAGAGCAAGGAAGCCTGCCTCTGCTCGCATCTATCACAGAATTTGGAGGTTGTTTCTTCTTTGGTGTCCCCACAGAAAATATGATCCCAAGTTTTCAGGGTATCGAGAATACTGGGTTTTCTTCAGGCTGGATTAGTTTTAGGTCTTTGCCTGGTGACCTTGAGAGTCCAAGTTTTGGCTTTGACAGTTTGGTTCCTGTGCAAGATTGCTCCTCTGCTGGATGTTAGAACATTCTTACAGGGGGTTTTGCAGCTGTAACCTCCATTTCTCCCACCGGTGGCACCGTGAGATTTGTCTGTGGTTCTCAGGTCACTGCAGTTGCATCCCTTTGAACCCTTGGATAGGGTGGACTTGAGATGGCTGACTGCAAAGACACTTTTTCTTCTCGCCATCTCTTCAGCCCGCAGAGTTTCTGACTTGGCAGCATTGTCATGTCGTTCTCCATATTTGATATTTCATCCAAATAGAGCGGTCCTCCGTACCAAGGCGGGCTACCTACTAAAAGGTGGTTTCCTGTTTCCATATAAATTAGGAAATTGTAGTCCCGGCCTTCAAGTCTTCAGACCTTTCTACAGGTGAAGCTTCCTTGGATGTGGTTCGAGCACTTTGTATTTACGTAGATCGGACCAGTTCCATCACAAAATCAGATTCTCTTTTTGTGCTATATGGTTTTCACAAAAGAGGTTGGCCAGCAAACAAACAAACATTGGCTCGCTGGCTTTGTATGACTATCTCTCACGTCTATACACAGGCTGGTCTCCCTTTTCCTAACAAGGTGACAGCACATTCCACTCATGGGCGGTAAGACATGGCACCTTGGTTGAACAGTTTTGTAAGGCAGCCACTTGGTCTTCTGTTAATACATTTATCAAATTCTATGATATGTTTGCCTCTCAAGATGTTTCCTTTGGGGTGGCAGATTCTCCTCTCTGCTCAAGAGCGTCCACACCCTTAAGGGAACTACTTTAGGATGTCCCTAAGGTATATCCTGTGGACCCTATGGAACCCGAAGAAGAAATACAGAATTATGGTATAACATACCTTGGATAATTCTTTTTCTTCGAGGTCCATAGGGTCCACAGGGCACCGTTTGTACCATTGAGGCGGCACGGTCTGCATAACATCTGCCACCTGTGTCATCTAGGCGGCATGGTGCGCATTCTAGCTCCCAGCTGCTTGTGTTTTCCCGGTGACACAGAGTGCACTCGCAATCCTGAGTGCACAAACCAGCGTCCAGTGGCTTGTGTCAACCTGACGGCACAGGTCGCACCTCAGCGTCCAAAGTATGCAACCCAGTGTACCATCGCTTGTGTCAACCTGGCGACATAGGCCGCACCTCAGCGTCCTTAGTACGCAATCCAGCGTACCTATGCTTGTGTCAACCCAGCAGCACAAGTCGCAAACCAGCGTCTTAAGTAGGTCTCCTCCGTACCATCACTAGTGTCAACTCGGCAACACTAGGTATCTTCACTGCCACCAGCCAAGGCATACCAGCCCTCAAGGCTGTTACATGGCCAGAATGCAGCATTTTGCTCACGGCCCACAGGCCGCTATCAGCCAAGGCATACCAGCCCTCAAGGCTGCTACACGGCCCAAAGGCCGTATCTTGGTCACAGGCCACTACCAGCCAAGGCATACCAGCTCTCAAGGCTGCTACACGGCCCAAAGGCTGCATCTTGTTCACTGCCCACATGCCACAAACAGCCAAGGTTTCCAGCCCTCAAGGGTACTACACGGCACATAGGCCACATCTTGCTCACGGCTCACAGGCCACTACCAGCCAAGGCATACCAGCCCTCATGGCTGCTATATGGTCCAAAGGCCACATCGTGTTCATGGCCCACAGGCCGCAGCCAAGGTTTCCAGCCCTCAAGGCTGCTACACGACCCAAAGGCCGCATCTTGCTCACGGCACACAAACCACAACCAGCCAAGGTTTCCAGCCCTCAAGGCTGCTATATGGTCCAAAGGCCACATCGTGTTCATGGCCCACAGGCCGCAGCCAAGGTTTCCAGCCCTCAAGGCTGCTACACGACCCAAAAGCCACATCTAGCTCACGGCCTACAGGCCACAATCAGTCTATGTCATCTGCTTCTAAGACTGTAACAGAATTTGCCTTCTTGACTAAAACTCCGATCCCTAACAGTTAATCCATACAGTCCATGAAGAGGTTTACTGGGAACACAAATGTTCATATGAATCACTGAGTATCCAATAGTGGTAAAAGTCAATAGCCAGTCTATAGCAGCATTTAATCGTAAGTGAGATATAATAGCAGCCGGAGCCTCCAGACTCCCTACCGATGTCCGTACTCACAGTATTGGTTGTATATGCTGTAGCCAAAACTTCACAGAATCCAAGTATCAGTGTACATATATTCAGTCCACTGTGGGGGATGTACTGCTGGAGCTTCAATGATCTGTGCTCACTAATAGCAATGCAGTATTCTCCAAATGAGCCAACGCACCGCAAGTGCGTGTGCAATAAAAGTTCAGGAGGAGACCACCCTCTGTATCCTCAACGTGTTTCCCTGCAACTTGAGCAGCTTTTTCAAGAGGCGGAAGTATTTGTTGGTTTGTCAAGAGCCCCAAAATATATCCCTGCAATTAATTATGAGCTGATCTAATTTAACACAGTATTATTCACTTGTTTCAATCGACACATAAAACACAATCATACATATGCAAAAAAAATGAACTTGACATGTCACAGTGAATCTAAAAAATAATAATAATAATAATCACTTGAATATATCATAACTACTTAGATATATCATTTCAATATATCTATTCCTAAATAATGGCAAATAACCAATTATTTAGAAAGTTATAACCTACTTCAATTAAAGATCTCAACACATTTCACCAGGTATAGGTTTCAGTAAACCATAGCAAACTTAGCAAGGGAAAGCCCTTGGTATTGTTCACATCTTAAAAGGGAAAGATACGTATATATGAATAAACAGGCAAAACAAGAAAAGGTGGATAGGAGAACACACATTTAACTTTAAACAGTCATATAATAGGCATATAACAGACATATATACACCTAAGCACAAGTATATACACACAGAAAAAGATGCATATGTGTGAATAAACAGGTAAAGCAAGAAGAGATGGATAAGAGAGTCTACACTCATTGACTTTAAACAGTCATATAATAAATCAGATTGCAATTGAACAGAAATCTATACCCCTAAATAGGAGTATATACACAACTAGATGTTATGTACATCTTAAAGAGAAAGATGCACATGTGTGAATAAACAGGCAAAGCAAGAAGAGATGGATAGGGGAACCTACATTCATTAACTTTAAAAAATCATATAATAAGTAAGATTACAGCTAAGCAGAAGTATATACTTACATAGATGAGCAAGCAAGGTATTCCTATATGAATTCAAAGTCAATCATTTCATTTAACCCTTGCAGCTTCAAGGACTGTAATTTCAATATCCAAGAAGCCTCCTGTCGACATAGTTTTCTAAATCGCCCCCTCTGCTCATCACATAAATAATTTCTAATCCAATCACATGCAGTCTTGCAGGAAACCCCACAATGATATTCCAAAAAATGACCCATTGGTTTTTGACTTTACAGCCATTTAAATTAGTTGTGCAGCATCACCCTGAGAAACAACACCTAAATACTGATGCTCTGTCCAGAAGGTTTGTGGGTCCCGATCTTCCTCACAACCCTGCGGTGAAGCTAGAGGAGGGGGAAGAAGGGGAACTTTGGAGGGAGGTGGAGGAGTGTCTTTCTGAGTGGATAGCACCAATAGATGTAGGCGAGGCAAGTAATTCACCTGGAAGTTCTTAGCTTCACCAAGGTGGTTGAAACTAAGGGGAGAGGAGTGTGGCATGGACAGCAGGATTTCACTGGTTTAAATGTGAAACAGCAGTTGAACATCGATCCAGTCCAGGTTTCCTTTAAGGTTAGAGATTCACTGCAGCTAGGCTGATTAGTAGCACCTGTTAGCTAGCTTTAAAACTGTTGTTTGTGCACAGGAATGATGATCCTGACGGTCGCCTAGGTTATAGGCCCGGGGGTGACTAGTATTAGGGATCCTGGACCTATGAGTCCACTAAAGAACTGTGTTGCTGTTTGGAAGGTTCTGTGTACCAGCCTGTAACATCTTGCCTGTGAACAACTGCACTGTCTTGTATACCTGCCTGTGAAGAGGATATAAACGTCTGTTGGATTTTACCCAGTATATGTGATTCTTGTCACAATACATATAAAATTATTTATTATTTATGTCATATTGCGAAGTAAAATCTTGGAAGGAGGGTAAATGTGGGTACACACCTAACAGATATACAGATGTGTCCTGCTACATCTTTGCTCCATACGGCATGTAGCGCCCTGCTGTGCCACTGCTTGGCGATGTATATCGCAGCATGCTGCAGTAAGGCGCAACATAACGTACTGAAGCGCTGGAAAAGGCGGAGTGTGTAATACAATTTACTGTCCACCAGGTGTTGCTTTTCCTAAACTGCATAGCGTATGTGTCAAATAACCAACAAAGCTTTTGAAGCGCTGTCTTCTGATTGGCCGATTGAGCCTGTCATTCATTACACTATACAGTAGCATTGGACTGTGTTTTGTCATGAATGCAGCATTGTGTTGTACTGTAGAAATGTGACCAAATTGCTTGCAAGTACTGTCTAGTAACTACAGTAGTGTTGTAGTTGCACGTGGCCAATATTTTTTTCTTGTACTGTATTGCTATTCAATTCTAGTACAGTATGTAGAGTCTTTCAGTATACAGTATTTGTTTGTGGTGTATTGAGGGTTCCAGTAAAGAATTGTACAGTAGGGGTTTATTGTATTTGTTTCAAAACTGTTTTGAGGCAAACTTACAGTACAGTGTTATATTTCCACAGTCCAGACACCACCACCAGGCCAACCAACACCCCAGGCTCACTGGGACCACCACCAGGAAAATGGCCCTAGCACACCTACCCAGCCAGTAAGTGCTCTTCAATTTCTCCCTTGCTCACCTTGCTTCCCAGCTTTATCGTGTACGGTACTGAGTGTTTTTTGGGGGACAATAATGGGCACAGCCTGCGGTGGCATTGAGTAGAAGTGAATGATGGTGGGGGAAGGTGGTGAGCCATACAGTGAGTTCAGCGGGATTGAATAGTAATGAGTGATGTTGGGGGAGGTGGGGACTTGGGTGGCCTAACAGAGAGGAAGGGAGGGGAAAAGTGCAGAGTACAGTAGTTTAATAGTATTGAACCTGAAATGATCTCTCTTTATGAAAAACTTCCTGTGCGTTGTATGGACGGCCATGTAATGTGTATAGCAGAAATGACAGGTGGTGGCAATTTGAGAGCAATGTATTGAGTTCGGCAGAGTTCCTTAAGAATATAGAACTTGAATTGCTCTGTCTTTATTTAATGCTGGGTGTGTGTCTTCTGGCCAACACAGATATGTATTTTTTATTAATGACAGAACTCACACACCAAATGATTTGTTTGTTTATTTAACCCTGTAGTGAAGATTTAAAGAAAAAAATCAAATAAAAATACTTATGTACAAAATGTCCCTTTCCGGGCCCACTCTGTAAGGCGCTCACCTTAACCACTCGCCCACACATGCCAGCCGTATCAAGAGCCACTCCTGTTGTGTATGTGATGTTAAGTGTGCAACTTTACAGCAGGTAAAGTGTACAATACAATGTCAAAAGCAGATTATAGTCTAATGAAGCTGGATGTTATAATATGGAGATGAGGAAAGTGAGAAGCAATGCATAATGTTGAGCAGAGTACTTTAAAAGTATTGAACCTGAAATTATCTCTCTTTATGAAAAACTGAGGGCTGCTGGTCACACTGCACTCACACTGAGGACTGCACTCACACTGAGGACTGCACTCACACTGAGGACTGCTGCTGCTACTCACACTGCACTCACACTGAGGACTGCTGCTGCTACTCACACTGCACTCACACTGAGGGCTGCTGCTCACACTGCACTCACACTGAGGACTGCTGCTGCTCACACTGCACTCACACTGAGGACTGCTACTGCTGCTGCTCACACTGCACTCACACTGAGGGCTGCTGCTCACACTGCACTCACACTGTCAGTCTGACACAGAGCAGGGTTGCAGGTGTTGCCACATGGATGTATGAGTCACACACACATCCGTCACGGCTCTTGCTGTCAGCTCCCTCTGACCGGGCCTCTTGAAGGTCACATCAACCCCCTTCCAAGGTTACAGCTTCGGCACCCGCACCCCCCCTCCTCTCCAAATCCCAGCTCAGACTGAAAGCGACATATCACTGTACTCACCTTCCAAACCTCAAGTGGACTCTGGCGGAAGATCATTTGAATAACCCGGCCCATCCAGGTGATGCGCTGAAAGGCCAACCTATCGTGCGTCGGCCATACACACAGCACAATGAACCAATATATCTGTAGATACATTGGGCATCAGCTGTGCAGCGTAGCCAATGCCAATTGTCTGTGAACGTCGATGTTCACAGACATATTGTTTGTATACACTGGCCGACGGGCACTTGATACATTGGCCGATCAATTGATCGGCCAATATATCTGCCAGTGTGTACATTACATTACACATTAGTCAGAACAATGCAAACTTTCACAAATAAATAAACAATTTCTTAAAACAAACTGGTTAGTGCAAACTGACACAACAATTGCTTAGCAGTGCAGCTGGTTCCCAGCTTTCTTACTTGGAAGGAGGGGATGTACTTTTGTGACCGGTGGCCGCACCCCCGGGGGAAGGATAGGGTTAGACCCCCCAGGAGGGTTAGGTTTAGGGTGCGAGAAGGGAGGTTTAGGCACTAACGGGGGGAGGTTAGGGTTAGGCACTGGGGGGAGGTTAGGGTTAGGCACTGGGGGAGGTTAGGGTTAGGCACCCCTAAAGGAGGGTTAGGGGGGGAGAGGGGAGGGTTAGCTGTACTTACCTCCGCTGTCGGGATTTCCTCCCTTTGGTCAGCCGCTATCAGGATTTGAACCGGCGGCAATACAGCCGCCGGCAATTCAATCCCATTCCAGGATGAGTAGCTGGCAGCAAATCTCTGGGTTAGAGGGACTTTTAGCTGTGTCGTTTCCGCTGGTAGCCGCTGTCGCTGGAGTGCAGAATCTGCTGGCTGGATTTCTGACAAGAAGCAAGGCGGCTTTTTGCAATCGGTAGAGGTATATGACCTATAGATAGGAGTAACAACTCTGGTTAATTATATGACCGCGAATAACCAACTTTGGGGCTTGCCAGAATGTTAATGGATCTATCTGTGGGTGCTGTCCACTATCTATCCAGAACTCCTCCCAAAATTAAAAAATTTTTACTTTAAGTTTCACAGATGATAATAAGTTTTTTGGAAATCTTCATTGCCTGTAAGATCCCCTGGTGGTGATCCTCAGAGGCGTAATTAGACTTTTTGGTGCCCTGTGCAGAAAGAGCATTGGCGCCCCCCCTCATTTTTGAATGGGACATAATGCAACCAAAAAAGGGGAATGGCTTCATGGGGAAGGGCCAGGGAAGAGATAGGAGAGGCCAGGAAATGCTGGGGATGAAATAAGAGGAAGCTACAAGCAAGAATGATAATAAACAGAAATTTGACAGGCCCAAACAGCGCCCCCTGACCTGTGGTGCCCTGTGCGATGGCACCGGCCGCACTACCCTAGCTACGGCCCTGGTGATCCTCACCCAGATTAGTGGATGATCAGACAAACACATACTGTAGGTTCCATCCTAATGTCAATAATATTTGGAAATAAGGAATCAGCTACAAATATGTCATTTATTCTTGATAGAGTGCCATGTGCTGCTGACAAACACAAATATTTCTTATCCAAGGGATGATGAGTTCTCCAAACATCTGTCAATAATGATTGTTTCAAAAAAATAAGTAAGACCTAGCTTTGGAAGACGCTGCTTAAAATTAACTTAAGGGTGCATACACACGGTCAGATTTTTCTTCAGATCTGAACGATAACGATTTCAAAAATCGTTCAATCGTTCATATCTGAAGGAAAATCTGACACATCTGACATGTCTGAATGATGAACGATGTGCATTCCCGATGCTCAGATAATGATATCTGACATCTGATGTGTTTGCAGTCAGATTTGGACAATTCCATTCATTTTAATGCAGTCAAATATCGTTCATAGGCCCTCATTCAGAGCCGGACGCTCTGAGCAGAGCACTCGCTCTGAATGAGGGCCGTCCTCCATAAAAATGGAGTGTCCTCCTGGACGCTCGTATAGCTGTGGGTCACCACCCACAGCTCATACGAGCGTGCAGGATGATGGTCGCGATGGTCTTGACCATCACGACCATCGCCAGTGCGACCAGAAGCCTGTGGTCGAGGTTTTCGACCACAAGCCCTGGAGTGATTTTGGCTCTATCAGAGCCAAAATCACTCCCACTGACATCACTAGTGATGTCAGTGGGGCCGGCTTCTGACGGTAGGCGTTCCCTTGGGAACGCCCCCGTCTGGGAGGCACGCCCACCAAAGGGGGCGTGCTGTCAATCAACATCGACAGCACGCCCCTTTTGATCAGACACAACGAGCGAAGGAAAGTCCTACGCTCGCCGCGTCTGGCGCATGCGCACGATGGAGCTCCCTCCGTCGTGCGCATGCGCAGTGCACACCATCGACCCACTTGCGAGCGGACAGCCGCTTGCGAGTGGGTCTGAATGAGGCCCATAGTTCAAATTGTTGGTCAAATCGTTCATCAAATCATTCAGATCGTTCAATGCATTCATCTGACACATCTGACAAATCTGACCATGTGTATGCTCCATTAGAATTAGTATTCATATATTTGGATAATAAAAGATTAGTCTCCTCCTACAAGTAAGAAAAAAGACATATATGGGAAGGAGCGCTTGAAAAAAATCCCTTTGAGTATGCATTTGGAGCATATACTATACATAACACATATCTGGTTTGACTAATATGCACATCTGCAATCAAATATTGGCCTTCAGAATACTGTATCAACCTTCAATTGTTTCCTAACCAATATAAGAACACCTTTCAATGTATAAAGGCATGGGTGTTGGATGGGGGGGCAAGGTGGCGGCTCGCCCCCCTCAAACATTTCAAAGGAATAATGGCAGCAGACTGTCAGGGCTGTGCAGCTTTATAGTAATAGGCTGCACAACCCCCGCACCGCATAGAGGAAGAGGTGTAATGTGCGCTCTATAAGTTAAAACACTGCACATTACATTTCCTCCTCTGTGCAGTGCAGGGGCTGTGCAGCCTATTACTATAAAGCACCACACAGTACACCTCCTCCTCTGTGCAGTGCAGGGGCTGTGCAGCCTATTACTATAAAGCACCACACAGTACACCTCCTCCTCTGTGCAGTGCAGGGGCTGTGCAGCCTATTACTATAAAGCACCACACAGTACACCTCCTCCTCTGTGCAGTGCAGGGGCTGTGCAGCCGATTACTATAAAGCACCACACAGTACACCTCCTCCTCTGTGCAGTGCAGGGGCTGTGCAGCCTATTACTATAAAGCACCACACAGTACACCTCCTCCTCTGTGCAGTGCAGGGGCTGTGCAGCCTATTACTATATAGCACCATACATTACACCTCCTCCTCTGTGCAGTGCAGGGGCTGTGCAGCCTATTACTATAAAGCACCACACAGTACACCTCCTCCTCTGTGCAGTGCAGGGGCTGTGCAGCCTATTACTATAAAGCACCACACAGTACACCTCCTCCTCTGTGCAGTGCAGGGGCTGTGCAGCCTATTACTATAAAGCACCACACAGTACACCTCCTCCTCTGTGCAGTGCAGGGGCTGTGCAGCCTATTACTATAAAGCACCACACAGTACACCTCCTCCTCTGTGCAGTGCAGGGGCTGTGCAGCCTATTACTATAAAGCACCATACATTACACCTCCTCCTCTGTGCAGTGCAGGGGCTGTGCAGCCTATTACTATAAAGCACCACACATTACACCTCCTCCTCTGTGCAGTGCAGGGGCTGCGCAGCCTATTACTATAAAGCACCACACAGTACACCTCCTCCTCTGTGCAGCGCAGGGGCTGTGCAGCCTATTACTATAAAGCACCACACATTACACCTCCTCCTCTGTGCAGTGCAGGGGCTGCGCAGCCTATTACTATAAAGCACCACACATTACACCTCCTCCTCTGTGCAGTGCAGGGGCTGCGCAGCCTATTACTATAAAGCACCATACATTACACCTCCTCCTCTGTGCAGTGCAGGGGCTGCGCAGCCTATTACTATAAAGCACCACACATTACACCTCCTCCTCTGTGCAGTGCAGGGGCTGTGCAGCCTATTACTATAAAGCACCACACAGTACACCTCCTCCTCTGTGCAGTGCAGGGGCTGTGCAGCCTATCACTATAAAGCACCACACAGTACACCTCCTCCTCTGTGCAGTGCAGGGGCTGTGCAGCCTATTACTATAAAGCACCACACAGTACACCTCCTCCTCTGTGCAGCGCAGGGGCTGTGCAGCCTATTACTATAAAGCACCACACAGTACACCTCCTCCTCTGTGCAGTGCAGGGGCTGCGCAGCCTATTACTATAAAGCACCACACAGTACACCTCCTCCTCTGTGCAGTGCAGGGGCTGCGCAGCCTATTACTATAAAGCACCACACATTACACCTCCTCCTCTGTGCAGTGCAGGGGCTGCGCAGCCTATTACTATAAAGCACCACACATTACACCTCCTCCTCTGTGCAGTGCAGGGGCTGTGCAGCCTATTACTATAAAGCACCACACAGTACACCTCCTCCTCTGTGCAGTGCAGGGGCTGTGCAGCCTATTACTATAAAGCACCACACAGTACACCTCCTCCTCTGTGCAGTGCAGGGGCTGTGCAGCCTATTACTATAAAGCACCACACAGTACACCTCCTCCTCTGTGCAGCGCAGGGGCTGTGCAGCCTATTACTATAAAGCACCACACAGTACACCTCCTCCTCTGTGCAGCGCAGGGGCTGCGCAGCCTATTACTATAAAGCACCACACAGTACACCTCCTCCTCTGTGCAGTGCAGGGGCTGCGCAGCCTATTACTATAAAGCACCACACAGTACACCTCCTCCTCTGTGGTATTTCCCTTCGTTTGTAAATGGGGCCCAAAGATTGATAGATTGGCTACCCATATACTGTAGATGCTATCCTGCTTAGGATATGATCACTGTTATGGTATATCCGTATTGGTTTTGTTGTCCTAAGTTGCTATGGTGATGGGAACTCACATGTGACGCTTGGCGCATGATGACGTCACGACCGCGACGGACATGTGTTCGATCCCGGGATTTTGGTCTTCGCGTGGTGTATGTCGGTGTGTTATTTAAGGTCAGTATGTCTTTGTATTTGTTAAGCCTGATGACAGTGCTGGAATGAAAAAGCACTGAAACCTTGCTGTTTGCATATGCCAGTATCATGTCGCTATTGAAGTTCCAGGAATGCTGCACCCTCCGCTGCTGTTTGTAAGTTAAATTGTGCTGGCACCCGGCCGAGTATTATTCATTACAGGAGAGCCGGACCATACTGTTGTGTTATATACAGTCAGGTCCTTAAATATTGGGACATTGACAGAATTTTCAGATTTTGGCCTCTATTCACCACCACAATGTTTTTGAAATGAAAAAAACAAGATGTGCTTTAACTGCAGACTTTCAGATTTAATTTGAGGGTAATTACATCCAAATCGGGTGAACGGTGTAGGAATTACAACAGTTTAAATATGTGCCTCCCACTTTTTAAGGGACCAAAAGTAATGGGACTATCAACAAAAGCTATTTCATGGACAGGTGTGAGCTATTCCCTCGTTATTTCATTATCAATTAAGCAGGTAAAAGGTCTGGAGTTGATTCTAGGTGTGACATTTGCATTTGGAATCAGTTGCTGTCGACTCTCAATATGAGATCCAAAGAGCTGTCACTATCAGTGAAGCAAGCCATCATTAGGCTGAAAAATCAAAACAAACCCATCAGAGAGATAGCAAAAACATTAGGTGTGGCCAAATCAACTGTTTGGAACATTCTTAAAAAGAAAGAATGCCCTGGAGAGCTCAGCAACACCAAAAGACCCGGAAGACCACGGAAAACAACTGTGGTGGATGACAAAATAATTATTTCCCTGGTGAAGAAAAACCCCTTCACAACAGTTGGCCAAATCAAGAACACTCTCCAGGAGGTAGGTGTATATGTGTCAAAGTCAACAATCAAGAGAAGACTTCACAAGAGTGAATATAGAGGGTTCACCACAAGATGCAAACCATTGGTGAGCCACAAAAACAGGAAGACCAGATTAGAGTTTGCCAAACAACATGTAAAAAAGCCATTACAGTTCTGGAACAACATTCTATGGACAGATGAAACAAAGATCAACTTGTACCAGAGTGATGGGAAGAGAAGAGAAGGAAAGGAACTGCTCATGATCCTCATCAGTGAAGCATGGTGGTGGTAGTGTCATGGCGTGGGTATGTATGGCTGCCAATAGAACTGGTTCCCTTGTATTTATTGATGATGTGACTGCTGACAAAAGCAGCAGAATTAATTCTGAAGTGTTTCGGGCAATATTATTTGCTCATATTCAGTCAAATACTTCAGAACTCATTGGACGGCGCTTCACAGTGCAGATGGACAATGACCCGAAGCATACTGCATGAGCAACCAAAGAGTTTTTTAAGGCTAAAAAGTTGAATGTTATGCAATGGCCAAGTCAATCCCCTGACCTGAATCCGATTGAGCATGCATTCCACTTGATGAAGACAAAACTGAAGGAAAAATGCCCCAAGAACAAGCTGGAACTGAAGACATTTGCAGTAGAGGCCTGGCAGAGCATCACCAGGGATGAAACCCAGCATCTGGTGATGTCTATGCGTTCCAGACTTCAGGCTGTAATTGCCTGCAAAGGATTTGCAACAAAGTATTAAAAAGTGAAAGTTAGATTTAGGATTTTTAGTTTGTCCCATTACTTTTGGCCCCTTAAAAAGTGGGAGGCACATATAGAAACCGTTGTAATTCCTACACCGTTCACCTGATTTGGATGTAATTACCCTCAAATTAAATCTCAAAGTCTGCTGTTAAATCGCATCTTGTTTGTTTCATTTCAAAGCCATTGTGGTAGTGAATACAGGCCAAAATCTGAAAATTCTGTCCCAATATTTATGGACCTGACTGTATATATATAGGTGTGTGTATATATATATATATATATATATATATATATATATACATATATATATATATATATATACACCAGTCAAATCAGCGGCACTCTGGTAACAAAAGTACAACTCACATAGCTGTTGGGTAAAGCAACTTTTCAGCGCCCTTTATTGGCGCTTTCTTCAAGCTGGTAATACAAAGACACAGACAAACCTTAAATAGCCAGCTAATGCTGCAGCTGACTTCCGATCACTCGGATGTGCGCCGCCTGACGGCGGGCGCATCGAGCACTGCATCATAGTTAACATGCCTGGTTGCCATGGTGATCGAGCAACAAACCAGGACAAAGTGTCAAATAACATTTTTACAAATGAATAACACTGATAACATGTTACAAATCGGCAAACACATATGGAGTAAAACATGAAAAAATTACTCACATTTAAAATACACCGACCAGCTGCTGCTGGACTGTATACACAACACGACATGCTTTTTTTTATCACAAACATACATAAAATGGGATAACATACAATAGGAAGCAAAAATTGACTGAAAACATCGAAATGAGAATTGATAGCAAATTATCGATGTACCCATGGCCAATTGCAATACAACCAACTAGTGTATCACAACCCTTACATATAAGAATATTTACGGGTGTCTAAGTCACCTTCATAGATCATTAAATGGGGTATATTACAACCTCCCAAGGCTACATTAAATAAAGCATTGTAATCCCAGGGTCTCGTTAAGGCCGCCCGGTGACAGAGTGTCTAATCTCATTATCCAATTTGCCTCCCGTTGTAATAACCTTTTGCTGCGGTCTCCTCCCCTAATCAAAGGGGGTACATGATCTATGATCCTATATCGCAAAGACGCGATATTGTGCTTTGCCGCAGCAAAATGTCTGGCAACAGGTTGCTCGCTGGTGCCATTTGCTAACGCTGCCCTTATGGCTGAATGATGTTGAGTCATTCTAACACGTAATGTACATTCAGTCTTGCCTATGTACATTTTAGAACATGGACATGTAATGGCATAGATTATAAATGTATTGGTACAAGTCAAATGGTATCTGATATTATATTTAGTCCCAGTATACGGGTGGGAAAAAACTGACCCTGTTTGCAAAAAACCACAAGTAGTGCAGTTCGTGCATCTAAAGCAACCCAATTTTGGTGTCCCCAAAAAGGTACTGGTCTTAGATTTGCTATTGGTGCCCCAATTAGTAATATCATTACGGACCAAAATGTCTTTTAAGTTAGTGCCTCTACGATAGCAAGACATAAGCCTTGTGTCCTTAATTGGTGCAAGATCTTTATCGGTGTTAACAATATGCCATAATGATTTGACCTTGCGATCAATGACAGAACTCATATGGTTATACCTGTTGACCCAGATATGTCCGTTACTGGACTGGTCAGATTCCATCCGATCAGCCTTAATCAATTTGTCTAAAGGGACTCAGCATAGCTAGGAATCGTGAGGAAGGTTTACACCAGTTGAACCTTATGTTCAACAAATTCTCAGAGAGAGGATTAAAAAAATCCATTTTAGAAAGAGCTAAAAAGAAGGCATTGGCAGTCCCTTTAGACACAATGTGAATCATGTGATGCACCCAGAGTCCTCTGTGAGAGAAATAACCTCAAGATGACGATTTACCTAGCATACCTGGTGGCGGATATGACGCAATGCATTCCATTTGCGTTCCAACACTGCAATTAGATGTCTTAGCTCATTTAAACGCTTATTAGCGCTATGATTTTTATGTATATGTTACCAGTTCTTATGCTTGCATAGGACTAGTTATATGTTGATTCATGTGGAAGTCAACAGGAAGTGATGTCATGCAATCACACCCATGTGGCGTCCATTTCAATCTAGTAACTGGCTATAAATATGTATAGTTTGCCCCATACATACATCCCCTTGATGAAGTCTCTGTCATGAGATGAAATGCGTTGGGACCACCTATATGGACAGATAAGCCTGTTTTTATTTTTATTCCTGTATGTGTGCTACTTACCGTATGCCTGTTGTCTGAATTTTTTATTAAATATATCATTTTAAAATTATTGTGGATGTTTTATATGTCTGGGACCTTAGTGTTCCTAAATTATTTGCATATGTATATTATTCTCTCCACTGGACATTCTTTATATACGGTATATACTATGTGAGGTTTTATGCTCTTCTTTTTCATATACATTCAAATGATGGTCAGTTGACTGAAGATCATTCCCTTATAAGATAAGTCTCTGGATCCCCTTGTCCCTTTATGCACTTATTTAGGCACTTTTGAAATTGATTTTTACGCTAGTAGGCGCTCTTTTATCTTTATTTATTTAATATGCCAGATATTTTAGGAGGTTTCTGATGAGACAGCTGTTTATGTTTATCCTTGTTGCTAAGAAATCAGTTGTTTCAACTCTCCATGTTACTGCATTTTTTTTTGCCATATTTATTGTTTTATGTTACATTTACATATTTCTTAGAAACCCATGGCTTCTTTATGACACGATTGGCAGGTTTCAATTACACAGCCGTGTCTAGATATTTCTTAAGCTGGGTACACACTGAGATGATGTTGTTACAATTTGGCCAAATGGTAATGACCAGAGGTGTAGTATGTGGCCAGGGTGCCCGGAGCACGAGTGTGCTACCGCGCCCCCCCAAAAAAGTGTCTGCTATATAATGTAACTGCTATATATATACACATACATACAGGCAAGGTCACACATACATACATACAGACAAACATATACACATACAGGCAGGGTCACACATACATACAGACAAACATATACACATACAGGCAGGGTCACACATACATACAAACATACATATAGGCAGGCAGGGTCACACATACATTCATACACATACAGGCAGGATCACACATATATATTTTATATATATACAGTGTGTGTGTATATATATATATATATATATATATATATTCCATAGACAAAAAAACATACAGTTTCACATGTCCCATTAAGGTTTCTTAGACATGATCTGAAATTTCACAAAACCTTCTGAATTTGTGCCACTGAAACTAAAAAAAGCAATGAAATTACGATCATTAAGGCTGACGGCTTAATGGACGTGTTCCTTGCGCAATACAGATATGGCATGCCATCACACCCTGTGGTTAACCTCAGATTTAGCACTCTCAGAGTGAGATTGCTGTCACTCACAAAATGGTGGAGCTGCTAATTCACAGAATTGTGTTCTCATGGAATATACACATACAGTCTATGCAACTGAGGTCTGAGCAGAAGAAAGAGCTGCACAGATGGGATAAGAGGAAACAGCACTGGGTTCTGATCCGGTCCTGGTTTTGGAAATACAGGGGGAAAAATGAGTAGGGTCCCCCTGTATTTTTCAGAACAAGCACCAGACTTTTTCTAGCGGGGGGCTAATGCCACAGCCAGGGGAGCCCTATCACTGGCCCCCCAGCTGCAGCATTAACCTTGACCTCTAGTCAGCCCAGGCCAGGGATCCCTGGGGAGCTGGGGACCCCCCCAATAAAGGGGTACCCCTCTCCAGGGCACCCCTGGGTGATAGCCCAGGGCTATCCCCGGCACCCCTGGGCGGTGGGTGCTGGGTTGATTGTGTAATGTGAGGTGCATTTTAAAGACTATTTTCTTTTGCAGGTGAACTATAGGTCCCAGCAAGCCTCCCCCACATGCTGGTACTTGGAAAAGTACCAGGAAGCGGGGAATTTTTGGCCCACTGGTACCTGTAGTACACCTGTAAAAGAAATATTAAAATAAACACACCGTTATTTTAAATAAAATTTATTTTATCTGCACCCTCACCTGGGGGGCGGCAGCCTTTAAGCTCTTTTTCATGGCTGCCACCACCCCAGGATTTTGGCGTCTTTGCCTGGCGGGCGCCAAACTGCCAGGGCTTCGGCATCTTCACCTGGTGGGCGCCAACCCACCAGGGTTTCTGCATTTTTGCTTGGTAGACGCCAACGGCGTCTTCACCTAGTGGGCGGAAGCCTGCATCAGCTCTTTTTGTGGCCGCCACCCACTAGGGCTTCGGGCATCTTTGCCTGGCAGGCACCAACCCGCCAGGGCTTTGGTGTCTTTGCCTGCCGGGTGCCAACCCGCCAGGGCTTTGGCGTCTGTACATAGTGGGCGGCAGCCTGGGGCAGCTCTTTTTCATGGCTGCCACCCACTAGGAATTCCAGCGTCTTTGCCTGGTGGGTTGCTTCGGTGTCTTTGCCTGGCGGGCGCCAACCCGCAAGGGCTTTGGCATCTTCACCTAGTGGGTGGCAGCCTGTGTCAGCTCTTTTTTATTGCTGCCACCCACTAGGACTTCCAGCGCCTTTGCCTGGTGGGCACCAACATGCCAGGGTTTTGGCATCTTTGCCTGGTGGGGGCGCCAACCCGCCAGGACTTCGGCATCTTTGCCTAGTGGGTGGCAGCCTGTGTGAGCTCTTTTGCATGGCCACTGCCCACTAGGACATCTTTGCCTGGTGGGCGCCAACCCGCCAGGGCTTCAGCGTCTTTGCCTGGCTTGTGCCAACCCACCAGGGCTTCTGACTTCTTCACCTGGGAGGTGGCTGCCACCTCCCCAGGGCTTCTGGTGTCCTCTTTAGAAGTGCTGGGTCCCTCAGCTGCCACCTCTGATGACGTAGGGAGCCGTGATCGGCTCACATCTGCCATCTATGAAATTCCAAGATGGCCGTCGCAAGCCAATCATGGCTTGTGACATCATTGGCGGCGGCACCCAGCAGCGGCAGCAAGTTGTCGGCGGTGGGCCTGGATCCGAGAGGATCCAGTCCCTGCCAGCCATTCTGCAGAGAGGATCCAGTCCCTGCAAGCCATTCTGCCCTGCCAGCCATTCTGCCAGCGCCATTTTTGAAAATGATTGGCTCGCAGCGGCCATCTTTGAATTTCAATAATGGTGCTTTGGCACCATTTTTTAAATGGGCACCGCTGCCATACTCGGCAGAGTGGCTGGCAGGGATGGGATCCTCTTGAATCCAGGCCCACCACCGACACCGGCACATATGATAGATGCCACCGCTACTGTGTACCGCTGCCGGCGCTGCAGAGCCAGCCCTAGGCATAGGCATTCTAAGCAAATGCCTAGGGCATCTGGAATGCCTTAGGGGTATCCCACGGCTCTGCAGCTCAGCTCAGATAGCGCAGCGGACAGGTCAGAATTAGCTTCTGCACAAAAGCTCATTCTAGCTACAAGACAAGTAAGATGGCTGTGGCCACTCATCCCTTGGGCCTTTGTATAGCTGAGTAGTGACAACTCATGGCTCTGCCTCCTCCTCCTCCATTAGCCGCCACCGCCCAGTGCCTATCCAGGCAGGCACTGGCACTGCAGCAGGGACGGTCCTGACTCCCAGGCCTGGCTAAAGAAGAGACAGATGGTCAGACAACCACCAGACAAGAGTGAGTCTATCTTAGCTCAGGCTGGGAGAGGGAAGGGTACTGGGCAGAGAGGGGTACTGCTGCCTGCTGGATATAACTCAGAGTCTGACTCTGAGAGGTGCTGCCTGAGGTGCTGATGGGCACTGGGAACAGGGGTGCCATGCTGCCTGCTAGATGAATCATCATCTGACTTTGTCTAAAAGAGGATTTGCTTGGGGTGCTGAGTGACTGTGCTGCTGGAATGGAGAGCCATTGGTGAGCTGGAGATGTATATACATTTCCTTGTGGCTAGTCTTTAACACAAATATATATATATATATATATATATAATACACACACACTCACACACACACACAGTATATATATTGTGATAGAAGCACTGGAGAAGTCTGGGATGGCATATATGTGACTCCCAGATTCCTATCATATGTGTTTTAAAAACCCCAGGAAAAGTCTGTTATGCCAAACAGACCAGAAGTGTCGGCTTTTGGTAAAAGCTGGATAATGGGTCCTAGGGGTGTGGATGTGAGAAGAGAAGGGAGGGCTCCATCCACAGGCCATTTCAGGTGTTGGGCCTTTCAGTCTGAGAGCAGCCTGATTAGTAGTTGCACCTGGAAATGGCTCAGATAAGCTGTGTTAAGTTTTTTTTCAGTGTCTCACATACCCTGGGAAAGAATAGGACACTGAGTTTTGTTCAGAGACACTGTGTTATTTGGAAGTGCTGTGTTTGTGGTAAGGCAGTAGGCCCTGCCACTTGTAGAGAGGGAATAACCTGTCTAGTTAGGGCTCAGACAGGCTAGGATTTATTTTTATGTTTTGTTTATTTTGTTGTTTATATTGCACAATAAAACTGGTTCCGACCAGCTTGCACGAAAACCCTGGACTGGTATGCTGTTTCCTGGCTGCTGTGTGTAAGGAGGTGTCCATCTACCCCTGGAGAGCTCACTAATGAGCTCACTAATGAGCTCCGTCTTCCGGCTCCCTCTGCAGCATGTGATGAGAGAGATGTCATGACGTATGATGTCTCTCCCATGCAGGAGAAGAGCGGGCGGGACTGAGCGGACAGCTGTGGTCGCGTCAGGAGCGAGGATCAGGTAAGTTTTTTTTTTTCTTTGTGTGTGTGTAGGGGGGGCACTGAAATAGGGAGTGGCCGCTACAGGGGGCAATTTATAGGGTTGGCCACTACAGGGGGCACTCTATTGGGTTGGCCACTACTAGGGGCACTGAAATAGGGGGTGGCCGCTACTGGGGGAACTCTATAGGGTTGGCCACTACTGGGGGCACTGAAATAGGGGGTGGCCGCTACTGGGGCACTTTATGGGGGGGGGGTGCCTGCTACTGGGGGCTCTGTATATGGGTGGCCACTACTGGGGACAATTTAGGGGGGTTGACACTACTGGGGGCACTGTATTGGGGTGGCCACTACTGGGGGCACTGTATAGGGGTGGCCACTACTGGGGGCACTGTATAGGGGTGGCCACTACTGGGGGTAATTTAGGGGGGTGGCCACTACTGGTGGCACTGTATAGGGGGGACTACTACTCGGGGCACTGTATAGGGGGGGCTACTAATGGGGGCAATGCAACATAGGGGGATTGCTGCTGGAGGGTTACTACTGGGGGCACTGCATGGGAGGGGCGCCAGTCCATTACATTGCCAGGGACGCTTGGATCCCTAGATACACCCCTGGGTGTGGTCATTCATAGTCTTGATTTTTAGTCTCACTTGCCCAGAGTGCAAGCAGTGTTGGACTCCATCTATAGGGCAGGATTGACAGCCAACCCAAAAGGATGTTGCCTAGGGATGGAAGAAGTAAAGTATCTCGGATACACCATTGACGGAGGTTTGATAAAGCCACATCTTAATAAAATTGAGGCAATACAAAACTGGCCATGACCCCTGAATAAGAAGCAGGTGACAGCCTTCTTAGGGATTACTGGATATTATAGGAGATTTATAATCAATTTTGCCACCATTGCGGTCCCTCTAACTGACCTTACCAAAGGCAAACAGGAAGTCATGGTTAAATGGAGTCTTGAAGCAGAAAAGGCTTTTCAGGGGTTAAAAATTGCATTGTGTACCCAACCAGTTCTGATGATCCCTGATTTTGACAGGGAGTTTGTTGTGCAAACTGATGCATCAGATGTAGGCATAGGAGCGATCCTGTCCCAGAGTAAAGAAAGTGAAGAACACCCTATTTGTTGCTTAAGCAGGAAATTGTACATGAGAGAAACTATGCTGCGGTCGAGAAAGAAGCATTGGCCATAAAGTGGGCATTAGAAACTCTCAGGTACTACTTGATGGGAAGGAAGTTCAGGCTGATCACTGATCATGCCCCTTTGAAATGGATGTCAGAGAACAAAGTGAGCAATGGGAGAATAACAAGGTGGTTCTTGGCACTGCAGAACTTTAAGTTTACAGTTGAACACAGGCCAGGAAGCCAGCTGGCCAATGCAGGTGCTTTCTCGCATGTTCATTGTTTGGGGGCTGCAGTTGTTCTGCCCCACAAAATATTTATTTTCCGCAAGAATATACAAATAAATTGATTAAAAATCATACAATGTGATTTCCGGAATTTTTTGTTCTGATTTTGGCTCCCACAGTTGAAATGCACCTATGATGGAAATTACAGACCTCTCTCATCTTTTAAAGTGCAACAACTTGCACAATCAGCGGCTGTCCAAATACTTTTTTGCCCCACTATATATATATATATATATATATATATCAGAATGATGAGGGGTGCCCTCCTGAAGACAAGTAGATCAAACTTTTCCTCTAGTGATGCATGGCAGCACCACAACAATAAGGAAAACAGGGGCAGCCCTCCCAAGTTGAATAGTAGAAAAATGTTTTTAAAATTGGGATATACAGTATATACATATTGAATGTGGAAAAACAGTCTGAAGGTTAATAAAACATTACATGCATCATCCAAATAAATCTGATGTTTCAATAATGTAGACGGATGTGGTAAATTTCAAGCAATGTAACAATGTAACAATGTCGCGGTTGCAGGGTGACATATTTGGAGTTCCCCGCTGGCCATGCTGCTGGAACACACAATGCTGCTACAACCTGGTTTTACCACCTGTCCACTCCTTTATAAGGTAAGCCCCTTTTGTCTCACGTTTGTTTGTACAGTACAGTTGTACAGTCCTGATGAAAAGGTCTTAGGACCTTGAAACGTCGACTATGAAACGTCGACTATGTATTCAATTTGAGGTCAAAAGTCCAGACTTTGCGCCTGCTGGACTTTTCGCCTCCTTCGCCTGTTTTCCAGGTGAACAAGTATCGCGCGCATGCCCAATTATCCCCATATTCAATTACTATGGACGCGAAAACGGGACCTGGCGAAACTTGAAGCGGAGAAAAAAATCTGTCAATTTTCGGGAAATCATCCAGACATGAGGGATCACTATGGGTATCCCCGTTTTTACCTGCTGATGGGAAATCAGGTTTTTCAATAGCATAAATGCGCCTGTGAAAAAGTGATGAAGAATAGCATTTAGGATTTTGTTTTGGGAAAAATAACTATGCCCATCAAATTTGGGGTACATGAAAATGGGTGCAAGCATATTTCTAAGTCCCTAAAATGATTTGTAAAAATTCTTCAAAAATGCACTGTTGCTACTACCTGCAATGAAGAAAACACCTGCCGCATACTTTGGAACCCCTCTGGAATCTATTTAAGTAAATTTTTTGGGGTGTCCCGATTTTTTTAAAACTTTTTTTTCACATTGTTTTTAGGGGACATTCCCAGGGGTGCAGGTTATTTTTTTAAAGCCTGCACCCCATTTCTGCACTTTTTATCGCCAGCTAAAGGCAGGAGAAAACTTATCACCGTTTTTTTACAAAGACTTTTCGCACCGGCGAAAAGTCTTTGTAATTGAATACGGGGATAATTGCAATAAGCGAAAATGACATCTTCGGCGAAAAATGATTGCCGATAACGGGTTTACGCCTGCAATTGAATACGGGCCACTGAGATTTTGTTCATTAAACATTTTTCTACTATTCAACTTGGGAGAGCCGCCTCTGGTTTCTTTATTTTTGTGTGTGTGTATATATATATATATATATATCTATATATAATTATCTGCTAGGGGGGCATCAGCCAAAATCTTGCCTAGGGCCGGCTCTGTGCCGCTGCCCACACATCACCGCTGCTGTAGCCACACAGATGCCGCTGCTGCCTGCTCCACTGCCGTCGACCACCCCACCACCTCCACTGATGGCCGCTTGACCACCGCGTGTCCCCGCTTACGCCCGCTGTAATTGCTGGGTTGGTCCACCGCTAACGCCCACAAACGACAGCCATGTTGGTACACCCAAGTGAAGCCACAATGAATACACCTGCTTGAGGCTGCGCAACAAGTTGAAAAGTCCTATCAATACAATGGCGCATTCTTGAGGTAATAGTTTAAAAACTGTAACTTTCTAATTTACCTGAACCCCAAAAGCATGTACCCTGGCACAATAGCTACCTAATATAACAAACCCCAAGTCTAAATTTGCCCCCTACCCTGAGTTATGCCTTCCCAAAAAAACCCCATAGAGAAAAGCAGAAAAGTGGTCCTAATTGAGAATGTCACAAAAAAGTGACAGTTGGAGCTTTAGCTTACTCCCAAATCCTCATTTTTTATGTTTATGCCCTGAAATTTGGCATGCAACTGCGACAGTTCTACCTGGCCATGCCAAATTTCAGCCTGGTACCTCCTATAGCTTTTGAGGTGTAGACCATGTCCCCCCTCCAGAATTCTCTATGGAGAAATCAGTTTTTTTAGATGCAGCCTTAACATAAGGGCACGACTGTGCCCTTATAATATATATATATATACACATACAGGCAGGGTCACACATACATACTGTACATACATACATACATGCAGGCAGGCAGGCTGGGTCACACATACATACAGGCAGAGTCACACATACATACATATATACATACATGCAGGCAGGGTAATACATACATACAGGGTCATACATACATACATACATACAGGCAGGCTGGGTCACACATACATACATTCATACATACACACACATACAGGCAGGGTCACACATATATACATACACACATACAGGCAGGAAGGAACACACATACAGACAGGGAGGGTGATAGACATGACTGGGGTACCTTTCTCACCTTATTGTGGACCCTGCAGCTTCTTCCTCGTCGTCATTCTGCTGTAGCCCGACCTCCTGCTGGGGTCAGATGAACATGTGCTGAGCTCCACCAATGAGGACTCAGCACAAGCTCCTCTGACCACGGAGTCTCTGACTAGAGCAGCAGGAAGGCAGGACAGGACACTGCTGCTGCGGTCCCGGTAGGCTGTCAGCTACTTGACAGCTGCTTCCAGAGTCCAACTTCAACTTCAGGGTGCCCTCTGGCAACTAAGGTGCCTGGAGCTCACGCTCTACTGGAACTGCCCTCCCTATGCCCCTAGTAATGACATATTGTTCATATTGTGCAGTGATACATCAAACTTGGCAATATCACTTGCGGCTTCATGCATGTTCCATCCTTCATTACATTGTTCTAATGTGTACCCAGGATCCGATATGTTGGCCCTTCGGGCTGGGTTCACATCGCTCAGTGTGTACCCAGCTTTAGCAACCGAGGGGTGGTTTTTCTCTTTTTTTACCCATGTAACACTGATATGTACACATCTATTGGCATTATTTCATCACTACTTGGAATGCTGTTCCTATACTGAGACTTTATGTATTGGTGCAGGGGGGGTTGGGTATGGGATCCCAGCAGTCAGGATGTCGACAGTCAGGATCCCGACACCATTAGGTAAGTACCCTATAGCTAACCCTTAACCCTAACCCTCCCTCCCTGGTGCCTGAACCTAACCTCCCCCTCCCCGCACCCTAAACCTAACTCTCCCCCTTAGTGTCTAACCCCCCCCCAGTGCCTAACCCTAACCCATAAACCTAACCCTCCCTCCATAGTGTCTAACCCTCCCCCCTGTGCTTAACTCTAAACCTAACCCTCCCCCTAACCCCAGATACTTACCTTCAGGATGCCAGCAGGCCAGGATGCTGACTACCTCCCATTAAGGGGTAAATAAGTTTGTGTATAGATTTTAAAGTGCACATGTTTTGCTCTTATTTTGGCAAAGATCCCAATGAAGATCAAATCAATCATTTGATCCATCATGTGAGTTGATTTAACAGTATGTGTGAAATGGTGAGTGCCCTCTTGGTTTATTTGCTGTGGAACTACTTGGGAACAAACAATTGGCAGTGTAATATAGCTCACACACACAGTTCCCCTACATCAGAACCAGGACACTGCATTGTAAGAGATGGAATCCGTGAGTATGGTTTCTGCAGACGTATGTGATGTCATACTGTATATACAGTATGTGAGTAAAGCAGTGTAAACTCAAACCCAGTCCTCATGGAACCCTATCCATGCATGTTTTCCAGATCATCTAGCTGGAGCACAGAGGTGTTAAAAGGGCCAGTGCTACCATTTGGCAGCTTTAGGCAGCTGCCTAGGGCACTGGCCACCAGGGGGCACCTGGGAGTCCCTTCAGCAAAAAAAAAGTTTCTTCTACATGCCATTCACAGCAGCTGCGAGTCTACAGCCACAGCCGCTGCTATGCCACACCCCACTATGACTCATTACCCCACGCTAGTCCTTAGTGCCCGGGCTGTAATAGCGTTGACAACCATGGTGAAACCAGCACAGGCGCCCTTCACCAGCATCTTTCTTCCCCTTCTCTCTGCTTTCCTCTCGCCTTGGAGAATACATGCCTGACAACGAGTGGGCAGAACTAGCTGCAGGGCTGAGCCTGAGAATGAAGTTTGCGTTATGTGACTGGTATGTACTTATGTTTCTGTATATATGTGTACTGTATATGTGTCTGTTTATATCTGTACAGTATATGAGTATACTGAATGTGTACCTACCTATGTAGTAATGTTTAAATATATAAACAAGCAGCACAATGTCACAATGTTGTAATATATTATAAGGGCATAGTTGTGCCCTTATATTAAGGCTGCATCTAAAAAATTGGAAATCTCCATAGAGAATTCTGGAGGGGGGGTCATGGTGTTTAAGGGTTTACATCTCAAAAGCAGTTACAGGTACCAAGCTGAAATTTGGCACAGCCAGATAGAACTGCCGCTTGGTGCTGAATGCCAAATTTCAGGGCATAAACATAAATAAATGAGGATTTGGGAGTAAGCTAAAGCTCCAACTGTCACTTTTTTGTCACATTCTCAATTAGGACCACTTTTCTGCTGTTCTCTATGGGGGATTTTTGGGAAGGCAAAACTCAGGGTAGGGGACGAATATAGACTTGGGGTTTGTTTTATTAGGTAGCTATTGTTCCATGGTAGGGCATTTTGGGGTTCAGGTAAATTAGAAAGTTACTCTTTTTAAACTATTACCTCAAGAATGTGCCATTGAATAGATAGGAAATTTCAACTTCTTGCGCAGCCACAGTAGGAGCCTCCCCCACCTCCTCCAGCCCGTTTGCGGGCTTTAGCAGTGGTGGGCCCGGGGGAAAGTAGCATCCCTTAGCTGCAGCGGGACCTGGGGGAAAGGCGCGGGGGGGGTAGCTGGCATTAACTGCAGCCAGAACCCGGGGACAGTATCGGCCCTTAGTGGCGGTGGGCGTCAGTGCAATCGGCGGTGGGGCAGGCGTTAGTATCCGGGGGAGGTAGCAGCACACAGAATGCAGGCTCGGATCTGGAAGATCTGTGATACCTGCTTCTGTGTTTAAAAAAATTAATAAAAATGGCATGGCCCCACCCCCAAAAAAACAACCAGCACCAGGCTTTGGAGACCCAGTACTGGTTGTGCTAAATACAGGTGATAAATGATGTAGGTGTCCCCCATATTAAGCACAACCAGCACCAGGCTTTTCAGAATCTGTCCTGGTTGACAAAATATGGGGGACAAAAGACGTAGGGGTCCCCCATATTCAGTGCAACCAGCACTGGGCTCTGAGCTGGCCCTGGTTCTGGAAATACAGGGGAAAAAATGCGTAGGGTCCCCCTGTATTTACAAGAACCAGCACTGGACTCTTTCTAGCAGGGGGGTGATGCCACAGCCAGTGGAGCCCTTTCACTCGGCATCCCTGACTGCTAGTCAGCCCAAGCCAGGGATCCCTGGGGAGCTGGGGACCCCCCAATTAAAGGGTCCCCTTCTCCAGGGCACCCCAGGCCAATATTTATATTTTCACATGCACCACACAACACAATCAACCCAGCACCCACCATCCAGGGGTGCTGGGGATAGCCCCAGGCTATCAGCCTGGGCTTGGGGTGCCCTTTATTGGGGGGCTCCCCAGGGCTCCCCAGCCTGGGCTGGCTAGCGGTCAGTGGTGATATTTCAGCTGGGTGGCCCGGTGAAAGGGCTCCCCTGGCTGTGGCATCACCCCCCACTAGAAAGGGTTCAGTGCTGGAACTGTTAAATACGGGGGGGATTCTACACATTTTTTCACCCTGTATTTCCAGAACCAGGACCAACTCAGAGCCCAGTGCTGGTTGCGCTGAATACAGGGGACCCCTATGTCATTTGTCCCCCGTATTTTGGCAACCAGGACTGGTTCTGAAAAGCCCGGTGCTGGTTGTGCTTAATACAGGGGACACCTACGTCATTTGTCCCCTGTATTTAGCACAACCAGTACTGGGTTTTCAAAGCCCGATGCTGGTTGTTGTTTTTAGGGGTGGGGCACACTTTTTTTTCCCATATATACAGGTGTTCCATTGGACAGATTGGCTACAGGAATACATAGGTGAGTATGTGAGATAGTGTATGCATGTGTGTGTATGTATGTTTTAATAAAATTTTACTTTTCTACGGTGTGTTCTGTGTTTTTTTAATATTGCACTACAGGAACCAGCAGGCCCGTAATGCCCTGCATGCTGATACTTGTGGTTCTCCAAGTACCAGCATGAGTACTGTAGTTCCACAGCAAAAGCCAATATTCAAACTTTACTTGCACCCCGCTTTACATAATAAACCCGGCACTCACTGCCTAGGGATGTCGGGGATAGCCCTGGGCTAACTCCAGGGAGACCCCATTTTTGGGGGGTCCCCGGCTCCCCAGGGATCCCCGGCCTGGGCTGAATAGTGGCCAGGGGTGATGCTGTGGCATCTCACCCACCCACTAGAAAGGGTCCGGTGCTGGTTCTGGTAAATACGGGAGGACCCTATGCATTTTTCCCCCTGTATTTCCAGAACCAGGGCTGGCTCACAGCCCAGTGTTGGTTGCGCAGAATACAGGTGACCCATACATCATTTGTCCCCCGTATTTTAGCAACCAGGGCTGGATCTGACTAGCCTGGTGCTGGTTGTGCTTAAGTATAGGGGACCCCTATGTAATTTTTCCCCTGTATTTAAACACAACCTGGACTGGCTGTTAAAAGCCTGGTGCTGGTTGTGTTTTTTTTGGGGGGGGACTTTTTTTTTCACATATTACATTTTTAACAAAGATGCGTAGATGGATCTCACTGCTGCGTTCGTACATCTGTGACTTATTGATTTTTTTTTCTCAGGTGCATGCGCACTACCAGTGAGCCCTCTGTCACTCACTGACACCCACTTTGCACTAAACCACCTTCTGTGTGCTGTCCCCTCTTACACCTGCTCTTGTGTCCCATTTTGTTGCCCTTCTCCCCTGCAGGAGGCCCGGTTTACTCCTCCAAACCCTGATAGTTAATACATTTTAAAAAAGCTTTGACATTCCACAGGCAAAAAACCTTACGGTTTCACATGTCTCATTAAGGCTGCTTTGACATGTTCTGAAAATTCACAAAACCTATTGAATTTCTGTCCCACAAACTCCAAAAAGCAATGAAATTACGATAGTTAAGGCTGACGCCTTAATGGACGTGTTTCTTGCGTAATACAGATTTGGTATGCCATGACACCATGTGGTTAACTGCAGATTCAGCACTCTCACAGAGTGAGATTGTTGTCACTCACAAAATGGTGGAGCTGCTAATTCACAGAATTGTGTGCTCATTGGAATACACATGCTATTTTTAACTCCTGGAAAGCCTTCTCTGCTTCAGGACCCCATTCCACCATGACTTTCTGTTTGCCTTTGGTAAGGTCAGTCAGTGGGACTGCAATGGTGGCAAAATTGGGTATAAACCTCCTATAATACCCAGTGATCCCTAAGAAGGTTCTCACCTTTTTATTCAGGGGTCGTGGCCAGTTTTGGATTGCCTCAATCTTATTAAGCTGTGGCTTTATTAAATCTCTGCCAATGGTGTACCCAAGATATTTTACTTCTTCCATCCCCAGACAACACTTTTTTGGGTTGGCTGTCAAACCTGCCTTATAGATGGAGTTCAACACCGCCTGCACTCTGGGCAAGAGAGACTGCCAATCAGGGCTATAAATGACCACATCTTCCAGATAAGCAGCAGCATACTGTCTATGGGGCCTTAGAATCATATCCATCATTCTTTGAAAGGTAGGTGCCCCATGTAGCCCAAAGGGCAACATTTTGTATTGAAACAACCCCTCTGATGCAGAAAAGGCTGTCTTTTCGTTGGCGTGCTCAGTTAACAGAACTTGCCAATACCCTTTGGTTAAGTCAAGAGTAGTTAAATATCTGGCTGTCCCCAGCCTTTCAATTAGTTTGTCCACCCTAGGCTAGGGTAGGCATCGAACTTTGACACACTGTTCAATTTCCGGAAGTCATTGCAAAATCGCACAATCCGGTCGGGTTTTGGAATGAGCACAATGGAACTTGACTACTCACTATGTGATTCATCAATTACACCCAACTCTAACATTTTTTTAATTTCCTTCGACACTGATTCCCTTTGGGCTTCTGGTAACCTATAGGGCTTTAAGTTAACCTTAAATCCTGGGTCAGTGATTATGTCATGTTTGATGACCGTGGTTTTCCCTGGTAGGTCAGAAAACAGCACCCTATTTCTGATCAGAAATTCCTTAACTTCCTACTACTGACTGGCTGACAGGGTTTTTGCCACTGTCACTTTTGGTACCATGGGCCCTGGGTTTACTGGAGGGGCTCAGACGGCTGACAGTGCTGCTCTATCCTTCCAGGGTTTTATAAGATTTACATTGTATATCTGTTCTGGCTTTCTTTTCCCCGGCTGGTAAACTTTATAATTGACCTGCCCCACGTTTTCTAAGAATTCAAAGCGTCCTTGCCATTTATCCAAAAGTTTACTTTCTACTGTGGGAACCAATACCAACACTCTGTCCCCAGGAGCAAAGTTACGTAAGCGAACATTGCGGCTGTATACCCTCTGCTGTGCCTCTTGGGCCCATTCCAAGTGCTCTCTTACTATCGGCACCACAGCAGCAATTCTTTCTTGCATTTGAGAAACATGCTCAATAACTTTTATACGGACTGGACTGCCCCTCCCATGTCTCTTTGGCAATGTCAAGTAATCCCCTTGGATGTCTCTCGTACAATAAATCAAAAGGGGAAAAACCCTGTGGAGGATTGGGGAACCTCTCTTATGGCCAACAGCAAATAAGATAACAAGTAATCCCAATCTCTATCATCTTTGTCCACTACTTTCCTTAGCATGTGTTTTAAAGTTTTATTAAACCTCTCCACTAACCCATCGGTCTGGGGATGGTACACAGAGGTTCTTAATTGGTCAATTTTAAACAGGCGGCATACTCCTTCATGATTTTTGACATAAATGGGGTACCTTGGTCAGTCAGGATCTCCTTAGGTATTCCCAACCTGCTACAGACATGGACTAATTCTCTAGCAATGGCCTTGGTTGATGTATTGCGTAATGGTATCGCTCTCGGGTACCTGGTAGCGTAATCCATTATCACCAGAATATATTGATGGCCCCGCGCAGATTTCATTAACGGCCCAACCAAATCCATACCTATTCTTTCAAACGGAACCTCAATAATAGGTAACAGAACCAGGGGACTTTTGAAATGTGGCCTTGGAGCATGATACTGACATTCAGGGCAGGATGCACAATAGTCAGATACCTCTTTATGGACCCCGGTCAAAAAAAACCTCTGCACAATTCGCTGAGTAGTTTTCTCTACCCCTAGGTGGCCTGCCATTATATGACCATGGGCCAGATCTAATACTGTTCTTCTGTATGCTTTGGGAACTATTAATTGTTTCACAATATCTTCCCCCTTCTTAGTCACCTGATACAACAAATCCTGACATACTGCCATGAGAGGATATGACAAAGGACTGTCGGGGTCTATGGGTTTACCATTGATCACCTTGACATTCTCCCTGTCTTTTACCAGAGTAGGGTCATTCAACTGCTCCACGGCAAAGACCTCTCTCCTGACCTCAAGATCAGGCAGGCAGTCCACGGGCTCAATAACACTCCCACCTCAGTGGGAGGTACACCACTTGGTGAGCCACCATCACGCTCTGCATTCTCTAGTTCGCCAATCATACTAGAAAAAAGGGAACATCTCTGACTCTGCTACTACATCAGTAAACCTCTCAAACGAGTCAGGGTGATTTACCTGTCGACACCGGATAATTGGCTGAGACAGAATCTGTTAAAATTAAAATCTGCACAACGCCATTTTGCGAATTGCCGCAAGACGCCATTTTGCGAATGGCCACCCAGCGCCATCTTATTGAATCTCACACATACGGTGATGCTATTATTTATTGTCGTGTGATTCCCACGCAATAGAACAATTTAAAAGTCCCCATTATATAAATGCATACATTGATATAAACATATAATATGATCAACCCTGCAAAACACGTACCATGGTGTACTTCACAAACACGTAGATGCACAATGCTAACTAGCGTATTTTCTTAACATCCCAATACTTACACACTGCACACTTAAAAAGGTTCCCTAGCATTAAGGTTAATATTTAAGGTTTTATTCATTATCAGCAATGTTGTGAAATACATGTTATTTGATATCTAAGGTTTAGTGCAAGATAAGCAGACCGTGTTTGTTGTCAACCACTGTGTCTTTGCAGATTTACGGTTCCATCAGTGAAGAAATCGCAACATGTGTCTGCAAATTATGGATCATAGAGAGTTAGGCATTAAAATGTACCCTGTAATGCAGCCAGTTTAGATTTGTTATGCAGTGGGAAAATGGACACAAAGAGCTGTTGGAGCCTGGACTGTGACCATACGAACTGACCTATGAACTGAACTGTAACAGGAGAACCAGGAAGAAGAACCAATGGAATCATGCCAACCTGTTCTATTGTATTGCCTATCTCTGTAAGGGTATATATGCAGGCTCTCTGAAACTAGATGCCAGTCACCTTTTCTTTGCTGTTGACGGAGATCTCATCTTTGATGCCAAGATCTGGATCCACAGCACATGCGTATGTAACGACTGTACCTTCTGACTGTATAATTTGTTTGCACTAATTGTATTTAGATCACAGCGTGTAACATCTGCTTTTTGATGAATAATATCTTTTTTGTGCTTTGGAACCACAATCAAAGTCTGAAAGCAATTATTTCTTGTGCGACTCATAACGCTAAATAGTGACATTATTATATTATATTTGCAAATCGATATACCTCTGTGCAAAATCGGCTTTCCCACAACTTCCAGAAGTGAGCAAAGTCTCTCCCCAATATTGCATCATACATTAAGCCCTGTACCAAATTCACAGAGACTATCGCGGAACCACATGGTGTTTCTATGTTCACTTCTGCAGTAACATAATACCGGGTATCCCCATATATGCAGGTCACACCAACATTTTTCCCCCTATGCTTCAACAGGTTCACCAGTTCAGCTTTCATAAGTGTAACCAGGCTACCAGATTCTAACAGAGCCTCTACTCTGTTATCTTCTACAGTGAGTATACACATGTGCTTAGACATCCTGCGGTTGACATGAGCAGTATCACATTGCATAGGTTCAGAGGTAAGTGAACAATTAGCCGCAATATGGCTGAAACCTCCACATCGGAAACATTGAATTACATTAATATCTAGTCTTTTATGGGGTAGGAACCTTCCTGGCCTGGCTGGCCCGTCTCCAGGTTCCACACCCCCAGTCTTGAGTACATTACACCGCCCAGCACCCTTCTTCCCTGGAACAGTCTTACCAGTGTCAATGTGAGTTCACCGATGTGCCATCAGGGCTCAGTGGGGCACACTCATCAGCTCCTCAGCCGCCACGTACCTCTCCACCAGTTCAACTAACTGGTCTGCGGACTTAGGGTCAGCATGGCTCACCCACTTGCGCAGAGTTGCAGGTAGCGATTGCAGATGCCGGTCTATAATGACTCTTTCCACGATCTGTGGTCCTGTCGGCGTCTCGGGCTGTAGCCATTTTGTGGTTAGATGGACGAGGTCATGCATCTGTGAGTGTGGAGGCTTTCCCATTTGGAACTCCCAGCGATGGACTCGTTGGACAAGAATAAATGAGGTGACTCCCAAGCGAGTTAGGATCTCCCGTTTTAGTTTTACATAGTCCTTTGCATCAGCCAGGCACAAATCATAGTAGGCCTTTTGTGGTTCTCCAGAAAGGACGGGTGCCACAAGCTTGCCCACTTTTCCCTGGGCCAACTCTCCCTTTCTGCGGTTCTCTCAAACGCCGTGAGATACGCCTCCACATCATCACTTGAAGTCATCTTCTGTAAAAAATGACTGGCACGTATGGAGTGAGTGTGGGTTGGAGGGTCAGCGGATGCATCTCCAGATGGGCTACTAGGTGTTGTACCACCTCTTTTAGGGCCTGGCTGTTTTCTGCTAAACCCTGGCAGTTTTCTGCTAAGGCCTGGTGGGTTTCCTCGATGGTGACTTGTTGTTGCCTCTGGGCGGTCTCCAAGGTGAATAGTTGCACCCCGGTGGATTCCTGCTGGATTTTGTTAATTTCCTGCTGAGCTGCAATAGCTTGGAGCAAGGCCTTTACAACGTCCTCCATGTTGTCTTTAGGGGTGGGCTGAAAGTAGAACCTGGGCTCTCTGAGCATCTGCTGACGCCACCCTCATGGATTTCACAACTTCGTGTCTGTCCCTTTAAATTTTAAAGGAAAATTTTTCTTACTGCAAACTTCAATGTGTGATTTCCCGCATTCTCCACCAAATGTGACACAGGGGTAGATGGACTCCATCTTTACACACACGTCAGCCGTAGAAACAGGATACAAGTCTGGGGTTCTCGTACAAACTGGTCGGCACCAGTCTTCCAAAAGCCAATACTCTTGTCTGCTTACAAAATAGACTTCTCCTGGGGTTTTTTAGAACACATAGGCCAAAAACCTAGGACAAATGTACCTGCCATTGACCACTTTACCAGTGTTTCTATCACAATATATATATCTCAAAGGCGCACACAGGGGAAGGTTTCTGAACACCCCCCCTGCTCGCCAATCAGTAAGTGTAGTGCAGACCACAGTGAGTGTGATCCATACTACACAGTCACAAACACACCCAGTGGTGGTGTGTTTGTTTTAGCAGCCAATGAGAGTCAGACAGACTCTCAATGGGTGCTGCATCCACGGAGGGAGCTGGGCTGGAGCTCACTCATGAGCTCTGCCTTCCGGCTCCCACAGTGGGTGATGGGAGAGACTTCATGATGTCTCTCCAATAGTACCGAGTGGGAGGACAGAGGAGCGGATGGTGGCAGGTGCAGGAATGGGGGGGCACAGGGCAGGGAAGGGTGGCTAGACTAGGGGAGCATGGGGCAGGGAAGGCTGGCTGGAGTAGAGCGTTAGGGCAGGGAAGGCTTGCTAGCTTCTTGCAGTAGGTGGAGGGGCACAGGGCAGGGACTCCTCCTACCTTATTTCTTCAGAGGGCCCAGGCCGGGAGACAGCAGTGCAGAGTATATGAATCAGCAGCCGGGGAAACACAGCACCGCTGGTGGTAATTGAAATACGACGCTGCCCGCGAGCCAATCACAGCTCGCGGACCGGCAGCCAATCAGGACCGGCCGCAAAGGCTGCTCCTGATTGGCTGCCAGTCCACGAGCTGTAATGTCTTGCGGCCGGCACCATATATCAAATACCGCCGGCGGCGCTGTGTTCCCCGGCTGCTGATTCATATACTCTGCACTGCTGTCTCCCGGGCCCCCGCTCTCTCCGGGCCCGGGACTCCGGGCCCGGCAGTCCCCCCCTGATGGCGGCCCTGTATGTATATATATATATATATATATGTATATGTGTGTGTGTGTGTGTGTGTGTGTATATATATATATATATATATATATATATGATTATATGTACATATATATATATATATTATATATATGTATAGTGCACCTCAGTCTGTTCTAGGACAGAGCAGTGTACATACATATATATATATATATATATATATATATATATAAGTAGTAGGATAATGAATGGCACTCAGAGTCCATAAAAGTGATGCAAAGACACAGTCTTATATGGGGTCGAAGTTTCAGGGCAGTTGGCCCTTTATCAAGACATGATAAAAGGGCCATCTGCCCTGAAATGTTGACCCCATATAAGACTGTCTTTGCATCATTTTTATGGACTCTGAGTCCCATTCATTATCCCACCCCTTTGTACATTTCTTGGAACGGGCTCCGGAGCAGGTTTCTGGCTTGTTTGTTTCTGAGTGCTGGACACTTCCAATTTCTTATATATATATATATATATATATATATATATATATATATATATATATCCAGTGGCAATGCACAGAAAAAAGACCAGCACATTACTTATAGATGCAAAAAAGACATAATAGTCATATTATATTGTAAATAATACAGTATAGCACCATTCAATATAGGCATGTCACAATATAACAAGGCAGCATTTGACCAAGAAGTCACATGGTATACTTATCGATAGCCTGGTGACAAAATAGAATGCAGTAAAGTGATAGATGGCCATGCTTTTACTGCATTCTATTTTGTCACCAGGCATCTATAAGTAGTGTGCTGGTCTTTTTTCTGTGCATTGCCACTGGATATTATTCTATTGACTTATTATGGGATTGCAGCACCTGAACAATTACTAACATTCACAAAGTGTGTGCTGTTATATACTATTGAAGTATAAAAACATTCACATATAACAACCTAGTAGTTTTTATGGACAAAAAGCTGTTGACACTCTTATAAAAACATAATACAATTTGTTACAATAAAAAAACATTTTGTACAGTACCAATTCAATTTTAGACATTCGTAGTGATGTAGTCACCGAATTAGGATCAAAAACAGTTATCCTACGCGTTTCGTCTTCTTGGAGACTTCTTCAGGGGTTAATCTTAAAAATGAAACATAAAAAATCAATAAGAAGGGTGTCACAAATTATTGCATACATGGAATGTACAGCCTTATTTAGAATATTATGCAAATAGTAGGAACATTATCCACTTATTTTCAGTAAACAGTTTAACATACTATACATAGAATTATTTACATTGATATTAACAGGAATTGAGATTCACAACATTTTAGAAGAAGTTAAAAAACTGTCAAGTTATGAATAATAATAACTATGAGATTGTCAAGTTGAGAATAGCTAGAACTATTATCATCAAAGAAGGGTTCAACAATACCCAATTTTCATTTTCATACCTCTGTGCCTTCACATAAAGGAATACGTATTGTAAGTTCCAATTGGTCTCAAATATACTCAAACGATGGATAGTCTTAGGTAACACTTGGTTCTCAGTAAGAGATGGCAGATTTTGCACCTTAATAACGTATTTAATACTTCTTAGTTCCATTAATTAACACGGTGGTCTAATACATATAATTGAACAATGGCATTGGAACTCAAAATGTAAAAAAATGTATCTACATAACTCAGATATTTCCAAAAAGTCAAAATCTGTATGTACTGTATGTGATCAGTACTGGGTAGTTGAATCCCACCTATTAGAACATTGGGGATTTATTATTATGCATAGTTTGGTATTGGTATTTAGTTTATATGAAAAGTAAGGGTAACTTATACCCCTTACCAAAATGATTTACATATTATATTACTTATATTATCCAGAGAAATGGAGAGGATATACTTGCCATGGATCATTTAATATAGGTCAGGAGGGACATAGGGTATTATCACCCAATATCACCTCTAATATGTCCAAAAGGACCCTTAATACAAACATTACTGTGATTATGCAGTGGGGTGTGTTAGCACAGAAAAATAGATAGTATAAGATATATTTATAAAAATAATAAAATATAAATATATATATACACATAGTAAGTATTAACCAGGTATATAATTACAGAGAAAGATATATCATAGATATTAGTAGGAGTTAGTCCCAGATTCAGAGCCGGACGCTCTGATCAGAGCACTCGCTCTGAATCAGGGCCCACCTCCATTAATATGGAGTGTCCTCCTGGACGCTCGTATAGCTGTGGGTCACCACCCACAGCATATACGAGCGTGCAAAATGATGGTCACGATGGTCTTGATAGAGATAGAGCCCTTCCCTGAAGGGTTTAAATACCTTACCTGTAGTGACATCATTTCCTCTATGTACTGATTGGTGTTTATTAAACAGATTTAAAAAAAAAACTAATTTCAGTGCTTTTTATATAATTTAATTATTATCACCTGACTAATACACCTTTTCTAAATGTGTATAGCTTTAGTTTTAACTTTATAGTTAAGAAACTATAGAAATAGCTTGATAACAAAAATGCCCCATAATGCTTTGCTGCATAATCTCCAGGCATGCTGGGCAGTGTAGTTCAAAAGATGTAAATATAGTTAGGAGGGTATAAGAATTGTTTAATCACAGAAACACCCCATAATGTTTTGCTGCATAATGTCCAGGCATGCTGGGTAGTGGTTAAAAATATGTAAATATAGTTAGAAGGGTGTAGGAATTGTTTAGTCACAAAAACATCCCATAATGATTTGCTCCATAATCTCCAGGCATGCTGGGTAGTGTAATTGAAAATATTTAGAAATAGTTAGGATATCGGAATTGCTAATCACAAAAATGCCCTATAATGCTTTGCTGCATAATAGCCAGGCATGCTGGGTAGTGTAATTCAAAAGATGTAAAAATAGAAGGGTATAGGAATTGCTTAGTCACAAAAACACCCCATAATGCTATGCTGCATAATCTCCAGGCATACTGGGTAGTGTAGTTCAAAAGATGTAAAAATAGAAGGGTATAGGATTTGTTTAATTGCAAAAACATTCCATAATGCTTTGCTGCATAATCTCCAGCTGGGTAGTGTTGTTGAAAAAATGTTGAAAGGATATAGGAATTGCTAATCACAAAAATGCCCTATAATACATTGCTGCATAATCTCCAGGCTTGCTGGGTGGTATAGTTTGAAAGATATAAAAATGTTTGGAAAGATGTAGTAATTGTCTAATACCAAAAGCACCCCAAAATGCATTGTTGCATATTCACACGGCATGCTGGGTGCTGTATAGACTTCAATAATGAAGTACAGTGCAGCATAATAACCCAGCATACTGTCAATGCGGACTTCTAACTAGAAGTATAGAACTAGTGTATCTGTAAATGATTCCCCCAAAGTGGCTAAACAATATTTTTAATCATACATGGCTCATGCTAATCGGCACTTTAACCACTTCCGTTTTACATTCCGCATGCGTTCCAGACCCTAGTTTGCACATGTACACGTCTAGTTAATGCTCCAATATGTGTTCCAGTGCTATTTTAAGTGTGGTGCATTCAGACACAGTGCTAAAAATAAAACTTAAACTACAATACTTATAAAACTCTTAGATCTGTGATTTAATATACAAATTATTCAATATTTAACTGATCTTTATTATTATTTAACAATATGTGCCTAATACCAATAGTAATAACCTATTTTTATTTTATTTTTTTTCCCTCTATATTAAATCTTACAATATATTAATTATACTAAAATAAACAAATAAATATGATTTTAAAGGTGCAGTACTGTTCATGTAACACTTATTCTGTTCTTAATTACCATATTTACAAACAGTGTTACTCTATGTGAGTAAACTCTCAGGCTTAAAAGATCTAACTCCAACTTTACAATAAAAGTCCATGAACAGTACACAATGTACTACAATACATCATAAAAAACATATATACATACATATCTAATCTATATACACACAATTTCACAGAGGCAAATTGCAAGTTTATCCTTCATTAGACATATGCCCTACATAGCAAAATACAAACAAGACAAAATGGCAATAGGAAAGTCAATATGATAAATATATATTTGATACCAACTTTTTAAATGAAACTAGCTATATCGAGATTTTCATTTAAACCTATTGGTACAAGAGTGTTAATAGTGTAGATCCAATAGGTTTCCCTTTTAGCTAGAATTAAGTCTCTATTTTGTGCCATTAATATGTTCGATGATTGTAAATTACAAAGTTTTTGGGTCAGAACTATGCATCTCTGCAAAATGTCTAGATAGACTATGATTATCAATTTTATTTTCTATGTTACGTAGGTGCTCTTGTATGCAAATGTTCACACATCTTTTTGTATTTCCAATGTAAAATAGACCATAGCCACACCTGATTCTATATATTACGTATTCTGTGTTGCAAGTTGTGATTCCTTTTAGAGGTTATTCTCTACCACCATCATCTTTCCAAACAAAACTTTTTTTCTCCATATATTTACAACAAATGCATCTATTACATGGAAAGCAACCTGTTCTTATGGGCCAAGGACTAGTCACAGAATTATTTTCATTTGGTCCTTTTTTAGTGGGGAGTTTCCGTTTAAAAGGGGCAAGACTCTTTTTAAGCGTATTTGCTCTCTTAAATATAATGTTGAGTTTCCCTGGGAGTGTGCGTCCCAATATAGGGTCCTTAAGAAGTATATGCCAGTGACAGTTCAGGATTTTACGTTTTTTAATATTTTCTCTATTGTACTGTGTGATGAATGGTCTATTTTTATGAAATTCCTGATTACGTACCAAAGGTTTCTCTTTTATAAGTTCTGATCTGTCCAACTTTGATGCTTTTATTCTTGCTGCCTCTATGATATTGGCTTCATATCCTCTTTCAATGAACCTCTCTTTGATGGTGGCCGATTGTTGCCAATATGACTCAATCTGATTACAGTTTTTCATTATCCTCAAAAATTTAGCATATGTAATGTTATTTTTCCATGCTGGCAGGTGACAGCTATTGAATGGTATAAAGCTCTTTGCATCAGTACTTTTAAAGAAAGTTTTTGTAATCATTTTATCATTTGGATCAATTTGAAAGCTAATGTCTAAAAAGTCCATAGAAACTTCATGATGGTTATGAGTAAATTTCAGATTATGGGTTTTTGAATGTATATACTGAATGAACTCATCAATGCTAGTTTTGTCACCTTCCCATATTAGAAGCAAGTCATCGATATAACAATGATAGAATCTAATATTCTTATTAAAGAAAATTGAATTATAGATAAAATATTCCTTCCAATTTTCCATCAGAATATTAGCATATGATGGGGCAAATTTAGTCCCCATCACTGTACCTAATGTTTGTATAAAAAAATTGTCCATCAAATTCAAAATAATTATGTTCTAGCATAAAAGTAAACTTTCACATAGAAAACTCTTTTCTTTAACAGATATTGTTAAATCTTTAGATAAAAGTTTGTCAACTGCTTCTAAGCCCTTTTTATGAGGTATGGCTGAATATAGCGCCTGGACATCTATAGTGAGCCATTTATATGAGGGAAGCCAAACAAAATTATTGATTTCATGTAGTAAACTGGTAGAATCTTTCAAGTATGATTTTTGCTTTCTTACATAAGGCTGTAGTCATAAATCTATATAATGTGATAAATTAGCCATTATAGAGTCAACCCCCAAAATGATTGGTCTTCCCGGGGGATGATCTTTATTCTTATGTATTTTTGGTATATAATAAAATATCGGTATTTGGTTTTTTTTTACATTTAGATATGCATATTTGTCTTTACAGATGAGGCCCTCTTTACTGGCTTGATTAAGAAGATTACTAAACTCATCTTTGATTGAATTAGTAGGGTCACTAGTAAGTTTCTTATAGGTGGAATCATCATTAATAATTCTAAAAGCTTCCTGAAGGTAATTAGATCTATCCTGAACAGCTACTGCTCCACCTTTGTCTGCTGTTTTAATAACAATTTTGTCATCTTTTAAAAGTTGTTTTAATGTTTGTTTTTCTTCAGAGGAGAGGTTACTTTTACATTTATTTATTAAGTGGTCTTATTTGTCTGAATTCCTCTTTAACTGATTCCAAGAAGTTATTAATGTATTTACTTCTAGACTCAACTTTGTAAAATTTAGATGGTAAAGAGACCAATGGTTGTACTTTAGGGTCACTGGCTAATTTAGGTATAGGATTTTTCAAAAAATTTCGTTTGAGTGTTAAATTCCTTATACAGTATATTAATTCAAATTTATATACAAATCAAATTTTTTTACATGCAAGTCAGGGACAAATTTAAGACCTTCCTCTAATAGCGCACTCTGGGCCTGATTCAGACCCGGTCGCAAGCGCTGAGCGCTCGCAACCGGGTCGAGGGTGGCCCAGAGCACAGGCGCATGACCGAGCCGGCTGTCGTGCGCATGCGAGTGACCCGGATAGCGATGGGAACTCCGTCGCTCCGGGTCTCGCACCAAAGGGGGCATGCTGTTGATGTTGAGTGACAGCACGCTCCCTTTGGTGGTTGGGTCGGTGGGGTGCCTGCCCAGATGGAGGCGTTCCCATGGGAACACCTACCGTTTGGCTGTGGCCCCACTGACATCACAAGTGATGTCAGTGGGAGAGCTTTCGGCTCTGTTAGAGCCGAAATCTCTCTGGGGCTTGTGGCCATGAGACCCTACCACAAGGGTCTCATCGCAAGCCTGATGGTCGTGATGGTCTTGACCATCGCGACCATCTTCCTGGCCGCCCACACGCCAGGAGGCCGCTCCATTAAAAAAAAAAAGACGCCCTGATTCAGAGCGAGCGCTCTGTCAGAGCGTCCAGCTCTGAATCAGGGCCTCTGTTGGATAATTTCTTCTTAGAAAAGTTGACAAGACTGTGTTCTGATTTTCTTGTGGGAGGAAGGTGGATTTTTTTTTTTTGGGAGGGCTTAACTCCACCTCTCTTTCCTCATTGGTTACTCTCAAATTCGTTTTTGTCCCTTGTGGGGAATATATATATATATATATACACAAATGGTAGAAGTTGGCACTCTTCCTTAATGAGCTACCAGGGTGCCACCAAAACAAACATATGCAGTAACATAGAAATGTGTAAATAAAAAATGTTACATAAAAATTAAATTTTTATAAAAAAATAATTTTTTTTAATAAAAATGAAAACATTGACTGCAATAAGGATACTTTTCTGTGATTAGGTGATAGTCACCTTTAGAATTTATTTCAACTAGTCTTGCGAGTGCTACAAATTTATTATCTTGGTCAAGATTAATCGTGTCCTGAGAAATACAGGCTGGTACATATCCATCATGCAATACCATCAGGGAGGTGTCTGATTGGCACCAAATGTAGTCTACAGCAGGACAACGACCCCAAACATACAGCTAATGTCATTGAGAACTATCTTCAGCGTAAAGAAGATCAATGAGTCTTGGAAGTGATGATATGGCCCCCACAGAGCCCTGATCTCAACATCATCGAGTCTGTCTGGGATTACATGAAGAGACAGAAGTATGTGAGCAAGCCTACATCCACAGAAGATCTGTGGTTAGTTCCAGGGGTGGATCTAGACTTTTCTTTTAGGGGGGGGCAGTTTAAGAATGAATCCTGCCCCTCTCTACTACATTTTCCTCCCACTTCCAGTCTTGGCTCCTCCCATTTTCAGACAGTGACCTCACTTCATAGCTTTTTGTCCATTAATTATTTATCTTTTTACTTCTTCAATCTCTTTTATTTCCATTTCTTTACAATTTTCCCTCTCATCTCCCTTCTCTTTATGACCCGTCCTAAGCACTCTGCCCTCTTACTCCAGCGGCTCCATGAGGCAGCTCGCCCCCTTATCTCTCCCTTATCTTTACAATGTAGCAAATATATATAGTGACTATATGACCAAATATGTATTTGATGCCCAGCACCCCCTCCCCTCATCCCCATTATATGTTATGCCCATCACCCACTCCCCTAACCCATTACAAATTGTATGCCCATCACTCCCTCTCCTCACCCCTATATATGTTATACCCATCGCTCCCTCCCCTCCCCTTTTATATGTTTTATGCCCATCACCCCCTCCCCTCATCCCCTATATATGTTATGGCCATTGCTCCCTCCCCTCACCCCTAAATATGTTTTGCCCATCACCCCCTCCCCTCAACCCTATATATTTTATGCCCATTGCTCCTGCCCATCACCCCATTTTTGGTCGTATAGGTTTATATCATGCTTGATGAAACCCAAGCATGGTTTTTTAAAAGGGTGTCTATGTACAGACATGCTACTTTAGATACTTGTAGCAGTCTATAAATTCTGAACCTGGGACCTAATCATGTGTCACTTATCTGTGTCATGCACTTTAAATGGCTTTTTGGAAGCCTGCCCTGCACGATTTCTTACCTCAAACAGGAGACATCCCCCACTGCTGTAATGATAGCAGGCTTATTAGCCATGTGTTTGCTGAGTCTGACTGTGTTCATCCTGCTGGAATGCCTCATGGAATTTGTAGTTTCTCTTTTACTGCTCAGAGTCTGAACAGTAATAGATAAACTACTACTCCCATGCCTCTCCTCCTCCTTTGGCTGGCCAGGTGCCTCAGGCTGACAGCTGACTGAGCTGAGTGCCTGCCTGAATGTGGCTGCTGTGGCCAGGTCCCACCTGGTGCCCACAGCTAATCCTGTGCCCAGCCACTACTCTGTGTGTTATGGGGGAGCAATCACCCTGATCGCCCCCCCTGGATCTGCCACTGGTTAGTTGTCCAAGATGTTTGGAAAGAACCTCCCTACCAAGTTTCTTCAAAAACTGTGTGCATGTGAATTGATGCTGTTTTGAAGGCAAAGGGTGGTCACACCAAATATTGAATTGATTTAGATTTGTCTTCTGTTCATTCACTTTGCATTTTGTTAATTGATAAGAATAAATTATCAACACTTCTAAGAATTTTGCAAAGTACTCTATGTAGCTCTCAAGGTAAAACTGCCAAATCTAACACAGTTATTTAGTATCATAAAGTAAGCTATTAAACCACATAGCGACAAAGCGGAAAATCTTATATATAAAATTAATTGGTATGTCTGTTTGTCTATCCAGTTATGCATTCGGACATTCATGCACTGATTGGGATGAAACCAACGCAAGGTGGTCCAGTTGGATCCTGAACAGGTTTTAGGGGGGTTAGGGTCCCATTCGGACCTCTCCTTGGTGCATGCTGTGCAGAACTTTGACCTGGGAGCCCGTTTTGAGCCTTCCACTAGAAGAATTTGGATGAAAACTTCAAAGAGTGGTAACATTGGATCCCAGAAGACATACTAGGGGGTTGAGGTCCCAGTCAGAACTCCTGTTGGTGTATGCTGGGCAGAACTTTGACCGTGGGAGCATGTTCTGGGCCTTCCACTCGATGGATTTGCAGGAAACCTTCACAGAGTGGTAACATTGGACCCCAGAAGACATACTAGGGGGTTAAGGTCCTGGTCGGACCTCCCATTGGTGTACACTGGGAAGAACTTTAACCCGGGGAGCCTGTTCTGGGCCTTCCACTGGATGGATTTGTATGAAAACTCACAAGTGGCAAATGGTCTGGGATGCCTAATGGAGTGGTTGGGGTCCTGGTTAGACCTCATGACAGAGTGTGCCAGGCAGAAGTTTGGCCCAGGGAGCCTGTTCTGGGCCTTCCACTGGGTGAATTTGGATGACATCACATAATAAAACTTAATAACTTGAAGAAACACCCCTGCACCAATTGAGATGAAACCAACGCGAGATGGTCCATTTGGATCCTGGCCAGGTTTTAAGGGGGTAGGGTCCTGGTTGGATCTCCCGTTGGTGTACGCTAAGCAGAACTTTGACCTGGGAAGCTTGTTCTGAGCATTCCCCTGGATAGATTCGGACGAAAACTTCACAGAGTGGTAACATTGGATCCCAGAAGACATACTAAAGAATTTAGGTCCCAGTCGGACCTCCTATTGGTGTACACTGGGCAGAACTGTTTTGGGCATTCCACTGGATGGATTTGGATGAAAACTTCACAGACGGGTAGAAGTTGATTTGGGATGCCTAATGTAGTGGTTGGGGTCCCGGTCAGACCTCATGCCAGAATGCGCCAGGCAGAACTTTGACTCAGGGATCCTTTACTGGGCCTTCAACTGGATGGATTTGGATGACATCACATAATAAAACTTAATTTGCTGGCAGGTCATAGTTACTGAGCCACGATACTGAGAGATGGGGGATGCTGCAAGGCAGGGCCAGATTAAAGGGGGGGTGACAGGGGCAATCATCCCTGGGGCCCCACACCTGAAGGGCCCCCACAAATGAAGGGGTTAAAGTGAACCGGAAGAGATGGAACCAGTTCCACCTCCTCCGGCCAACCTAACCATGGTGCCACAGGGAGGCATCATTTGCCAGATACCCGCTGAGATTGTAACCAACGGGCGCCCGGCTCCCTCCCTGCAGTGGCAGCCAGAGCCGGAGAGCTTATGGGCTACACTTCATAAAATTTACTGGGAGAGGGTTCCTACCCTCCCCGGCAATGCCAGTCAATAGTCCAGAGAGAGGAGTGAAGCGACCACTGAAATCACAGACACAGGCTCCTTTTCCTTTTTCTGGGAGGTATCACATCATGCAATGCAATTTTGGGCACTAATATTGCGCCCAGATCAATAATTATAATGTGATGATTGGTAAATAGGCCCCCTCAGGGGCTTATTAAGAGGAGGGGGCCCCCTTCTCTCTCACTGGTTGCTGTCAGTGAACTGACAGCAGCAGTAGACTCCGTGCACTAGTCTAGCATGTGCAGGTTACCGCGAAAATGGCACAGCAGCCATTTTCCTGGTGATTTCCTACTGCACATGCGCAAAACGCCAGGAAAATATCCGCGGCAGCCATTTTCTAGGCTTTTCGTGTAGTGATACTCCGTGTGACTTCGGAGAGGTATGTATGAAAAAAAAGTATGGATGCAGGCTGGATAGGGCGAGTCCCCCCTGGACCCAGGGGCCCATGTACACCGCACACCCTGCACCCATTATAAATACGCCCTTGGGCCCGCTAATAATGTTTGCCAATTTTTTGAGTAGAACCAGAATATCGTATACCACACTGCCATTGTTCCTGGCACTTTACCATAAAAGCTGAGCTCAGATGTCCCGAGTGGGATCCCATACAACATGCCCTTCTCTGCAAGGGTGATTGATCAAGATGTGACACCTTTTCAACCACCTGGACTATGTGGTAATGCTCCGCAGGCATTTTCTAACACCTGCTCGCAGTAAGAGTTTAATTTTTAACCACCATTAGCAATTTTTTTTAAATGCACTTTAGGTTTTTACAAGTTCTATATTGAAACGGCAATGACTTTTATTAATAAAAGTGTATTTTGTATTTCTTATTTTGTAAGCAGTATTAATGTAAGCAACCAGTTTGAGAACCAATTCAGACAGAATTTTAAAGAACCACACCATCAACATTAGTCATGCCACACAAAGACATCCTGAAATGGGAATCTGGGGAAATAAGGCAGATAGTATCACAGAAGCAGGAACTGATGTGGTCTGTATCTGCCAATCCACACACCTCAAAATTTGGAACCAAGTATTGTGTCTCACCCAAGTTATGTCACTGTAAATAATTTATTTACTACCCATAATATTTAGCCATTCTCATCAGTCCCTGTCCCAGTGGATCTTACAATCTATGTCAGGGCTCTATTCAGGCTAGCCAAGTTCCTTTATACCAAACTCATCAAACCAAGAGAAGCCAGAACTAAAAAAAAAAGGCAGCACCTGTCACCTCCGATGGCATAATGAGGCAGCAATAGGTCCCTAGCAGCAACAACTAAATAGAGCATGTAAGGATACCAGGTGACCTGGGTTTCCCTGGGTTCAGGGATCACACAGCGGAGTGGGTTATAATGAAGACAAGATGAGTTTTATTCAAGTAGACACAGAAATCCACCAAAACAGCAAGCAGGGCTATACTAATAAAGTCCACTCAGAGTTTAGCAAAGTATTTTCCAGTTGCTCTATATCTCCTCCCTACCTTGTCAGCAATGACAACTGTAGCAGGGCACACAGAGCTGCTGACCCTTGATGACAGTGAGAGGGGATGACATCCCAACCTCCAGAGAGTCAAACTGTAAACACAAACTTCCCAACAATTCTCTCCTACTGGACTTCTTTACCTCCCCCTTTCTGTCTGGTGGGCCCTGTTGTTAGTCTTTCCAGAGATGACAGAGGAGGGCTTTTCTAACAAGAACACTCCCTTGCTGTCTGCTTCTAGCAACCTTCCTGTGTGAGCATGGGCAGAACTATGGGAGGCACATGCCACCGGGCTCCAGCAATGAAGGGGCACCTCCATTGTCCACAATATATTCACCCAACTTGGGCTGTAACTATGTACCCAGAGTGTACCATCACGGCTGCCCAATACATGGTAGCTCTTCCCGGTACCTGAGAAGCCACCATACACTAGTGGAGAGCCCTGTGTCAGACCATCAACTGCCGCCTCTGTCCATCTATAGCCTGTCCCTACTCATTGGTGTCACAGCTTCATATGTCAGTGTGATACGTCCGGCACCCTCTCACCCACAACTCTCTGTCTTACTCCTCCCTGTTGGTGGCCCTAGCCACTTGGACTTAAGCAGCAGTCCCGATGTATCCTCTCACCCACAACTCTCCATCCCACTCCTCCCTAGTGGCAGCCTTAGCTAAGGACCCGTGCAGCATGTCCTGAGTGGCTGGCCCCAGGGTTGTTTTAAGAGCAGTGTGGGCCCTGGGTAAAGCAATGCACTGGGGCCCCTACCCACCGATTCATGGGAAAAAGATGCAAATGGTCAATAAATTGAAACCTTCCTGCATGCCCTTCAGATCTCTCACACATGCAGAGAGACTCTGTCTGACTGGCCTGAAGTGAAATTGGGACTGAGGTGAGTACTAGTCACGGGGGGAGATTAGATCAGAATACAGTGCACCGGCGGCTGGTTTATAGAAAAATCACAAATTTACCAATTGGCTGCAGCTGCAGGGGGCAGGTTGGCAGACCCCTACAAGCTTTGGGCCCTTGGGCAACTGCCCAACAAGCCCAATGGACGAGATGGCCCTGGCTGGCCCAAGAATAAGCGCAGCAGCAGATCTTCTTCCAGGAGCTGGATGTCAAGAAGGATGCATCGAACGGAGTTGTGGTTAAAAGGGCATTGGAAGCGGGGGGGCCTGTGGCACCAACAACTGAGTCTAGGAGCAGATCTTTGGTGGAGCAACTTCCTTGCATGTGATGCAGTTGGCAGTGGACTGGGCATTTTGTGATTTGTAGTCCCACCACAGTGGCAGTCTTACAGTATTTGACTTAAACTCAGTCCTCAAAGCCACCACATCAGGTGGTTTACCTCTCCATCTGGGGTATCAGGAGGTCTCCCCACCCCACGCCAAGTGGCATTCACCTACATCAGGAGGACTTTGAGCTTCATGCTAATTGCACCATACAGGTCACTATCTTATCTGTAACTAATGCGTATAGATGTGTCCACATAAATCTATCCTCGTGCGACATATAACTCAATGGTGCAGAGTGACTTGGTAGCGTTGAGCATCTTGTGCTATTTTTTTCTTTTCAAGTGCATCTATTTTGCACAGCGATGTGAATAGCACACACAAGCAGCTTCTGCTGATTAAAATGCTATGTGGCATACCTGTATTCTGGGCCTGCTTCAGAGACGGACACTCTTTGTAAGTGCTCGCTCTGAATTAGGGCGGCCTCCAGGCTGCTCAGTAAGCTGTGGGTGACCACCCAAAGCTTTAGCAGGTGGCCAGGTGATGGTCGTGACCATTGGGCTTGCGACAAGACACTTGTGGTAGGGTCTCGTTCCTGCAAGCCCCAGTGAGCTTCCTGCTCTGATAGAGCAGGAAGATCACTACTGACATCACGAGTGATGTCAGTAGGGCCGCCTACAAATGGCAGGCGTTCCTTCAGGAACACCTCTGTTTGTCCAGCCACCCCCCTCCCCACCTACAAAACGGGGCGAGCTGTCGATCAACAGCCACCCCATTTGTAGTGAGCTCCGGAGTGAGTGAATTTCTCACTCGCTACAGGGCTTGCTCATGCGCACGGCATGTGCGGCGCGTGCGCAGTGCCCCACCATTGACCCACTTACGAGCGCATAGCACTTGCGAGCGGGTCTGAATCAGGCCCTCTGTGTGCAACCGCGGGTGTGTCTGCTTGCAAAATGCTACATTACAGTGTCAGCGGCTGTGATGGGGGAGCACCACATTATAACTTGCCTCCGGGCGTCTGTGATGAACATACGCCACTGTGTGTGAGACTTCTGCAGGCCATACTTGCCTACTTTTGAAAAAGCTTTTCAGGGAGATTGTGAAAGCAACACCTATAAGCTAGGGATGAACATCGGAAGCCCGGCATCGAATGGTTGCCAGGCTTCTGCCATCAAATCCAACTAACCATCGCATCGCCACCATTAAATAGTATAACCATCGTGATGGTTATACTCAGGGGTCAAAAAGGGGGTGGAGCCTCTGTGAAAGGGGTGGAGTATCGTGACACCCCCCGCCCATGTCAATTTGGTGGCGTGTCCAGCACTCTCCGAAATGATGGGCTGCCCCCATGCTCCCCCCTACACTGAGAATAGATTATGTGCACAGTTGCACGCCATCTATTCTGCTGCTGCTCACCTGCTGCTCTGCTATGCACAGCAGCTGTGTGTGGTAACCCCCCCAGCCAGCCATTGGATATGCATTGGAAAGCTGCATCCGATGGCTTGCAACCATAAAATTTCTGGTATTTGATTAAAAAAGTCCTTCAATCGAATCGGAAACATCGATGGTTGCTAACCATCAGCTTCCTATGTCCATCCCTACTATGAGCACGGCAGTAAAGTGGGCATGCACTACTACATCTGATAGATCTGATTTGAAAATGGCTGCTCTCATAGCAGGCTACAGAAAGATGGCTGCCCTCGACCAATGGGGAGCCAGGTTCCCTTTCTAGGAACCCAAGGGGCTGGAGAAAGGGGATGGGGCTTATCAGGAGAAAGAAGAAGATAATTAGGTGAGTAAGGGGAATTATATTTTGTGTGGCATAAATCTGACAGCCAGGTGTGTGTGCGTGTGTGTCAGAGGGGAATGTGTGGGGGGTCACTTACACACAGAGTGGAATGTGGGAAGATCACTGAGAGAGAGGGGATTAAGGAGGGGATTGCTGAGAGAGCGCGAAATGTGGAGGGGATCACTGAGAGAGAGAGGGGAATATGGAGGGGATCGCCGAGAGAGAGGGGAATGTATCCCCCATATCACAGAGATAGACCGGACATGTCACCCCTTAGCCGCGTGCATCCGAAATTTCGCAAAAGCATGTGCATGGCATCCATTTCTTTTCCCCAGGGCCGGCACCGCCACACAGCTGCAATGGTGGAGGTGCCTAACCACCCGACCACCTGCAGGACACTTTGTCCTGCAGGTGGAAAAGCGGGGCAGTGCACTGGTCGAACATGCCTCAAGCAATTACCTAGGGCATTTGGAACACCTAGGGGTATTCAAGCCTGCCTAGGGCCATTGGAGGTTTGGGGCAGGCACGGCCGGGGCACCTGCTACCTGGTGGACAGAGACTCTGGCAGCTATTATTGCCACTGCACAGCATCCAAGCATCCACTATTGGAGCTCAGCTGGCAGTTCTGGTCAAGCCTAGCAGCATCAAACAGTGAGTGGACAGCGGCGGTTTGCGGGGTGGGGTACCTGGGCGGCAGATAGTGGTTAGCGCTAGGGTGGCATGCACTGAGATGCAGCCTGCCAGCCTGAGCCGGGAACAGCAAGTGCCACGGGTCGGGCAGCTGTGCTGACTGCAGCCGCTGCACTCAAGGAAAGTAAATCTGGAACTGGGAGAAGGCCAGGGTGCTGTGGTCCTCACTGCTGGGTGAGGGTAGGGTGGGTGCTCACACTGTGCTCTGCTGGGAGAGGGGGGTGCTATGCTGAGTGAGTGCCAGGGTGCTCAGTGTGGGGTATTTTCATGCTGGGTGAGGGGGGTGCTCTGCTGGGTTAGGGGTGCTGGGTCAGGTTGGAAGTGCCATCATGTTGTGCTGGGAGAGGGGGTTGCTGTGCTGGGTAATGGTAGGGGTGTTGGGTGAGGGGTGTTATGCTGGGTGAAGGTGATGTGCTGGGATAGGGGTGCTGGGTCAGGTGAGGGCAAAGGCAGTGGGTGCAGTACTGGGAGAGGGGTGATGGGTAAGGAGTGCTGTGCTGGGTGCTGTGATCTGTGCTGGGAGAGGGGTGCTGGGAGCACAGCACTATGGGGGAAGCGGCCACAGCACAGTGAGACCACACCCTTCACATGAGGCCACACCCCTTTTCAGGATCCCACCGGGGGGCACCACCCAAAATCTTGCCCAGGGCACTAACCAAACAATATTTGATTTTACTTCAATTCCTATTTCAAATGTACACATTTATTCCAGATATATAAATGTGGTAACCTTGACTTTACGTGGTAAGTAAAGAGTTTACCTTGTGTGTTGTGGTTCAATCTTCACTCGACTTACGGAGAGGTGAGAGTAATGGAAGCACATGAAGGGGTGACGAGGCAGCTTGTGGTTTTTTTATTTTGTGAACACAGGTTTATTAGAGAGTCGGCAGGGCACTTGCATAAATAACACACCTCACTCAATGAGGCAGCCTTTGTATTGCATCAGTGGGAAAAACATCAATAATGAGATTACACATAAAAACAATGGCATTTGCACGGCACCATACGGATTGGTGTAATAATACTTCGGCAGTATGACCATACAATGTAAGGCAACTTTTACGTTACTATTCACAGTTAAATTCAGTATTGAGCATACATTCTTATCTCAAACGGTTGCACACTACAAGAAAACAATTCAGCAATGATGTCAGTACTAAACTTACTAACAGTTTCAATGTCCAGATGACCTTAAACACAAAACACTGTATTCCTACCCGTCTTCACTGCTGCAGCTGGTGGAGCTCTTATAGATCAGTTTAAGTTGACCATGGTACTAGTCCCACTTAGTGTAATGTTTGTTAGTATTAAATCTGTGAGGGAAGAATCGCCAATGTGTGTATGGAAGTCCTGTACACAGTACAGCAATTCAGTCACTGAATGTTAATTCCACCTTTCTCTCTATAGGCACATCCAATTCTCAGGCAATCAGAAGGTTATTCAATATTCCTGGACAACTGTTACTGTAAAGTGTCCCGCAGTTCTATCCCAGTTTGATGGGCTATATTATCTCCTTTAAGTAGTGTATTCCAGCTTTCAAGTATCAAAGAATCACTGTGCTGTGAAATAGGACAGTCTTGGTGTGATCCGGAAAACATGCAGGGTAAATAGAGGTAAGCTTGGTCAGTGAAGCAGATAACTCCTATATACTGAAAGTGAAAGTAACACTGAGGTTCTGCTATTTGCAACAAGGTATGAGAAAGTCCAGTACTACTGAGTGTCAGTGCAGCTCTGCCTGTGGTGCAATCAATCTTCCACTCACCACTCCTGTAGCTACCTCTGGTGCAAGGCTATGTAACTTTTCCACTGCTGGAGCTGTATGTCTATACTGCAGTTAATCGGTGGCCATCTTGTGGTTGGCAGCATGGCAACTCAAAGCAATTGTTGCTGTTGGCCTGCGGCCATCTTGTGGTTGGCAGAAAAAGTTATAAATCACAATAGGACAGCGACTTCTCTTATAAGTAGTATAACTGAAATGAGGGTGCTTTGAAGTTACCCTATGATGGCTGCTGCTGTGGTATGGGGCAGGGGGGATGATTACCCTGTACTGCGTGTTGCCACTGTGGCTGTGTACCTCCACGAGCGGCTCTTGCTGCTGCGCTGGACGCCTTAATGGTGTGCTGCTCTTCGTTGCTGTGGCTCACCTGACCCGGTCTATCTTCCGCGGGTCCCCGGCATCCACACTCCCGGCTCGGCTGCTCCACACTCCACTAGAGCTTTGCAGCTTGGCGGTCTCTGCCCGCTGTCCTTGTGCTGCACGCCACACTTCTCCTCAGCTCCTGGCACGCCCTCTATATTTCACCCTCTTCTTCGCGGGCACCTGACCACACCCACCGCTTGAGAGACAGGACAGGCTCATCCAATCAGCACCAGCTGTCCCCTTGCTTCACACATGCTGGGGAGACATGTATTAACTCCTTCCTTGCCCAAAGTGGTATTAACCCCTCACAGTCCTAGGGGTGTCCGTTTCATGGGTGTCACATAAATAGTTATAATATAGTCTAGGGGTGTATCTATAATGGTTGCAGGGTGTGCGGGGCACCTGGGTCCAGTGGGCCCCCGCACCGCACACCCTGCACCCATAGTATTACTTACCTCTCCGGAGTCCCATGTCGGCGCGGAGGCCCGGCGCTGTAAAAATGACTGGAAAATGGCCGCCTGCACAGTAAAGGGAATATGGCCGCCGTGGCCATTTTTCCGGTGACCTGCGCATACTCTATAGACTCTGAGTGTACTCTAGTGCCCAGAGTCTATAACTCTGGCACTGGCCGCGCACAGCTCAGAGCGCTGACGGCCGCCGGACAGAGAGGAGGGGGCCTGTGTCGGAGACTGCACACGGGCCCCCTACTCTCTAGAAACGCCCCTGCTATAGTCACTAAGAAATAAATCATGAGCTCAAATGGTATTTTAAAGTTTGTTTTATATGATTTAATTTCCTACATCAGCCCATCCTTGATCTGCAGCGGTTAATTAAGAACATCAATCAGATTAATTATGTTACACAAAAACCCAGATAAGCATGTATTAAGCCTTCCTATGGCAATGTATATTCGGTGGAATGTTACTATGTACAGCCATGGCCAAAAGTTTTGAGAATGACACAAATATTGGTCTTCACGAAGTTTGTTGCTTCAGTGTTTTTAGACCTTCTTGTCAGATCTTACTATGGTATACTGAAGTAAAATTACAAGCATTTCATAAGTGTCAAAGGCTTTTATTGACAATTACATTGTTTATGCATTATTGACCCTTCTATTTAAGACCTCTGCTATTCACCCTGGCATACTGTCAATCAACATCTGGGCCACCTACTGACTGATGGCCGCCCATTCTTGCCTAATCAGTGGTTGGAGTTTGTCAGAATTTGTGGGATTTTGTTTGTCCATCCGCCTCTTGAGGATTGACCACAAGTTCTCAATGGGATTAAGGTCTGGGGAGTTTCCTCGCCATGGACCCAAAATTTCAATGTTATGTTCCCCGAGCCACTGTTCTTGGATGGTTGGGAGAAGTTGCTCTTGGAGGATGTTTTGGTACCATTCTTTATTCATAGCTGTGTACTTAGGCAAAATTGTGAGTGAGCCCACTACCTTAGCTGAGAAGCAACCCCACACATGAATGGTCTCAGGATGCTTTACTTTTGGCATAAATTATAAATAAATGATCTCAGAGAGAGTCATCTTATTAGGAAGGTTTCTATATGACTTTTTATATTTACAAGACTATTGGGTCTATTCATGTAGAATATGAACTGGCTACTAAAAGATATCACTATATATCGCATCACATCGATACAATATATAGTGAAGTATAGTAGCCATTCATGTAGACTTAACTGTCCGACATCTTTGGGCACTATTTGGCTCCTCCGTGATCCCTTTTACGCAATCAGAAGACAGACATAATCGGAACCTGATATGCTTGCTCCTCACTGCGCATGCCCGGTGTCTGAGACCAGCAGGTCAGGTCAGACCTGCTGTAATGGACACTGGGAAAATGAGGCAGTGCCGGGTGCCGGGCAGACAGCAGGGAAGTATGTTACTTCTTTGCTCTGTTCGGCTTGTGGTACAGATTACGATATCCTCAGATGGCGAATCTGAAATGCAGGAGAGGAAAGAATTGCACTCACCAGGGCCGGATTTACCGCTAGGCAACCTAGGCGTTTGCCTAGGGCCCAGCAGGTCCCAAGGGGCCCGTAGTCGGGCCCCCTCCCTCCCGATATCCGGCCCTGTGTATAAAGCTGTTGCTGGGACTAACTACTGCCCGGACGAGGAGAGGACACACACACGTCCGATGCCCTGCTCCTATCAATAGGGGGAGGAGGCGGAGTCACGGGCCAGCCGGCGGCCCTACCACCAGCAGTGCTTGTGCCTCATTCAGGAGGCTTGGATAGATCCGTGAGGGCGACGTGATGTCATCACGTCACGTCGCATTTATACTTACAATTATTGGCGGAGCCATGAAGGAAAGACCGAAAACGTATGTCCCCGGCAGGTATGTTTACTTTAATGGCACTAGCAAGTAGGGGAGAAAGGTGCTGTGTTTTGGGAGGGGAGGGTAGATATCTAACTGCCAGAGACACCCACGTGACCGGCCACGCCAGGGGGTTGGCTGGGTGTGTGGCGTCCTCCGCTCTCCCCTCATGTGTAATGGGCCCGGCCCCAGCCGGGGACCCCCCCACCTCGATGCGCCTTACGTGCGGCGGCAGCAGCACTACCACTAGGTGAGCGCGGCTAGGGGGCATCACCACCGGCCCCGAGTCCGGCGCCACTGTTGGTCTGCCGTCTTTCGCAATGCCCGCCTTGTCATGCCCCCTCCCTCACCGCTTGGCCTAATGTGAGACGCCCCACCGGCTCTCCTGTCATGCGATTAGCCACGGCTCGGCAGCTTTTCTCACGAGCCGGCCGGTCGCGACGTTTGTTTAGGGGTTGTTAGGGGAGAGCAGTCTAGGTGGTTTGGGGAGATGAGTCTGGGCTGAGAGGGTTTCTTTGGTGGGAGTGGTCTGTGCTGAATGAGCAGAGGGAGGGGGTCTATGCCAAGAGGGAAATGGGGTCTATGCTGTGAGAGGATGGAGTGCCTGTGCTAAGAGGGCAGGGCTGTTCCCAAGAGGGCAGAGCGATCTGTGCTGTGCAGGGGAAGGTTTGTGCTGTGAGGGGGGGTCTATGCTATGAGGGTAGTGTGTCTATGGGGAGAAGAGTCTGTGCTGTGACTGGTGGGGGTTCTGAGCTGTGAGGGGTGGGGGTTCTGTGCTGTGAGGGGTGGGGGTTCTGTGCTGTGAGTGGTGAGGGGAAGAGGTCTGTGCTGTGGGGTGGGGACTATGCTGAGAGAGTTATGTGCTGTGAGGGAAAAGGGGCACTGAGAGGTGTTTTTGCTGTGAGGATAGAAGTGATGTGTTGAAAGGGGAGACTGGTACTTTGAGGGGAGAGGGGTGGGGAGACGGGTGTTGTGCTGTGAGACAGGCAGTCAAGGGGGTAGTATGTGGTGCTGTGAGGTGGGCAGTAACTGGCTTAGGGCCGTATTAATTAGGCTGCGAAAACGGGTTATCGGAAATAATTAATCGCCGATGACGTAATTTTCGCCTGTTTCACTTATCCCCATATTCAATTACAAAGACTTTTTTCGCAGGTGCGAAAAGTCTTTGTTAGAAAACATGGCTAAGTGTTCACCATGTAATACATGGCGAAAAAAAGTGCAGAATTGGGGTTTAGGGGTGCAGGCTTAAAAAAAATAGTCTGCAGCCCTGGGAGTGTCTTCTAAAAGTAATCTGTGTCAAAAAATAAAAAAAAAAATCCTCAGGACACCCCAAAAACTGTACTTTAATTTCAAAGAATTCAGGTCGTAGCGGCAGGTGCATTTTTGAAGAATTTTCAAAAATGACTTTAGGGACTTAAAAGTATGCTCGTACCCATTTTCATGTACCCCAAATTTGATAGCTTTTTTTTGAAAAAAAAAAAATACTTCCAAGTGCTATTCTTCATTTATGCACCTGCTGCGGCTATTAAAAAACCCAGACTACATTCAGCAGGCCAAATCGGGGGTACCCATAGTGATCCCCCATGTCAGACCATCTTTAGGGGGTTGCCAGGATGATTTCCCGAAAATTCCCAGGACTCTTTGATAGTTACCTTTTCGCCGGATCCTAATTGAATACGGGGATAAAGCGGGCACGCGCCCGATACTTTATCCCAGAAAAAACATCGATGATGGCGAAAAGTCCGACCTCTGACTTTTCGTCTCAAATTGAAAATGGCTATTAGTGTGTGTGCTATGGGGGACATGAGTGAGTTGGGATGGAGGACAGTGTGTCAGAGGGCAATGTGATATTTAATGGACAGGCAATAAAAGCTATAGAGGGGGCAATCAGCGGGGCCTATCTCGGAAAAGCTTTGCAAAAGCTAGGAAAAAGCAAGTGTATTATACATATATAGCTGACGTTTCAAGGCCGCAGTGGACCTTCACCGTGCTGTAAAGAGGCATGAATCAGGAATAAAAATGGAGTGCTATGGATCGAGGGAGGGGGCCCCAAAACTGGTATCTTGCCTAGGGCCCCATGAGCTCTAAATCCGGCTCTGGCACTCACCATACAATAGTATTGTGATGGGATGCAGGCGATGAAGTAATAAGCTTTCTTCACGGTAAACTGGGCCCATGAATAGCACGAAGCAGAGAAGAGCCCTGATTTCAGCTAAACAGGGCTCTTCTCTGCTTCATGAATAGACCCCTATATGGGGTATATTTATTAAAGTGCGGGTTTATAGGCGTGGAGGTGTTGCCCTTAGCAAGAATCTTATTGCTTGCTATGGGCAACATATCCACTTCTATAAACCCGCACCTAAATAAATATATCCCTAATAATCAGAAAGTCTTATATTAACACCTGGATAGGTGTTAAATTACTCTCCTACTCTCATATCATATGAGCTAGGAGCAAATTTTTAGCCTATTCACTACTCAGTACCGGCTTTCATTTTCCATATCTGTAATGTGGTATGAATAATTCATCTACTGTCTGTGGGGGAGATTTAATAAAGTTTGGAGAGAAATAAAATTGGAGATAAATAGCACAAACCATTCAGCTCCTAACTGTCATTTTTCAAACACAGCCTGTAAAGTGACAGTTAAGAGCTGCTGTTAGTTTTCTTTCTACACAGGATTGTAATTTTTCAAAGTATTATTATTATTTTTATTATAGTACCATTTTTATTACTGACAACAGGCTGAAAAGAGCAGTTCCCTGCCTCTATGTTGCTTTTGTTACTTCTCTTAGTAACTGTAGGTTGCCATGGTGAGAATTGTAGACACAACAATTCATTTGATAGCCTGACTTAGAACAAGGAAAAAGGGAATCATGGAGAGTTATGAACATCAAACGTATGTATCCTGCAGATCACTGGAGACACAATTCCCTAAATCCATAGAAAGGTAAGGAAACATAATGGCCTCTCCACCTCTATCCCAAGCTTCAAACCTGCTCTTAAAACCCATTTCTTTATTAAAGCCTTCCAGCTCTTATCCTTACCCACTACTTTATCCACCTTGCTCACTGTCTCTCCCCTCTGAGTCACCCCTTTAACCACTTAACTAGCTAATGTTTAAAAAAAAAATGTCCCCAAAATTGATTGATCTTTTTTGTTATTAAATTATGGAAATAAGAGCTTTTTAAACCTGATTCAGTATTTTTTTTTTTTATACAGATTTTTTAATACAATTGTACTAACTAAGAAGGCATAACATACTATCCCTGTTTGCGACCATGGGCAGTATTCAATTAGTTTCGCACCCACGATAAAGTTTCGCCTGCCGGAGTTTTCGCTTACATCGGGTATTATAGCCAAGGAAACTTATCGTGCGCGCCCCTGCTAGTCGCCGTATTCAATTCCTAAGTATGCAAAAACAGACACAAGCCTAGTCAAAGGACGCGAAAAGTGGTGTCAGAATCGGGGAAATGAGCCTGAACCCCCCAAAAAGCTGCAGAAACATTGGAGATCAATGTAATAGTGCCCAATTAGCCCTACTAAAACTATTTGGGGTGCATAAGTTCGCATAATTGCCACTAATTAGTGTTTTTGCACAAGTGGTGAAGAATGGCATAAAGCAGTATTTTTTGGTGATAATAAGTAGAGATGAGCAGGTCCCTGAGAACCAGACCCACCCGAACTTCGGGGGTCCGGGGTGATCTGAGGCGCCCTTCGGATCTATCCTCCTGCCCCGGATCCCTAATCGAGGCAAAACCTCGCGATCCTCTGTTGGATCTCGAGGTTTTGAATCCCTTTGCCTTCAATAGGCAAAGCGCTGATTGGATTGAGCTGAGCCATCTGTCACAGCTCTCAGCCAATCAGCATTAAGCCCATTGAATGCAGGGAAAAAAGATGGAGTTGGATCCCGTGGCCGGCACCTTCTGCTGCCTACACACCTGCTCCTGGCACTCCCCACTGCCGGGACCCCCTGCTGCCTACACACCAGCTGTTGGCAGCCCCACTGCTGACACTGCTGGCTCCCCCATGCTGCTGACACCGCTGGCACCCTGCATTGAGAACACCCCTGCACTGCCGATGCAGTCAGCAAAACTGCACTGAGGACACCGCTGGCACCCCCGCACTGCCGACACCACTGGTACCCTTCACTGAGGACACTGCCAGCAATACAGCACTGCCATCCCATGTACTGAGGACACTGTCAGCAACCCCTGCACTGCCGACACAGCCAGCAAACCTGCACTAAAGACATCGCTGGCACCCCTGCACTGCCGACACTGCCGGTACCCTTCACTGAGGACACTGCCAGCACCACAGCACTGCCATTCCATGTACTGTGGACACCGTCAGCAACCCCCTCACTGCCGACACAGCCAGCAAACCTGCACTGAAGACACCGCTGGCACTGTCGATATCGCTGGTACCCTTCACTGAGGACACAGCCAGCACCACAGCACTGCCATTCCATGAGGACATTTTCAGCAACCCCTGCACTGCCAACACAGCCAGCAAACCTGCACTGAAAACACTGATGGCACCCCTGCTCTGCTGACACCACCTGTACCCTGCACTGAGGACACTGCTAGAACCAGTGGCAGAACTAGAGAGTGGTGAGCCCAGGTGCAAGAATATCCTTTGCACCCCCCTTTCTTGGCACCCCGCACCACAACATTTTTTTACCACCCTTCACTCCACCCCAGTAATTAAATCCAGTGTCTGTCCTGCTGCCCAGCCTTGTTTTTTCACCACCCCTCACTGCCCCCCCAGTCAGTAAATCCAGTCTGTCCAGCCCCAGTGTGTCAGCCTCATTCTCTCCCCCAGCCCCAGAGTGTCAGCCTCATTCTACCTCCATCCCCAGCGTGTCATCCTCTGCTCCCCCCAGCCCCAGCATGTCAGCCTCTTCCCTCCCAGCCCCAGTGTGTCCCCCAACCCCAGCGTCTCAGCCTCATTTTCCCTCCATCCCCAGCATGTCTCTGCCTTGTTCTCCCCCCCAGCGTGTCCCAGCTCCAGCATGTCAGCCACTTTCCTCCCCACCCCCAGCATGTGTCTCAGCCTCTTTCCCCCCCAGCGAGTCAGCATCTTTCCCCCCCAGCCCCAGCATGTGTGTCAGCCTCTTTCCCCCCTAGTGTGTGTGTCAGCCTCTTTCCCACCCAGCGTGTATCAGCCTCTTTCCCCCCACCCCCAGCATGTGTCTCAGCCTCTTTCCCCCCCAGCGTGTGTCTCAGCCTCTTTCCCCCCCAGCCCCAGCGTGTGTGTCAGCCTCTTCCCCCCAGCATGTGTCTCAGCCTCTTCCCCCCCAGCATGTTTCTCAGCCTCTTCCCCCCCCAGCATGTGTGTCAGCCTCTTCCCCCCCAGTTGTCAGCCTCTTTCCCCCCCACCCCCAGCATGTGTCTCAGCCTCTTTCCCCCCCAGCGAGTGTCAGCCTCTTTCCCCCCCACACCCAGCATGTGTCTCAGCCTCTTCCTCCCAGCATGTGTTCAGCCTCTTCTCCTCCCCAGCATGTGTCTTAGCCTCTCCCCCCAGTGTGTGTCTCAGCCTCTTCCCCCCCAGCGTGTGTCTCAGCCTCTTCCCCCACCAGTGTGTGTCTCAGCCTCTTCCCCCACCAGTGTGTGTCTCAGCCTCTTCCCCCCCCAGCGTGTGTCAGCCTCTTTCCCCCCCAGCATGTGTCAGCCTCTTCCCCCCCACCCCCAGCATGTGTCTCAGCCTCTTCCCCCCCAGCGTGTGTCTCAGCCTCTTCCTCCCAGCATGTGTCTCAGCCTCTTCCTCCCCAGCATGTGTCTCAGCCTCTTCTCCCCCCAGTGTGTGTCTCAGCCTCTTCCCCCCAGCATGTGTCTCAGCCTCTTCTCCCCCCAGCATGTGTCTTAGCCTCTTCCCCCAGCGTGTGTCTCAGCCTCTTCCCCCACCAGTGTGTATGTCAGCCTCTTTCCCCCCCAGCGTGTGTCAGCCTCTTTCCCCCCCAGCATGTGTCAGCCTCTTCCCCCCCACCCCCAGCATGTGTCTCAGCCTCTTCCCCCCCAGCGTGTGTCTCAGCCTCTTCCTCCCAGCATGTGTCTCAGCCTCTTCCTCCCCAGCATGTGTCTCAGCCTCTTCTCCCCCCAGTGTGTGTCTCAGCCTCTTCCCCCCAGCATGTGTCTCAGCCTCTTCTCCCCCCAGCATGTGTCTTAGCCTCTTCCCCCCAGCGTGTGTCTCAGCCTCTTCCCCCCCCAGCGTGTGTCTCACCCTCTTCCTCCCCCAGCGTGTGTCTCAGCCTCTTACCCCCCCAGCATGTCTCAGCCTCTTCCCCCACCAGTGTGTCTCAGCCTCTTCCCCCACCAGTGTGTGTCTCAGCCTCTTCCCCCCCAGCATGTGTGTCAGCCTCTTCCCCCCAGCATGTGTCTCAGCCTCTTTCCCCCCAGCATGTGTCTCGGCCTCTTTCCCCCCCAGTGTGTGTGTCAGCCTCTTTCCCCCCCAGCGTGTGTCTCAGCCTCTTTCCCCCCTAGCATGTCAGCCTCTTTCCTCCCCATCCCCAGCGTGTGTCTCAGCCTCTTCCTCCCCCAGCGTGTGTTTCAGCCTCTTCCTCCCCCAGCGTGTGTCTCAGCCTCTTCCCCCCCAGCATGTGTGTCAGCCTCTTTCCCCCCCAGTGTGTATGTCAGCCTCTTTCCCCCCCAGCGTGTGTCAGCCTCTTTCCCCCCCAGCATGTGTCAGCCTCTTCCCCCCCACCCCCAGCATGTGTCTCAGCCTCTTCCCCCCCAGCATGTGTCTCAGCCTCTTCCTCCCAGCATGTGTCTCAGCCTCTTCCCCCCAGCATGTGTCTCAGCCTCTTCTCCCCCCAGTGTGTGTCTCAGCCTCTTCCCCCCAGCATGTGTCTCAGCCTCTTCTCCCCCCAGCATGTGTCTTAGCCTCTTCCCCCCAGCGTGTGTCTCAGCCTCTTCCCCCACCAGTGTGTGTCTCAGCCTCTTCCCCCCCCCAGCGTGTGTCTCAGCCTCTTCCTCCCCCAGCGTGTGTCTCAGCCTCTTACCCCCCAGCATGTCTCAGCCTCTTCCCCCCCAGCGTGTGTCTCGGCCTCTTCCTCCCCCAGCGTGTCTCAGCCTCTTTCCCCCCCAGCGTGTGTCTCAGCCTCTTCCCCCCCAGCGTGTGTCTCAGCCTCTTCCCCCCCAGCGTGTGTCTCAGCCTCTTCCCCCCCCAGTGTGTGTGTCACCCTCTTTCCCCCCAGTGTGTGTGTCACCCTCTTTCCCCCCCAGCATGTGTGTCACCCTTTCCCCCCCAGCGTGTGTGTCAGCCTCTTTCCCCCCAGTGTGTGTGTCAGCCTCTTTTTACCCCCACCCCTAGCGTGTCTCAGCCACTCCACCCCAGCGTGTCTCAGCCTCTTCCCGCCAGCGTGTGTGTCAGCATCTTTCCCCCCCAGTGTGTGTGTCAGCCTCTTTCTCCCCCAGCATGTGTGTCAGCCTCTTTTTACCCCCACCCCCAGCGTGTCTCAGCCTCTCCCCCCCAGCATGTCTCAGCCTCTTTCCCCCCCAGCGTGTGTCAGCTTCTTTCCCCCCCCCAGAGTGTGTGTCAGCCTCTTTCCCCCCCAGCATGTGTGTCAGCCTCTTTCTCCCCCCCCCAAACCACCACTACTTACATACCTTATCTCCTTCTTCCTCTTCTGCTCTTCTCGATCCGCGGCACCTCTCGATCCCTTTCAGCAGCCCGGCCCCTTATTATGACACAGCGCATGTGACATCATGACGTCACGCGCGCTGTGTCATAACAAGGGGTCGGGCTGCAGCGGGTGTCTGTCTTGTTGGAGCCGGAGCGGCCAAAGCGGGCCTACTCCGGCTCCAACCATTTAACTAATGGGGATCGGGTTGGCAGGCAGCAGCGCTGTCGGATGCAGGTGGCCATGGGCCCCTGCACCACAGCGGGGCCCAGTGCAAGGCACCGGCTGCACCGCCGCTAGTTCTGCCCCTTGCTAGCACTGCAGCACTGCCATCCCATGTACTGAGGACACCGTCAGCAACCCCTGCATTGCCGACACAGCCAGCAAACCTGCACTGAAGACACCACTAGCACCCTCGCTCTGCTGATGCCGCCGGTACCCAGCACTGAGGACACTGCTAGCACCACAGCACTGCCATCCCATGTACTGAGGACACCATCAGCAACCCCTGCTCTGCCGACACTGCTTTCACAGTAAGTGCACTATTTGTGTATCCAACCCACTGTATAATGGGCACTGCATAAGGGCACTACTGGTGGGACTGTATACGGGGCACTGCATAGGAGGGACCACTAATGGGGGCACTGTATAAGGAGCACTTTGTAAGGGACACTACTGGGGGCACTGCATAGGGGGGAGCACTACTGGGGGCACTGTATAAGAAGCACTACTGGTGGCACTGCATAAGGGCACTGCTGGGGGCACTGTGTAAGGGGCACTGCATAGGGGGGACCACTAATGGGGGCACTGTATTAGGGGCACTACTGCGGGCACTGTATAAGTGGCACTACTGGGAACACTGTATAAGAGCACTACAGGGGGCACTGTATAAGTGGCACTACTGGGAACACTGTATAAGAGCACTACAGGGGGCACTGCATAGGGGGACCACTACTGGGGGCACTGTATTAGGGGCACTGCTGGGGGCACTGTGTAAGGGGCACTACTGGGGCACTGCATAGGGGGGACCACTACTAGGGGCACTGTATAAGGGGCACTACTGGGAGCACTGTATAAGGGGTACTGCATAGTGGGGACCACTACAGGGGCACTACTGCTGGGGGCACTGTATAAGGGGCACTACTGGCGGCACTGCATAGGGGGACCACTACTAGGGGCACTGTATAAGGGGCACTACTGGGAGCACTGTATAAGGGGTACTGCATAGTGGGGACCACTACAGGGGCACTACTGCTGGGGGCACTGTATAAGGGGCACTACTGGGGGAACTGCATAGGGGGACCACTACTGGGGGCACTGTGTGGGGCACAACTGGGGGCACTGTATAAAGTGCACTGTACAAGAGGCACTGCAACAGGGGTCATTGCATAAGGGGCATTACTACAGGGGCATTGCATAAGGGGTACTGCTTCTGGGGATATTGCATAAGGGGCACTACTACAGTGGGCATTGTAAGAGGGGCGCTACTACTAGGGAAATTGCATAAGGGGCAATACTACTGGGGGCATTAAGGTGCTTATGGAATGGCAAGGAATGTTCCCAGAGTGACGAGAAATGGTGGTGTGTCATGTTGACACTCCCCTATTTTTCAGTGGCCAAGCCCCGTATTGCATTTGGCCATGCCCACTTTTTCAGCACGCACACATACTTGGGGGAGGGGGGCTCCCACTGCTGAACAATCATTACCTAAGTGATTCACTTGCGTTAATTTGGGACCGGCAATCAACCTAGTATCCACATAGGAATTTGGTTTTGCAGTGTATTCTGCAGTCTAAGGAATGATGTAATTAAACCATGTTCCAGTAATACAGATGAAATGTGCATCATAGTTTTTTCCCTTCACTCTTACTACAGTATAACACCAGTTTTGATGGTATGTAGTCCGGTTGTCGAAATGCCGACTGCTGGCTTCCCGACTGTGAAATCCTGGCATGGAACATGGTGTCTAAATCAGTGCTCGAAGTGTGCCGGTATGCAACGGTATGGCATACCGGCACTTCAAGCATTTACAAGTTACAAGCCAGCCGCAGTGAGTGTTTGTGCGGCTGGCTGTGTTAATGCAGGAAGGGCGGTCTTAGAGCACAGTCTGAACCTTGCAGTCAGTGGACTGCTGGTTTGTCTATCTGGTAGGCGGTGGCGGAAGCTGCACCGCCGCAGCAGCATTGTCCCTCCCTCCTCCCAGAGCAGCTGCAGACCCGGCACCGCCTTCTCTCTGACTTCACACATCTGCAGAAGCCAGAGTGACTGGGGAGGCTCCGCAGTCCCTCTATAAGGCAGCCCTCCTCCCGAGTGAAAGTACAGCACGGATGGGTGTTGTGAGACGGGCTTGCCTCAGTAACTGCATTTTTAAAGCGGTACTCAGATATTGAATAGGGTTATTCTCTCTCAAATTCATTTTGGAAGCCCCAGGCTCCCGTATTTGCAGCTCCCTAGCAATCTGAGCTATCATCAGGCAAGCAGCTGTACGAGGAGCCCGGGGACAGAACCTACCTCAGGACCCTCACCCACCTATTGCGCGCAGCGGATCCAGGATCAGGGCCTGTGCCACCATTAGTGTGCCGACAACTGGAGGGCGGCACTGAGTCAATGAAACTAAAAAATGAAGGATGTTTTGGACATCCTTCTTTTCAGTAGCGCTAGCGGTGGTCGCTGGTGACTGGTCTAATCAACCACAGCCGCCGCTGTCTCTAAATCAGCTCACCCTACATCAGGGCTTGAAGAGAGCCAGTATACAGTGCAGACGGTGCTGGGAGCAGCGGCAGCATTAAGTGGAGATGTGTACCACTGGGGACACATCTCTGAGCAGCACTGGCTTGAACAAGCACCGGGTGACGCTGGGTCCCGTTGCCAGGACAGAATTGCTCTACAAACCCGGCGCCGGTCGTGAACCAATCACAGACCGGTGGCCACCAGTCTAAAGGAATCCTCATTGGTGGTGGGGTGGTCTTTAAAATTCGGTGTCGTCCGCTAGCCAATCAGAAGCAGCCACGCGGCTGTATCTGATTGGTTGCCAGTCCGTGCTCTGATTGGTTCACAGCCGGAACCAAGTCTGAAGCCTGGAGGGAGGTTACCGAGCCGCTTGCGGAGCCAGGGAGCTGGAGAAGCCAGACATGGAAAAAGAGGTACATGGGGTGAGAGAGGGAAGGAAGTAGTGTGATGCAGAGGGGACGGGTGAGGGAAGTAGGTAGTGTGAGTTGGAGGGAAGCAGGTAGTGTGGGGAGCAGGGGGTGGGTGAGGGAAGAGACAGTGTAAGGCATAGGGGGTGTGTGAGGTGCAGGGGGTGGGTGAGGGAAGTGGGTAGTGTGAGGTACAGGGGGTGGGTGAAGGAAGTGGGTAGTGTGAGGTGCAGGGGGTGGGTGGGGGAAGTGGGTAGTGTGAGGTGCAGGGGGTGGGTGGGGGAAGTGGATAGTGTGAGGTGCAGGGGGTGGGTGGGGGAAGAGGTAGTGCGAGGTACAGTCGGTGGGTGAGGGAAGTAGGTAGAGTGAGGTGGAGGGAAGCTGGCAGTGTGAGGTACAGGGTGTGTAGTAGAGGGCAGCAGGTAGTGTGAGGTGCAGAGGCTGTATCTCATTGTCAAAATCCCCAAATCTTGGGGGTTTCAACTAAAATTTCCATACCCCCACTTCAGTATTCCCACTTTGAGCACTGGTCTAAATACCAACGCCTATCATCAGCCCCACGCTGAAATACCGACGCCCGGCATACCGAACATAGATAATCTGGGCGCCGGGACCTGTTAGCTGTGCAGGGGGGGGTATTAGGTTAAGGGACTCCAAGGGGGAGTTAGGGATAAACACCCACCCCGGGAGGATTAGGATTAGGCTAAGGCAAGGGGGGGTTAGGGTCAGACACCCCCGGTGGAGGTTAGGGTTAACCCCCCCCGAGAGGGTTAGGTTAATGGAGCAGGGAGGGTGGGTTAAGTTTAGGCACCCCTGGGGGAAGGTTAGGGTTAGGCATCCCTAAGGGAGGGTTGGGGTACTTACCAGGCGCCGTTGGGAACTTCATCTGCCGGACTTCCGGCATCAGTATTTCATCTGCCGGGCTTAGGTCCGGTGGTATGTCATACCGATTCCATTTTGATTTATATTCCAAACAAGATGTATGAGGAAGAAATCAATACTTGAAAAGAAACTGAATATTTAAGGTAAATCCTATAATTTTGTATACAGCTACTTAATTTGTTTACATTCTGGTTTGTTCTAGTGACAAGTTAGTGTCAGTCCATGGAACTTCTAATACCCCTATCCTGCAGCAGGCCGTCCACTTCCACTCTGGACCTTGGTGTGCAGCCGTTAAGTCCCATGTTATCTACAATGTTAATCGTTGGCAAAATGAGTACAAGAAGAGGGAACAAAATGCTCTGCACCACAGTAAGCATACAACAAACAGGAGAACACAGTAATGCTGGATTTAGAAACAATTTTTTTATTAGTATTATAGCCACTATTTGGGGGTTATCTACGAATATGGGGCCTGATTCAGACCCGCTCGCTAAGATGCATACTCTCGCAGCTGCCGATGGTATGCAGTGTGTATGCATTGTGCGCATACCTTAACGAAAGTTCACAATGCATTCGCTCGCTGCGCGTTGACAGCCCAGCAGAGTGACTGACAGGGGAAGCCGTTTGTAGGTGGTAACAGGGGCTGGCCATTAAAAACGGGGGAGTGGAGGTGCAAACACAGGCATGTCTGAGCATCTCAATGGTGTTTTAGAGGTGTGCATAATTAAAAGAAAGCATCATAGTACATATCACCTGGCTTGTTTTTACACTCAAGTGCTCGCAGTGCTTGTGGCAGGGTATGGGCAACCTCAAACGCTGCGATAGCATCCAATGTACCAATGGTTACATACACTTCCTGGGTATGACGTGCACAAGTGGCCGTCTTAAGACAGGCTGGTGGGTGTCTGCATACACTATGTGATCGCTCTCCAAGAAATACAGGGCGTGCTAATGCATTGCTGTGCGGTAGCACTGCCTACACAATTTGCATACACATTGTGCGAGCGGCTCTGAATCAGGCCCAAGGTACAAAGGCTCAAATGTCCAGTAACCCAGAACAAGCTATGACCAATACAATTTGATTGGTCCTGTACAAATTGAACAAATGGGAAAGCAAGCATCGGATTGGGAGGTATGGGTTAGTGAACATTTTCAATTTTGCAATTTTAAAATGTTGATAAATCACCCACAATCAAATCAAATATCACAGTTAGCGGAATGTTTTTTTTCTTTTCAATTTCCACAACACAGTGGTACAGTTTATTTTAAAATATCGTTCCATTGGTATCTATGGCTTAAATTTAGTTTTACCTCTTTTGAGCAAGTAGTATGGTTTTTCCAATGTATACTAACCTCTCCTTGTTCATATGTGTACATCATTGGTGAGCTTTTTTTGCTGAGCACAAGTAAATGTATGTTCATTCAAAGGGGTAAATTTACTAAGATTCGTGTTCTGCCCATGTCTGTCCGTTTTTAAACACAAATAGGAATGATCAGAATCGGGAGATTTTTTCAAAAATAAATTTGGGAATTTACCAAGCTCCCGTGTTTGTCAGGATCGTGTTTCCCAATTGTGTATGTGATCGTTCCTACCCATGTTTATTCCCTGTGTTTCCATTTTTCCCTCCCGAACAAGCAGCCTGCACATTTTACATAAACATATTTGATGACTCCCAACTGTGCTCAACCTCTTTCTTAATTGTTTATGATCTAAATAATAATTAATAAAGAAAAACAATGTATAGGTTTCTCATTCAAAACTGAATTATAGACATATAACTATTAGGGATGAGCGATGCGGAGTCTGTGGAAACCGAACCGCTCCAAACAGTGGGGATCCGAGTCCACCCGAGCCTAACTTGGATCCCACTGCGAGGCTGAATGTCATCCTCCTGACGTCGGATTCTTGAAAGAGTTTGCCTCTATATAAGGCGCCGAGACCGGGACTCGGTCACCATTTCACACTCTGCACGCTGCGCACTGTTCTGCTGAAAGTGACTCACGAGTGGCTGTGCTGGCAAAGTGACTGTATAGGGGGCACACTGCACTCTAATGTATGCTGCGCTATACTCTGCTGATTAAAGTAGCTGTGTCAAGGCTCACAAGTGGCTGTGTATACAAAAAAAAGTTTCAAGTTAAAAGTTTATAAAGTAAAAAAATATATATATATTTTTGGTGCTGTACTCCACTGTGTATACAGGCACCATAACTCCTTGGGGCAATAGCCATCTGTGTGTGTAAGCACCGTGACTCCTTGGGAAATAGCCCTCTGTGTGTATAAGCACCGTGACTTCTTGGGTCGTAACTCTCTGTGTATACAAGCACCGTGACTCCTTGGGCAATAGCCCTCTGTGTGTCCATAACACACAAGTACTGTGACTCAGTAGTGAGTGGCAGTGAGTGGGAATGTTTTAGAGATGTGCTTTAAACTGCGGTGTCTGTGCCACTGCTTTGTCGTTTAGTAACCAGCCAGCTCACTGCAGCCTTTGGCCAATAATGGTGAAAACAATATTGTGAGCTGTGAGGTGGTCTAAATTGACTGTAAATGACTGGAAATTAATGTTATTGGGGTTAATAATACTCTAGGATCAAAAAAGCCCAAATTATGTGATTTTAGCTTTTTTGTACATTTTTGTAAAAAAATCCAAATCCAAAACGGCAGGTTTGGCAAATCCAAAGCCAGACGACAAATCAGAACCAAATCCAAATCCAGCAAAAATGGTCCAGCGCATATCCCTAATAATTACGGCGACACTTGGTTGGTCCAAAAGTCCTCTTGTAACATGAAAAGGAAGAGATGTAGTCCCATATTCCTTTTCTTATATAGTTCAGTCCATATAATGTTCCTAGGAGGGAAAAAGAAGGACAAGGAGAGAAAAAAAGGACCAATAGTGTAGTAGTTTTTGTTCAACAGTGAGAATGTCATTGAAATGGCAATAAGTCTGTCAGATGTTGGATCATACCATACTCACTGTAAAACAGAGGTACCCTTTCATAAAGGTACAGTATCGCTATATCCAGGGCGTTCTATCCCATGAGTGATGATAAAGGAGTAATTATCCGGACACCCGTTTGAAATCAAGGTACTCTGGGCCTTATTCAGACCCGGTTGCAATTGCTGAGCGCTCGCAACCGGGTCGATGTTTGCCCACTGGGCATGCACACGTGCTCCATCGCTACGGGTCTCGCACCAAAGGGGGTGAGCTGTCGATGGTGATTTTTGAGGCGTGCAGGGGAGGTGGCCGGCCAAACGGAGGCGTTCCCAATGGAACGCTTGTCGTTTGGGGGCGGCCCCACTGACAAGCTCCACATTAAACAATTATATCAATGGAGCCTCAAGTTGCTGTACCCTTATACATGTATATAGAGATATCTTGCTAATTATAAATTATTTTAGGTTTAATAGGATTGACAACAATTCCCTCACTAGAATTGGTCTGTCGGTTATTAATAACATATGTTTCAATACAAATAGGTAATACAGTATCTCTTTCACTAATATTGATGTAATGTGTGAAGCGTGTAAATAATACAGCTCAAGCAAACTTATTCAGTCTGGTTTCTCCTTCATTATGATCTATATTACTATGTGGTAAGGGTTATAATGTAATAATTAAGGTGATGTTGTGATCAGTATATTTTCAATCACTTACTTAACATTTAAGCAGTGACAACAATTATATGATATATGAAAACATAGTATAAGTGTATTAAGTTATTTACAGGACAAAGCATTGTCCCTGATATTAATTTTGAACAGTCATATGAATTATAAGAGGCATGCATACTCTGAATAAAATGTAACTATTTATAAATAGGATTAACAGTTGCCCAAAGTGTCAGCTTATTTATTTTATTCACACTTTTCTAATTCTTGTCATCACTTCTGTTTCTATCACTTTACTTTATTGATATTTCACTACATTAAGATCTTAAATAATATTAATAAAGGTTATATTTTATTTACACTATAGTACTCTCTTGTGCGCCAATAAAGGACATTCTTTTCTCCCTCTTGTGGAATTTGTTTGTTACAGTCCACCCTATGCAGTGCCCCTGTAGTGGTCCCCGTTATGCAGCTCCCCTTATACAGTGCCCCCAGTAGTGGTCCCCCTTATGCAGGCCCCCAGTTGTGCTCCTTATACAGTGCCCCCAGTAGTGGTCCCCCTTATGCAGGCCCCCAGTTGTGCCCCTTATACAGTGCCCCCAGTAGTAATCCTCTTTATGCAGCCCCCCAGTAGTGGTCCCCACTATACAGTGCCCCTTTTAGTGGTCCTCCCTATTTAGTGCCCCTTGTGCCTCCAGTAGTAAGCCCCTTACATAGTGCCCCCAGTAGTAGACCCTCCTTATGCAGTGCCCCTTATATAGTGCCTCTAGTAGCAGTGCCTCCAGTAGTGGTCCCCTATGCAGTGCCCTTTATATAGTGCCCCAAGTAGTAGTCCCCGCTATGCAGTGCCCTTTATATAGTGCCCCCAGTAGCAGTCCCCCCCTATGCAGTGCCCTTTATATAGTGCCCCCAGTAGTAGTTTCCCCAGTAGTGGTCCCTGATGGAGTGCCCCCAGTAGTAGTCCCCCCGATTAGTGCCCCCAGTAGAGGTACCCCCAGTGGTACTTCCAGTAGTAGTCCCCCCAATTAGTGCCCCCTGTAGAGGTTCCCCCATGATACCCCCAGTAGTAGTCCCCCCGATTACTGCCCCCAGTAGTAGTCCCCCCGATTACTGCCCCCAGTAGAGGTGCCCCCCCAAATACACAGCATACACTCCCGCTTCCGCTCCCACCGCCGCCATCCACACGTCAGCCCTCCCCGGCTGGCGCGCTCTGCATCATGGGAGAGACGTCATGACTTCTCTCCCATTACCCACAGCAGGAGTTGGAAAGCAGAGCTCAGGAGTGAGATCCAGCCTGGCTCTTGCAGTGGGCGCTGCAGCAGTCAATGAGAGTCTGTCTGACTCTCATTGGCTGCTGGTTAACACACACATCACCGCTGTGCTGGCGGTGATGTGTGTGTTAGAATGCACAGCCTGAGCCTGCCTCCAACCCTCCGCCTGGTGCTATTTACGCCACTGTATATACCTAATATTGGTTGATGAGTTTTTCATTTTAGTCTCATTGTGGAAGGTTTTCTGTTTACATATAAGCTCATAAGTATATTTGTTGCAGGCTTATGATAAGCTTTATTTTGACTGTTTTTGTGCATGATATACTCCATAAACTTGATTTGTATCTGCCTGTGACTGCTGGCAATTCTATTGCCTTTCAATACTTTTGTCCAAATTTTCCTGATATAGAACAATTCTTACTTCTCCTGACAGGATCCAATATTCAAATGTCTGAATTTATTCTTGAAATTATCTTTGTATGTAAATACTTTATTATACCATAATTATTCACATTTTAGATAAGAGTGTCTTTGGCACCAATATTTTAATGAGTATTAATAAAAATTGATGTTTTAGAAACAATTAATCATTCCTTACACAATTCACATAATAGATAACATAAGAGTGCCCCAAAAGAGAGTCCTCTTGGCCTGCCTGTACAGGAACCTTTTTCTAATTTAGACTAAAATTGGACTCCTGGGAGCACCACCAACACTTTAATATAGAGGTGAGTGGTTACTACGTTTATTATAGTTGGTTATTGATACACATGTCAAACTGTTTATCTGGTGCAGAATCTTTCTCAAATACCCCTTTTCCCCAACCTTGTTATGACAGATAAAGGCCCATGCAGTATTTTAGAAATGTATTTTTGACATTCCTAGGCGGTTACAGGGGGTTGGCTAAGCAGACGCAGATGTAACATAGTTAGGTGTGTTGATGGGGTGTGGTATAAGAGATAGACAGTAATTAGTTAGACAACGTCTAGATTGACACCAGATGTTAGACAGTCAATAGTTAGACAGGAAAAACAATTAGACACAGACAAAAGTCAGACACACCAAAGTTAGACAGGTACAACAGGTCGACAGGGTCAAAAGTTTGACATGGAAATGATCGACACAAAAATGGTCGACAATTTTTTCAGTTTGTATTTTAGCCCTAATCTTAACCCTAATCCTCCCCTTGGTGCCTAACCCTCCCTCCTGGTGCCTAACCCTAACCATCGGGATACGTGCCTGACCCTAACCCTCCGGTAAGTGCCTAACCCTAACCCTCCCTCCTGGTGCCTAAACCTAACCTTCTGGGTAATTGCCCAACTCTAACCATGGGGGTAAGTGCCTAACCCTCTCCCTCCCCTTGGTGCCTAAACTTAACCACCTGCATAAGTGCCTAACTGTGTGGGTAAGTGCCTAACCCTAACCCTCCAGTAAGTGCCTAATCCTACAATTTTTTTAAAAAGGTGTTGACCATTTTTGTGTTGATCATTTTCATGTCGAACTTTTGACCCTGTCGACCTTGTACCTGTTTAACTTTTTACATGTCTAACTTTAGTGTGCAAGATTTTTTTCCGTGCCAAACTTTTATCCTTGTCTAACTATTGACTGTGTAACATCTGGTGTCAATCTAGACATTGCCTATCTGATTACTGTCTATCTATAGTCGGGAACCCATGTTGATGACATTGCTTGTGTACAGTACAGAGACGCTGAATTGCTCACATTGGAGGGTATACTCAGACAGGTGATATGCACCTAGCATAGAGCTGGTGATAGTTTTAATGGTCTGAGCGATGGTGGCATCTAAAGACTACAAAGCATGATTGCAGCATCTTTAGACACTGAAAGTAGGCATCTCAGTCTATATATATTTGGATGTACACCAGGGAAGAGCATCGTAGCAGCATTGGCCTAAAGTCGCAGATGCAACTGTTGCAAAAGATGCAAGGAAAGCAGCAGCTGCATCCAACTCAGAATCAGGCCCTATGAGGAGGGATCCTGCCCCCACGACAGACCCCACCACCTCTACAGTCCCTGCCCCAAGTAGGCCGCTTCCATAAAATTCCTGGGCTGTTTTTTTATATCCCAATCCACCCCTGCTGATCAGCATCAGTGGCAGTCCTCCTCCATGACCCGGACTCTGTGCTCTGGTCGCACGTTACGTAACCGCGACCATGAGCCTGCTCGACTGAGGAGCCAGTAGACAGTGCGGTCGGGTGTAGATACAGGGGTCTGCGCGGTGGCTGTCACAGTGGGGAGTGGACGGGAGTCAGCGTGGTGGCTGTCACTGTGGGCAGTGGAAGGGAGTCGGGAGAGCAGCCAGCAGATAGCAGTGGCTGAATAAGATTATAGTAAGTTCAAGCCCAATGGGGGTAGGGTAGGTGCTGGAGGGGATGGGGGGCATTCCGTATTCACATTTGAAGAAAGTTATATATTTAAAGAGCATATATGTTATCACTCAGTCATGATAAAGTCATGATAAATTTAAAGAGCAAGACAGTGTAGAGATTAGAGATGAAAACCGAACCCAGCCAAACTTCCATATCCGAAGAGAGATCTGAGTCCGGCTCGGATTTTCCCGCCTGACTCAGATCTCAAAGTGAGGCAAAATGTTATCATCCTGCTGTCGGATTCTCACAGGTTTTGGATTGTATAAAAGTCCCTCCCACACGGTGATCGGCGCCATTTGCTTGCTGAGTCCTGGGCTGTAAGGGCTGTGCTTCATCCAAGAGTGGGGCTGCTGTGTCCATCCAGGCCAGGGCTGCTGTGTCCATCCAGGCCAGGGCTGCTGTGACCATCCAGGCCAGGGCTGCTGTGTCCATCCAGGCCAGGGCTGCTGTGTCCATCCAGGGTCTGCTGTGGGTCTGCTGTGTCCATCCAAGGGTTGTTGTGTCCATCTAGGGCAGGGGCTGCTGTGTCCACCTAGGGGTTTCTGTGTCTATCGAGGGCAAGGAGCTGATGTGTTCAACCAGGGGTGCTCTGTCCATCCAAGGGTGCCCAGTGTATAAAAAAATAAAAGCTAATAAATAATATAATTAATAAAAAAATATATAATTTTTTTTTGTACTGTACCCCAGTGTACTATATTTATTATTATTATTTTTTACTGTGACGCTGCCTGTCAGACCACAGTGTAATATTCATACACGTATTGTTTGTCACAGTAGCCCAGTGTATAATAAATATTGTCACACTGTAAGTTGAAAACGCACTGTATTCGTAATAAATACTTTCACATTGTAAGTGGAAAACGCAGTGTATTCATAATAAATATAGTGTCACTGTAAGTGGAAAACGCAGTTGTATTCGTAAAAAATATTGTGACACTGTAAGTGGAAAATGCAGTGTATTCTTAAAAAATATTGTGACACTAAGTGGAAAACGCAGTGTATTCATAAAAAATATTGTCACACTTTTAGTGGAAACGCAGTGTATTCATAAAAAATATTGTCATACTGTTAGTGGAAATGCATTGTATTCGTAAAAAATTGTCACACTGTTATTGGAAAAGCAGTGTATTCGTAAAAAATATTGTGACACTGTAAGTGGAAAACACAGTGTATTCGTAAAAAATATTGACACTGTTAGTGGAAAACGCAGTGTATTCATAAAAAATATTGTCACACTGTAAGTGGTAGTGCAGTGTGTTATTCTTTTCTTATTCATAAAAAATCTTGTGACACTGTAGGTCTATGATACCACAGTGTAATATTTAAAATTGGTACCAATTGACGTGTGTGCTGTAGGCCCATTTCATTCATGTTTGTTAATATGGAGAATGATCAGTTGAGAGGAGAGCAGGAACCACATACTAGTGGTGGAGCTGCTGCCTGTACCACCAGTCATGACGATACTAGTCCATCTACTAAAGCCGATGCCCAAGGGCATACAGGGTTTAAGTCAGGGCATCTAAAATCAAGCAAGCGATGTTTTACAGCGTTAAAGAAAAAAAAAGTAAAAGCTAAGTTAGCTGTAGAGAAATATGCCATTTACTACATGAAGTGGCAAGGATAGGATAAGGCCTTGGCCTTTATTTATGATGACTGGTGGTTCTGAATCCTATGATGATGTAAGCCCTTTTCCCTGTAGAAGTGTCAAAAAAATAAAAATTGTTATGGCACATGAACCAACTGTGTGCTCAGAAAAGTTACAGATCCCCGAGGAGAGTCCAAGTGTGTCGGCGGTTGCCATGTGTGAGCCTGACCTTTATAATACTGTACTTGAAGAGGATCCTCCATCCACCATTTGTGTGCCCTCTGCAAATGTGGGGATGAGCAGCACATGTCAACATGCTGAAGTAGAAATCGATGGAATTGCACCAGGAGAGTGAAGAGGAAATTTCTGTAGTTGGCGCTAACAAGGATGATTAGGATGTTGATGGTGATGATGAAGATGTTGATGCCGAGGATGTTGTTCAGGCAACAGTTGTTACCCATGGTAAAAAAAAGCCCATTGTTGTCATGTCGGGGCAAAAGACAAAAAATCCACTTCTCACGTGTGATATCATTTCTACGAAAATCCAAACAAAAGTTGTCAAGCCATCTGTACTATTTGCCAAGCAAGAGTGAGTAGAGGTAAGGACCTTAAACATCTAGGAACCTCCTTCCTGTTACGTCATGTGCAGCGCATTCATCAAATTGAATGGTGTTTTTCAAATTCAGAAACTTTGACTAAAAAAAACTTAACAATCAGTCCAGTGTCACCTAGCTGCTGCCTTCTTTCTGTTAGATCCAAGCGCCTGCAATCTCCACCACCAACACCTGCATCATCATCAGCATCCTCAATCGTGATCAGAAGTAGTCCTGCATCCAATTTCATAAGACTGTCTGACTCCTCTCCTATCCGTGATTCCTCAGAAGGATCCTTGAGTGCTACGCCTGTTGCTGTTGCTGCTGTTGTGAGTGGATCTACATCCCAAAAGGGGACCAGGAAAAATACTACTTTTAGTAGTTTAACAAAACAATTGACTGTCAATCAATCCTTTGCAATGGTGAACAAGTATGACATCAGACACCCAGTTGCACAGCGGATTACTGACGCTATAACAGCTATGCTGGTATTAGATGTGCATCCAGTATCCGTCATTAATGCCGTGGGTTTTAGACAGTTAATTGAGGTCCTTTGTCCCCACTACCATGTCCCTTCTAGATTCCACTTCTCTAGAATAGCAATTCCCAGTCTGTACAAGGACCTTATTAATGTCCTTCAAAATGCCAGTGTGCCCACTGTCCACTTAACCACAGATATGTGGACAAGTGGGACAGGGCAAACTAAAGATTATATGACTGTGACAGCCCACTGGGTAGGTGTATTGCCTCCAACAGTGCAAACAGCAGCAGCATCTAACAAATGCCAGCTCATTCAGAGGCAGGCTACTCTGTGTATCACCGGTTTCACTAAGAGGCATACTGCTGAAAACCTCTTAGAAAAACTCAAGGAAATCATTGCAAAATGGCTTATCCCACTTGGACTCTCCTCGGGATTTGTGATTTCCGACAATGGGCCTGATTCAGAGCCACTCGTAAGTGGCAGCTCATTCGCTCCGAGTGATGTTTGCCCAACTGCGCATGCATACGGATCGTTATACGCATGCGCGAACCAGTCAGTGCGGCCGAAATTCATGTGCTCGCAAAATAGCGAATGCCTGCTAATTTGAGTGACAGGATGAGGCGTATGTGGGTGGTAACAGGGGAAGGTGCTTGAAAACGGGGAGTGGAGATCCGATCGCAGGCGTGCTTAAAGGTCAAAACGGGCGTTTTATGGGTGTGCATAATTAATACAGCAGCATCATTGACCACGTCACTGGGTTATTTTAAAGCCAGAACTGCTCGCAAAATTGTGGTAGCAAAAACCAACCACAAGAATAGCAAGCAGTTCATACCCTGTTCGATGTACTCGATTAATCTAATAAATAGCGGACATGACGTAGGATGCGAGCGGACAGGGGGCGTAGTTTCCCAAAAAACGACCGCAAGTTTTGTTCGCTCGTTCAGACCTAGAGGCGTGAACAGATCGCAAACAGCGAACGGTTCATTTGAATAGCCACCCCTATTTTCTGGACGAGCGAGTGCAAATAGCGACCGGCTCTGAATCAGGCCCAATGTCACCAATATTGTGCGAGCATTACATGTGGGCAAATTCAAACACATCCCATGTTTTGCTCACATAATGAATTTGGTGGTGCAACATTTTTAATAGGGGCGTGCAGGAAATGGTCTTGGTGACCCAAAAGATTTAGGGACATTTTCAACATTCAGCAACTGCATGTCGAGGATTGCAGCACCAGCAAGTACTGTTGAATTTGCCCTGCCATCAGCTGAAGCAAGAGGTAGTAACTAGGTAGAATTTTACCCTCTACAGTATATGCTTCAACGGATGGGGGAGCAGCAAAAGGCCATCCAAGGCTACACAATGGCCTATGACATAGGGAAAGGAGCTGGAATGCACATTAGTCAAGCACAGTGGAGGATAATTTCTGTGTTGTGCAAGGTTCTCAAACCTTTTGAACTTGCCACATGTGAAGTTAGTTCAGACACTGCCAGCTTGAGTCAGGTCATTCCCCTAATCAGACTTTTGCAAAAGCAGCTGGAGAGACTGAAGGAGGAGCTGAAATGGAGTGATTCTGCTAAGTATGTCAGACTTGTAGATCAAGCCCTTCATTCGCTTCACCAGGATCCAAGGGTCATCAATCTCTTGAAATCAGATCACTATATTTTGGTGACCATACTTGATCCTAGGTTTAAGTCATACCTTGTGTCTTTCTTTCTGACAGACATATATCTGAAAAGATACAAAGAGCTGTTGGTGAAAAAATTGTCAGCTCAAGCAGCACATGACATGGCAGCATCCTTTCGTTTCTGCGTCTGTCAGGAAAAAACAAAATTTTCCTAAGAGACCCACTGTTGGTGGTGATGCAGATCCATCGGCAAAACCTAATGACATCTGGTTGGGTCTGTAAGAACTGCCTACAATTAGTGACATGTCTACCGTGACTTTGTCTGATACTATGGATACCTAATTAAAACCTCTATGCAATCCTGTCTATACCTTCTAAAATCCTGCCTATACCTTCTAAAATTGTCACTATTTAGCGTAATGATCGCACAGTAAATAAATGCTTTCAGACTTTGAATGTGGTTCCAAAGCACAAAAAGTTATTATTCAATATAAAAACAGATGGTTACATGCTGTGATCTAAAGGCAATTAGCACAAATAAATCATACAGACCCAAGGTACAGTTGTTATATACGCACGCGCTCTGGGCCCAGATACTGGCATCAGCATTAGAAACCTCCGTCAACAGCACAGCAAGAAGACTCGAGACTGGGGTCAGAGAGCGCACATATATACTCTTACAGGGATAGGCAATACAATAGACAAGTTTGACATGATTCTATTGGTTCTTCTTAAAGGTGCTTCTGTTACAGGATAGTTCATAGGTCAATTCGAATGGACACAAACAGCCTCTAACAATCCTTTGTGTCCTTTTTCCCGCTGCATGCTAATCTAAGCTGCTAACATTACAGAGTACATTTTAATGTTTTAACTCTCTATAGTCCATAGTTTGCAGATGCATATTGCGATCTTCTCACCGATGATACCAGAAATCTGTTGAGACACAGTGGATCAGTACAACACCAAACACGGTCTGCTTACCATGTACTAAACCTTAGATATCAAATAACTTTTATTACACAACATTAATAATTACTGCATAAACCTTGGATATTACACTTTAATGCAAGGGAACCTTTTATGTAAGTGTGCAGTGTGTAAGTATTGGGGAATTGGGAAAAGACGCTAGTTAGAGTTGTGCGACTATGTGTTTTGTGGAGTACACCATGGTACCTGTTTTGCAGGGATAATCATTTTATATGGTTTAATGACTGTCTGTATTTGTATGGTGAGGACCTTTAACTTCCTTCTATTGCGTGGGAATCGCACAACGCTAAATAATAGCATCGCCGTATGTACTTATAATGTCGAGTTTCACTAAAATGGAGTCTCATTGCCATTTGCAAAATGGTGTTGCTCCAATATAATTTTACACCGATCCTGTCTCAGCCAATTATCCGGCTTCGACAGTCCACCCTTTGATAGTAAACAACATGCTATCATACTCTGATTTTAAAATTAATTTAGGCTTACATTATGACATATTATTTAATGTTATATTATGGGATGGCACAAGGTGGTTCTTAATCCATCAATAATGTGTCTCTAGGAGGGGACATAAAACTACCCCTATATGCACACAGCGGATCTTGGGAGAACATGGGAAATATGTGGGGATTCACCAATCCTATAAAGGAAGTCTTGAGGGGGAATAGGGATTTACATTATTTAAGATGTCTTAAAATTAAATTTTAATAATTCATTTTATGCATGTCTAAATCTTATACATTATACGACAGTACCTTCTAGTTCAGGGTTGTAATGCAGTCCTACATTTACCTCAGTATTCACATTGTTTCTACTGACCACCATAATAATTTCATTCTACCGGTTTACCTTATCTTTACATTTTCCACATTTCAACACAGTAGGAACACACCTGACACATAAGCCAATTACTATGATGACAACCAGTATGAGGATCAGGAGTTTACCTATGCTCACTATCATTTCCTGGACCCACTATCCTAGACTTGAGAACCATTTCACTGGGTTCAACCATGAAACCCATTCCTCTACCTTATCATCTTGTTCAGCCATTGAAGCATTATGGTTCTTTTGAAATTCCCATTTTAGCTGCAGAATTTCATCCATCTTCCGGTCTATTACCTCCTTGGGATCGCTGGTATCATTTGTAATGTAAGTGCAACACTTTACTCCAAATTGGATGCCCAAGTTATGCAATACCCTCCGGTGACAGCTGTTAAATAATGTAACACTAGTCTATGTTGCACCAGTTCTTTCTTGTATGCTTGCAATTCCCTACCTGTATACCTGAATGTGTCATACTACATCTCGGTGATATTATCTATCTATTTAGCAAGGTCTTGGATATATCTGAAATTTAGTGTACCCCGAGTGATCCTGGTGGGATCCAGTGCTACCAAAACTTGAAAGCCAGTTGTCTCACTAATTAACTGAGTGGCTTTATACATGTCACCAGGTATCATATTTCTTTTGTCTCTGTGTTTATACTGTGTGTGAAGATATGGTGATGGTGTGTTTTTATGAATACCATGCATTTCACCATGTGTGAGGGTCATAACCTCTGGGACTACTCTTCCCAGGTAACACAAACGTTCGGAACTCGGAGAGAGCCACTTATAGGCTTTCCTTCCACATATAAAATATACATCATTGGGGAGAACATAAGGAATAGTATGCATCATGATCATCAAACACATGTTTCTGGTTGTATAACCTTAGCACAGTACCCTTCTGATATTCTACCAATCATTTATTTGGTGTTACTCAGTGTATATTTATACCGGAAGTGTCTTCCACCTGACCTAATTTTGCGTAACAGTTCATAATTCATAGGCTCACGGTCAGCTCTTTGTGAGAAGGTCATCGTCTGGTTATTCCCAGTCACTTCCCAACTTCCTGGTTCATTGGAGTTGGTGATGTTTAAACATATAAGTGTTTTATCTGCCTGGTACTGGTGGAGTTGAAAATGGGGTGGTTTGGTATTAAGAAATTTTCCATCCAGTGTCTTCCCTTTTTGCAATTCTAAAATTTCAGAGATATTTAATGAGAATGTCACTAATCCTACATTATGCTGTCCTTGGGGCACGTGAGAGCACACCCGTATCTGCACACAAACTCCTAAACAATTTTCTTGGCAGTGAATGCAGCAGTATTAGTGGCAGCTGGGTATGCCTCAACCCAATTGGAAAACACATCAGTGTTTTCTTGAGATTCCTGCAGGGTGGTAATTGGATGAAATCAATTTGTATTAATCTGGAAAGGTCCGTCAGTCGGAGGAATGTGTGATGGTTCAGTAGGGATCATTTTCCCAATGTTTTTCCTCAAGCAGGTCAGACATTACATTGCTCTCTTTTCCACTTGAGAAGAAAAACCCGGTGCGCACCAGTATGCTCTAACCAATTTACACATACATTGCTTTCCCAGATGAGTCAGACCATGCGCTGCCTCAGCCAGGCTTGGGTAGTATGCCTTGGGAGCCACTGGCTTACCTTGTCTGTCTCTCCAGAGTCCAGAGGACTCTTGCCCACATCCCTTGGACCTCCAGACTGACTTTTCCTGAATAGAACACACATATTGCATCTCAATTAATTTCAGCATATCAATTGTTTGAAAAAGTCATGATTTGTTCAGTTGGTACATTCATTTTTAACCCTGCTGCCCATTTTGCAGCTTCGTCTGCCCTGTTGTTGCCTAGTGACACCGGATCATCCTCACATGTATGGGCTTTACACTTAATTACTGCCACTGCCTTTGGCAATTGGATTGCTGTTAGTAGTCCTTTAATATGTTTGGAATGTGCAATTGGTGTGCCTGCTGCTGTCATAAATCTTCTCAGACGCCATAAGGCACCAAAATTGTGTACTACCCCGAAGGTGTACCTAGAGTCAGTGTAGATATTTTGCAGATTTACCTTCTGCTAATTCACATGCTCTCTTTAGTGCCACCAGTTCCGCCACTTGGGCTGAGTGTGGTGGGCCTAAAGGTTCGGCTTCTATAATGTCCTCATCATTTACCACAGCATAACCTGTACATAACTCTCCAGTGTCAGTTTGTCTATGACAACTCCCATCTGTGTAAAATGTTATATCTACATTTTCTATACAAAAACAAAGAGGAAAGTAGGGCTAGTTGTTGGGGCACACTTAGAAAACTATAATAAAATATAACTTTTATTTGATATATTTAAATAAAATGTGAGGTACCGGAATCCCCCAAGAAGAAACAAAACTATGAGAGTATAAATGTAAAATGGATCTAATAAGGTCCTGAGGTGATCCTCTGGTGAAATACTAAATAATTAATAATCGTACCAATGGGTATGGTATTCGTGATCAAAAAAAGGTAAAGGTGTTTAACCATAAATAGGATACACGAATAAGAGTATGGTTCGTGGTGCTCTGACTGACACACTTGGGGTCCCCAAATATTCCTCTTTAATCTACGGCACCTGGTATTCCCTGGGGGTCTCCCCTCCAAGTAGTAACCAGGCCTAACACCTTTTAGCTTCCAAGATCAGACGAGATTGGGCATTTTAGTGATGTATGGCCGTAGTAATAGTCATATGAGAAAGGGTAGAATGCCCCCACCTAGGTCAGAACAGAGACGTAACCAAATGATCGATGTAGGACTAGTACAGTGAGAAGTCCATTTTTATTATAAAAATCGTGTACCAAAAAAGTTTACGCATGAGCATAATTTCATTGTTACACTTGTAATTTATGCGTCAACATTGTCAAGATAGACCGTTCTGACAGAATAGGTATTATCTTAATAAATAATTAATGTAACAAGAAAATATATCAAACAAATCGCCTTTTGATCCTAGTAGGATATCTGCAGTAATTGGATATAACACATATGTGCAAATGACATCTCCTATGTGACTCACTCAGAGTAATAATAGAGTATCACAAAATAAACATTCTCAGTTGGTCAAGGGTGTCAAAGATGTCATAAAACTATCACAATAATAGAGTTAATTGTTATGTATGGATAAATTAAGGTTCCCATATACATATATATATATATATATATATATATATATATATATATATATATACAGGAGGGAAAGTGAGATTACAATGCAGCAGTTAGTATATTACTCATTAAGGAACATATGTATCATATGCGATCACAAGTGTCATAATATTCACATAGACGTTATGCATACAGCTTAATCTGCAAATAAAAGGAAAAGATTTATGAAACTGCCAATCTCAGTATATATGCATGGTGCTATGCCCCCCTGAATAGAGTATAACTCCTGCAGTTGAAAGACATCCCAACAGTTTGGGAGTAAAGATCTATGCAGCAGGAAACAATTTACCTGCTCCAGTATTAGAGCCCATGTGGAATTAGAGATAAATATAAAGCCTTCTTGGCTAATACAATACCATCCCCATTGTGGTGGGAGCCCAAAGTCCTAATCCATGCATCGGCTATGCGATGGCTGTTAGGTTCCCTCACTATGCGGCATGTGAGGATGCGCGTTTCGCCCGACTGAGGGCTTGTTCACCTCGTGTGTACTGAGTCACACGTGGCCGCTACTTAAGTGCAGTGAATATTCATAGGTCCCGTCTTCTGGGAGATATCATTGGATGCTGAACGGTTGCCCGGGCAATAATTACGTGTCTAAGCAATCATGTGGCTTATCCAGGCAGCCTATCTCATTGAGGTACACAGCAAAGCATGCTGGTATCTGTAGTTTAGTGCCAGTGAGATGGAACCAAAGCGTAAATCGCTGCTGAAATACATCAGAACTGGTTAAGTGTAGAGTAAGACAGGTCTGGTTGATCAGAACCTAATATCAGGCATAACAAGGAATGGATCATATTAGTAAAGAATGAATACATTCATTCCCATGATTATTTGTCAAAAGATGGTATTAATTGTTAGAAATAAATATATGTGTATATAATAACCCAGTATTTTGGCAGTTTTAACCGATTTCTAAAGCATAAAAGTGGTAAGATGATGTTCAAAAGAAATGGAGCATGCTGGTACATGTAGTTTTTAACCCTAAAGTGAGCAATTCTAATGCTGTAATAAGGCATCGACGTCATGGGTCATGCATAGGGTGTGTGAATATACAAGGGATGAATAAGATTATCTAATTAGCCAAAATTAAAAGGTATAATACATTTAGTTGTAGACACCAAATGATTTTGATCAAATATACATATAAACATCACCCGGTCTGCCCCATGTGGGCAGATGATAACACAGTGTGTTTCTTACTTAGTGGTAAATAACTCATGTATTATTTATTTGTTAATTCATATTGATTTAGGTTAGTCCTATTGTATCAGAGTTAAGTCAAGAATACATTAATTAATTAATAAAACAGACCATATATAATGACACTAAGGTGTAAAGAAGCCTAATCTCTTTCTTCAAGACATATTATAGTGAATGACAGTGTTATAAAAAATATATATTGGAGTGAACAATTCTCAAAAAAGTGTTCAAAAACAAAAAGTCTATGTAGTGAAAAATTTGTTTATAATAAAATAAAAAAGTGTTATAGAAGCATGGGACAAGTGAATATGTATGGCTTTATATGTTTAATTGTGAAAACAACAAATAAATATGTGAAATGATTATACATAAAGTGACGCTTAATGGGAAGGGATAAGTATATCCAATAATTAAAGTGATAACCACACACACCAAAAAACACCACACAGTGAAACAGATAAAAGAAAAGGTGAGAGAGAAACAGAAAAGGTTAAATAATTAAATATAAATAATGTATAAATAGGTGATCCTATATAGATAATGCATGTGTGAAAAATATTTTTATAATATAATTCATATTGTGATTTCATCAGGTGTGATCTATGTGTACACAATTATTTACACAGTCCATAATAATATTCTAGAACATCTACCTTGTCCTCTAATAGGGTAAATCTCATATGACTCTTATAGTCAGATGATTCTAAGAACCATATATGTAGTCATGTGTTTAGAAATTAATATCAAATATAAAGCTCCAGGAGGTATTTCAAAGGAATATAAGTGCTGAATCTAGCTGCTTGCCAAAAATATATTCATGCCCTAATAAAGATCTCAAATGGTTCTTATGTTCCAGAGGTCCTAGAAAATAATAAAGTCATATATTTCAAGGTGATTGCTGAATATACCAGATTTATAGAAATACACTGTAATTTATGTATTCATTCATCCCATATTGGTTAAGAGCTCCCAATTTGAAAGTCCACATGCTTTCTCATTTGAGTAGTTCTTGTGTTAGGTCACCACCTCGAATGCCCATATTGATCTTCTCCAACCCGAATGCCTGAAGTTCTTTATAGTTATTATTATGACATGCATAGAAGTGGCGTGCAACTGATGTGAGTTTCCTAAATTTGGCTTTGTCTGAGACAGCGTTTCTTATTGTCCCTACGTGTTCAAGGATACGTAGTTTCAGATTTCTCGACGTCATGCCAACATATCTAAGATTACAACTACAAGTCAGGCAATATATCACGCCTGAAGTATTGCAATTGATAAAATCCCTGATTTTTATCTCAGTTCCATATTTGTCAACCACTTTTTCTTGTCTAATCATGTGTGGACATGCCTTGCAGGTCCCACAGGCATAGGATCCTTGTGTTTTATTGACACTCTTAGGGTGTTTCACATAATGACTGCATACAAGTTGATCTCTAAGGTTTTTAGATCGTCGCCAGCCCATTGTTACCTTTTTGTCCAAGAGTGATGACAGATCCTTGTCTAAATGAAGGACTGACCAATGTCGTTGGATAATGTCCTGAATAGTTCTCCATTCTTTGCAGAAATTGCAGATAAATCTTAGTTCATCCTTGTTCTTTTTGGGCTTTTGATTGTGCAGATGTTGTTCACGGTCGTTGAATATTAATTCTTCTCTTGGTTTTTCAGAGATGCATGCTTGTGCTTGTTTTATACATCTCTTGCTATATCCTCTTTCTCTCAGCCTATTCACAAGTTCCTGGCTTTTGGTTTTATATACATGTGCCTCAGAGCAGTTGCGTTTCAATCTTAAAAATTCCCCTTTGGGGAGGTTTTCAACCGTGGGTGGAAAATGTGCACTAGTTTGGTATAGTAGGCTGTTTGTTGCTGTTTCCTTCCTGTATAGTTCCGTTTGTATGATTCCATCATTGGTTTTGTAAATCTTCAAGTCCAAAAAGGTGACAGATTCTTGACTATAGAAATGGGTAAGTTTGATGTTGCTGTTGTTATTGTTTAATTCTTGTATAAATTTGATGAGTTGATCTTCTCCCTCCCATATCATGAGGATGTCATCTATATACCTCCACCATCCTCCTATATATTGTGTGTAAGGTTCTCTTGCTTCATTGAACACAAACTCCCGCTCCCACTTGCCCATGAAGAGGTTGGCATAAGTGGGGGCACAAGCTGCCCCCATTGCCGTTCCTCTTCTCTGCAAGTAGAAGCGGTCCCCGAACGTAAAATAGTTCTTGGTCAAGATAAACTTCAGAAGGTCCAAAAGAAAATGATGGAATTAGCATGGTTCTTCCATTTTAAGAAAATATTCAATGGCCTGTAGGCCCAAATCATGGTCAATGCAAGTGTATAAAGACACCACGTCTAGGGTAACTAAATAATGATGTGTATCCAGTCTTATATCATTTAATTTTCTAAGAATGTCAGCTGTGTCCTGTATATAAGATGTTAGCCCTAGTACGTGGCGCCGAAGATGAAGGTCAATGAAGCGGCTTGCCTTCTCAGACAGTCCACCTAGTCCCGATATAATCGGTCTTCCGGGTGGTTCGCAAATATTTTTGTGGACTTTAGGTAACAAGTATAGAGTTGGTATTTTTGGATTGGACACCTTCAAATATTCGTGTTCTTGTTTGCAAATAATTCCTTCGTGTCTTGCTCGATCCTGTATGCTATCAAATATACTGATGTAATTTTCTGTAGGATTGAAGGTAATTTGTTGGTAGCACTCTATATCCTCCAATTGTTTCATGGCTTCTTTCTGGTACATTTCAATTGGCCAAATGACAACGTTTCCCCCTTTATCTGAGGGCTTAATGATTACCTCCTTCCATTTTCTCATATTCAGCAGTGCCTGGGTTTCTTGTTTATTGAGGTTTCCCATAGTTGGTTTGGTGTTCTTTATTTTTATATATAATTTGTCCAAATCTCTGGATACCAGTTCTTGGAAAATCTTTACCTCCGGACTGATAGAATCTGGGGGAAAGAAAATGGATTTTTTCTTGCATATTGGTCTCCTATAGACCCCAAGGTTGTCAATAGTCTCTTCCTGTAGTTGTTCTAGGGTGTCTATTGCTTCAAGCTCATCAGCATCTGGAATCCAATTTCCCTCAGAGGGTGTCTCTCTTGTCATCCTTTGATTGTCCACCATTTCGCATTTTTTCTGGATAGCGAAATGTTTTATTAGTAAAAGTTTTCGTCCGAACAGTTTCAAATCCTTCTCCCATCCAAAACGGTCGAAAGAATGTGTTGGTGAGAAGGACAGTCCTTTCCTTAATACCGATTCTTCAGCCTCTGTAAGTGTCATGTTGGATAAATTAATTATTGTGAGTGTCTGAGGAGATGTTATTTCCTTTTGGTCCTGATTGGGTAGCGGTGGTCCCAGTCCATTGTTTCTCCCATGTTTCTTCTTTCCCTGCCTCGTCTTCCTCTTGCACGATACTTGGTACGACCTCCTCTGCTTGGTCTTAAAAAAGCAGTTGTCGGAAGATGTTGATGTTCTTCATATCTCTCTTGTCTGTGGCAGGGATATTGGGGTGCACTTAGATTATCCGGGAGTTCCTCGCCCCCCGAGGATTCCATCTCAGAGGAAGTGTAGGTCTCCTGTGGTTTATAGTATGGTTTATTGTTGCGAGATGTATTCCATCTGAAAATGTTGCCCGTGGAGAAATCCCGTATATCACGATTAAATTTAAGTTTCTTCCTCTCTATGATTTCTAATTCGTATATCTCCAATTCTTTTTTGTGTTTTTCTACTGTCTTTTGAAACGTCAGATCCTTCTCCCAGCTTTCCAACTTCTTTCCCAGGGTTTCAATTTCTTTTTCACATTCGTCCAAAGTGATATGATTATGTTTGACTAATATGGATATTAAGTCTTGGGAACATTTCAGGAGAGTCATCTCCCACTCTTTATTAAGATTCTCTGTTGCCAACTTAAATGCTGGAAATATCTTAGGACGTAGCCCTCTGGGTGTAATCTTGTGTTTTATATAGTTTTCAAGGGTAGTTATATCCCATGAGACCCTGGATCGACGCTGTAGAGTGGATTTTAATCTAAAATGTTCCTCTTCCCAACTATCTTTTGGCGGGTTGGTAATGGACAAGTCTGAGAAAATATCATCAAGATTTTCTGGTATTTTCTTCCTAGCTAATAGTTCATGTTGCAGAGAGAAAGTAGACATGATGCTGATCTCCCAATGATCTTTTTACGTAGCGGCTATATTAGGTTCTGTTCTAATCGTGTAATACGTCTAGGGTATGGGGGATATAGGATTCGGTACCTGTAAAATATGCCTATTGCAATGCTCATGCGAGAATCAGAAACTGAAAATTTATCAGTATTATCAAGTATGCAAGAAGAAAGGGAAGATTCTGCACAGAGCCGATTTTCTCAAATTCGATCAATATTATCCACAAAGGACCAACCATACGTGATCATTGCTTACAAATAAGATCATTCAGAAAATTGTTGGTGGTGCTCCCATAGCCCAAAGAACAATACATACAAAAACAAAGAGGAAAGTAGGGCTAGTTGTTGGGGCACACTTAGAAAACTATAATAAAATATAACTTTTATTTGATATATTTAAATAAAATGTGAGGTACCGGAATTCCCCAAGAAGAAACAAAACTATAAGAGTATAAATGTAAAATGGATCTAATAAGGTCCTGAGGTGATCCTCTGGCGAAATACGAAATAATTAATAATCGTACCAATGGGTATGGTATTCGTGATCAAAAAAAGGTAAAGGTGTTTAACCATAAATAGGATACACGAATAAGAGTATGGTTCGTGGTGCTCTGACTGACACACTTGGGGTCCCCAAATATTCCTCTTTAATCTACGGCACCTGGTATTCCCTGGGGGTCTCCCCTCCAAGTACTAACCAGGCCTAACACCTTTTAGCTTCCAAGATCAGACGAGATTGGGCATTTTAGTGATGTATGGCCGTAGTAATAGTCATATGAGAAAGGGTAGAATGCCCCCACCTAGGTCAGAACAGAGATGTAACCAAATGATCGATGTAGGACTAGTACAGTGAGAAGTCCATTTTTATTATAAAAATCGTGTACCAAAAAAGTTTACGCATGAGCATAATTTCATTGTTACACTTGTAATTTATGCGTCAACATTGTCAAGATAGACCGTTCTGACAGAATAGGTATTATCTTAATAAATAATTAATGTAACAAGAAAATATATCAAACAAATCGCCTTTTGATCCTAGTAGGATATCTGCAGTAATTGGATATAACACATATGTGCAAATGACATCTCCTATGTGACTCACTCAGAGTAATAATAGAGTATCACAAAATAAACATTCTCAGTTGGTCAAGGGTGTCAAAGATGTCATAAAACTATCACAATAATAGAGTTAATTGGTATGTATGGATAAATTAAGGTTCCCATATATTAGTACAAGGAAGCATAACATTAGCTCCAAGGTAGTTCTGAGGCAAAAATATCTTAGAGGGAACCTCTTGTTTCAGTATTACAATTTCCCCATGAACTCCTATGGCAGAGTAATCCGCTGTTAGGATGTGCAATGCGTTAGTAGAATGGGATTCACATACAATACACAAAATACATAAAACATAAAATAAGCTCCAAAAGAAATTCCGGGAGCACAGGAGGGAAAGTGAGATTACAATGCAGCAGTTAGTATATTACTCATTAATGAACATATGTATCATATGCGATCACAAGTGTCATAATATTCACATAGACGTTATGCATACAGCTTAATCTGCAAATAAAAGGAAAAGATTTATGAAACTGCCAATCTCAGTATATATGCATAGTGCTATGCCCCCCTGAATAGAGTATAACTCCTGCAGTTGAAAGACGTCCCAACAGTTTGGGAGTAAAGATCTATGCAGCAGGAAACAATTTACCTGCTCCAGTATTAGAGCCCATGTGGAATTAGAGATAAATATAAAGCCTTCTTGGCTAATACAATACCATCCCCATCGTGGTGGGAGCCCAAAGTCCTAATCCATGCATCGGCTATGCGACGGCTGTTAGGTTCCCCCACTATGCGGCATGTGAGGACGCGTGTTTCGCCCGACTGAGGGCTTGTTCACCTCGTGTGTACTGAGTCACACGTGGCCGCTACTTAAGTGCAGTGAATATTCATAGGTCCTGTCTTCTGGGAGATATCATTGGATGCTGAACGGTTGCCCGGGCAATAAACCACGCCCAATGATTACGTGTCTAAGCATCATGTGGCTTATCCAGGCAGCCTATCTCATTGAGGTACACAGCAAAGCATGCTGGTATCTGTAGTTTAGTGCCAGTGAGATGGAACCAAAGCATAAATCGCTGCTGAAATACATCAGAACTGGTTAAGTGTAGTTTAAGACAGGTTTGGTTAATCAGAACCTAATATCAGGCATAACAAGGAATGGATCATATTAGTAAAGAATGAATACATTCATTCCCATGATTATTTGTCAAAAGATGGTATTAAGTGTTAGAAATAAATATATGTGTATATAATAACCCAGTATTTTGGCAGTTTTAACTGATTTCTAAAGCATAAAAGTGGTAAGATGATGTTCAAAAGAAATGGAGCATGCTGGTACATGTAGTTTTTAACCCTAAAGTGAGCAATTCTAATGCTGTAATAAGGCATCGACGTCATGGGTCATGCATAGGGTGTGTGAATATACAAGGGATGAATAAGATTATCTAATTAGCCAAAATTAAAAGGTATAATACATTTAGTTGTAGACACCAAATGATTTTGATCAAATATACATATAAACATCACCCGGTCTGCCCCATGTGGGCAGATGATAACTCAGTGTGTTTCTTACTTAGTGGTAAATAACTCATGTATTATTTATTTGTTAATTCATATTGATTTAGGTTAGTCCTATTGTATCAGAGTTAAGTCAAGAATACATTAATTAATTAATAAAACAGACCATATATAATGACACTAAGGTGTAAAGAAGCCTAATCTCTTTCTTCAAGACATATTATAGTGAATGACAGTGTTATAAAAAATATATTGGAGTGAACAATTCTCAAAAAGGTGTTCAAAAACAAAAAGTCTATGTAGTGAAAAATTTGTTTATAATAAAATAAAAAAGTGTTATAGAAGCATGGGACAAGTGAATATGTATGGCTTTATATGTTTAATTGTGAAAACAACAAATAAATATGTGAAATGATTATACATAAAGTGACGCTTAATGGGAAGGGATAAGTATATCCAATAATTAAAGTGATAACCACACACACCAAAAAACACCACACAGTGAAACAGATAAAAGAAAAGGTGAGAGAGAAACAGAAAAGGTTAAATAATTAAATATAAATAATGTATAAATAGGTGATCCTATATAGATAATGCATGTGTGAAAAATATTTTTATAATATAATTCATATTGTGATTTCATCAGGTGTGATCTATGTGTACACAATTATTTACACAGTCCATAATAATATTCTAGAACATCTACCTTGTCCTCTAATAGGGTAAATCTCATATGACTCTTATAGTCAGATGATTCTAAGAACCATATATGTAGTCATGTGTTTAGAAATTAATATCAAATATAAAGCTCCAGGAGGTATTTCAAAGGAATATAAGTGCTGAATCTAGCTGCTTGCCAAAAATATATTCATGCCCTAATAAAGATCTCAAATGGTTCTTATGTTCCAGAGGTCCTAGAAAATAATAAAGTCATATATTTCAAGGTGATTGCTGAATATACCAGATTTATAGAAATACACTGTAATTTATGTATTCATTCATCCCATATTGGTTAAGAGCTCCCAATTTGAAAGTCCACATGCTTTCTCATTTGAGTAGTTCTTGTGTTAGGTCACCACCTCGAATGCCCATATTGATCTTCTCCAACCCGAATGCCTGAAGTTCTTTATAGTTATTATTATGACATGCATAGAAGTGGCGTGCAACTGATGTGAGTTTCCTAAATTTGGCTTTGTCTGAGACAGCGTTTCTTATTGTCCCTACGTGTTCAAGGATACGTAGTTTCAGATTTCTCGACGTCATGCCAACATATCTAAGATTACAACTACAAGTCAGGCAATATATCACGCCTGAAGTATTGCAATTGATAAAATCCCTGATTTTTATCTCAGTTCCATATTTGTCAACCACTTTTTCTTGTCTAATCATGTGTGAACATGCCTTGCAGGTCCCACAGGCATAGGATCCTTGTGTTTTATTGACACTCTTAGGGTGTTTCACATAATGACTGCATACAAGTTGATCTCTAAGGTTTTTAGATCGTCGCCAGCCCATTGTTACCTTTTTGTCCAAGAGTGATGACAGATCCTTGTCTAAATGAAGGACTGACCAATGTCGTTGGATAATGTCCTGTATAGTTCTCTATTCTTTGCAGAAATTGCAGATAAATCTTAGTTCATCCTTGTTCTTTTTGGGCTTTTGATTGTGCAGATGTTGTTCACGGTCGTTGAATATTAATTCTTCTCTTGGTTTTTCAGAGATGCATGCTTGTGCTTGTTTTATACATCTCTTGCTATATCCTCTTTCTCTCAGCCTATTCACAAGTTCCTGGCTTTTGGTTTTATATACATGTGCCTCAGAGCAGTTGCGTTTCAATCTTAAAAATTCCCCTTTGGGGAGGTTTTCAACCGTGGGTGGAAAATGTGCACTAGTTTGGTATAGTAGGCTGTTTGTTGCTGTTTCCTTCCTGTATAGTTCCGTTTGTATGTTTGATGTTGCTGTTGTTATTGTTTAATTCTTGTATAAATTTGATGAGTTGATCTTCTTCTCCCTCCCATATCATGAGGATGTCATCTATATACCTCCACCATCCTCCTATATATTGTGTGTAAGGTTCTCTTGCTTCATTGAACACAAACTCCCGCTCCCACTTGCCCATGAAGAGGTTGGCATAAGTGGGGGCACAAGCTGCCCCCATTGCCGTTCCTCTTCTCTGCAAGTAGAAGCGGTCCCCGAACGTAAAATAGTTCTTGGTCAAGATAAACTTCAGAAGGTCCAAAAGAAAATGATGGAATTAGCATGGTTCTTCCATTTTAAGAAAATATTCAACGGCCTGTAGGCCCAAATCATGGTCAATGCAAGTGTATAAAGACACCACGTCTAGGGTAACTAAATAATGATGTGTATCCAGTCTTATATCATTTAATTTTCTAAGAATGTCAGCTGTGTCCTGTATATAAGATGTTAGCCCTAGTACGTGGCGCCGAAGATGAAGGTCAATGAAGCGGCTTGCCTTCTCAGACAGTCCACCTAGTCCCGATATAATCGGTCTTCCGGGTGGTTCGCAAATATTTTTGTGGACTTTAGGTAACAAGTATAGAGTTGGTATTTTTGGATTGGACACCTTCAAATATTCGTGTTCTTGTTTGCAAATAATTCCTTCGTGTCTTGCTCGATCCTGTATGCTATCAAATATACTGATGTAATTTTCTGTAGGATTGAAGGTAATTTGTTGGTAGCACTCTATATCCTCCAATTGTTTCATGGCTTCTTTCTGGTACATTTCAATTGGCCAAATGACAACGTTTCCCCCTTTATCTGAGGGCTTAATGATTACCTCCTTCCATTTTCTCATATTCAGCAGTGCCTGGGTTTCTTGTTTATTGAGGTTTCCCATAGTTGGTTTGGTGTTCTTTATTTTTATATATAATTTGTCCAAATCTCTGGATACCAGTTCTTGGAAAATCTTTACCTCCGGACTGATAGAATCTGGGGGAAAGAAAATGGATTTTTTCTTGCATATTGGTCTCCTATAGACCCCAAGGTTGTCAATAGTCTCTTCCTGTAGTTGTTCTAGGGTGTCTATTGCTTCAAGCTCATCAGCATCTGGAATCCAATTTCCCTCAGAGGGTGTCTCTCTTGTCATCCTTTGATTGTCCACCATTTCGCATTTTTTCTGGATAGCGAAATGTTTTATTAGTAAAAGTTTTCGTCCAAACAGTTTCAAATCCTTCTCCCATCCAAAACGGTCGAAAGAATGTGTTGGTGAGAAGGACAGTCCTTTCCTTAATACCGATTCTTCAGCCTCTGTAAGTGTCATGTTGGATAAATTAATTATTGTGAGTGTCTGAGGAGATGTTATTTCCTTTTGGTCCTGATTGGGTAGTGGTGGTCCCAGTCCATTGTTTCTCCCATGTTTCTTCTTTCCCCGCCTCGTCTTCCTCTTGCACGATACTTGGTACGACCTCCTCTGCTTGGTCCTAAAAAAGCAGTTGTCGGAAGATGTTGATGTTCTTCATATCTCTCTTGTCTGTGGCGGGGATATTGGGGTGCACTTAGATTATCCGGGAGTTCCTCGCCCCCCGAGGATTCCATCTCAGAGGAAGTGTAGGTCTCCTGTGGTTTATAGTATGGTTTATTGTTGCGAGATGTATTCCATCTGAAAATGTTGCCCGTGGAGAAATCCCGTATATCACGATTAAATTTAAGTTTCTTCCTCTCTATGATTTCTAATTCGTATATCTCCAATTCTTTTTTGTGTTTTTCTACTGTCTTTTGAAACGTCAGATCCTTCTCCCAGCTTTCCAACTTCTTTCCCAGGGTTTCAATTTCTTTTTCACATTTGTCCAAAGTGATATGATTATGTTTGACTAATATGGATATTAAGTCTTGGGAACATTTCAGGAGAGTCATCTCCCACTCTTTATTAAGATTCTCTGTTGCCAACTTAAATGCTGGAAATATCTTAGGACGTAGCCCTCTGGGTGTAATCTTGTGTTTTATATAGTTTTCAAGGGTAGTTATATCCCATGAGACCCTGGATCGACGCTGTAGAGTGGATTTTAATCTAAAATGTTCCTCTTCCCAACTATCTTTTGGCGGGTTGGTAATGGACAAGTCTGAGAAAATATCATCAAGATTTTCTGGTATTTTCTTCCTAGCTAATAGTTCATGTTGCAGAGAGAAAGTAGACATGATGCTGATCTCCCAATGATCTTTTTACGTAGCGGCTATATTAGGTTCTGTTCTAATCGTGTAATACGTCTAGGGTATGGGGGATATAGGATTCGGTACCTGTAAAATATGCCTATTGCAATGCTCATGCGAGAATCAGAAACTGAAAATTTATCAGTATTATCAAGTATGCAAGAAGAAAGGGAAGATTCTGCACAGAGCCGATTTTCTCAAATTCGATCAATATTATCCACAAAGGACCAACCATACATGATCATTGCTTACAAATAAGATCATTCAGAAAATTGTTGGTGGTGCTCCCATAGCCCAAAGAACAATACATACAAAAACAAAGAGGAAAGTAGGGCTAGTTGTTGGGGCACACTTAGAAAACTATAATAAAATATAACTTTTATTCGATATATTTAAATAAAATGTGAGGTACCGGAATTCCCCAAGAAGAAACAAAACTATAAGAGTATAAATGTAAAATGGATCTAATAAGGTCCTGAGGTGATCCTCTGGCGAAATACGAAATAATTAATAATCGTACCAATGGGTATGGTATTCGTGATCAAAAAAAGGTAAAGGTGTTTAACCATAAATAGGATACACGAATAAGAGTATGGTTCGTGGTGCTCTGACTGACACACTTGGGGTCCCCAAATATTCCTCTTTAATCTACGGCACCTGGTATTCCCTGGGGGTCTCCCCTCCAAGTACTAACCAGGCCTAACACCTTTTAGCTTCCAAGATCAGACGAGATTGGGCATTTTAGTGATGTATGGCCGTAGTAATAGTCATATGAGAAAGGGTAGAATGCCCCCACCTAGGTCCGAACAGAGACGTAACCAAATGATCGATGTAGGACTAGTACAGTGAGAAGTCCATTTTTATTATAAAAATCGTGTACCAAAAAAGTTTACGCATGAGCATAATTTCATTGTTACACTTGTAATTTATGCGTCAACATTGTCAAGATAGACCGTTCTGACAGAATAGGTATTATCTTAATAAATAATTAATGTAACAAGAAAATATATCAAACAAATCGCCTTTTGATCCTAGTAGGATATCTGCAGTAATTGGATATAACACATATGTGCAAATGACATCTCCTATGTGACTCACTCAGAGTAATAATAGAGTATCACAAAATAAACATTCTCAGTTGGTCAAGGGTGTCAAAGATGTCATAAAACTATCACAATAATAGAGTTAATTGGTATGTATGGATAAATTAAGGTTCCCATATATTAGTACAAGGAAGCATAACATTAGCTCCAAGGTAGTTCTGAGGCAAAAATATCTTAGAGGGAACCTCTTGTTTCAGTATTACAATTTCCCCATGAACTCCTATGGCAGAGTAATCCGCTGTTAGGATGTGCAATGCGTTAGTAGAATGGGATTCACATACAATACACAAAATACATAAAACATAAAATAAGCTCCAAAAGAAATTCCGGGAGCACAGGAGGGAAAGTGAGATTACAATGCAGCAGTTAGTATATTACTCATTAATGAACATATGTATCATATGCGATCACAAGTGTCATAATATTCACATAGACGTTATGCATACAGCTTAATCTGCAAATAAAAGGAAAAGATTTATGAAACTGCCAATCTCAGTATATATGCATAGTGCTATGCCCCCCTGAATAGAGTATAACTCCTGCAGTTGAAAGACGTCCCAACAGTTTGGGAGTAAAGATCTATGCAGCAGGAAACAATTTACCTGCTCCAGTATTAGAGCCCATGTGGAATTAGAGATAAATATAAAGCCTTCTTGGCTAATACAATACCATCCCCATCGTGGTGGGAGCCCAAAGTCCTAATCCATGCATCGGCTATGCGACGGCTGTTAGGTTCCCCCACTATGCGGCATGTGAGGACGCGTGTTTCGCCCGACTGAGGGCTTGTTCACCTCGTGTGTACTGAGTCACACGTGGCCGCTACTTAAGTGCAGTGAATATTCATAGGTCCTGTCTTCTGGGAGATATCATTGGATGCTGAACGGTTGCCCGGGCAATAAACCACGCCCAATGATTACGTGTCTAAGCATCATGTGGCTTATCCAGGCAGCCTATCTCATTGAGGTACACAGCAAAGCATGCTGGTATCTGTAGTTTAGTGCCAGTGAGATGGAACCAAAGCATAAATCGCTGCTGAAATACATCAGAACTGGTTAAGTGTAGTTTAAGACAGGTTTGGTTAATCAGAACCTAATATCAGGCATAACAAGGAATGGATCATATTAGTAAAGAATGAATACATTCATTCCCATGATTATTTGTCAAAAGATGGTATTAAGTGTTAGAAATAAATATATGTGTATATAATAACCCAGTATTTTGGCAGTTTTAACTGATTTCTAAAGCATAAAAGTGGTAAGATGATGTTCAAAAGAAATGGAGCATGCTGGTACATGTAGTTTTTAACCCTAAAGTGAGCAATTCTAATGCTGTAATAAGGCATCGACGTCATGGGTCATGCATAGGGTGTGTGAATATACAAGGGATGAATAAGATTATCTAATTAGCCAAAATTAAAAGGTATAATACATTTAGTTGTAGACACCAAATGATTTTGATCAAATATACATATAAACATCACCCGGTCTGCCCCATGTGGGCAGATGATAACTCAGTGTGTTTCTTACTTAGTGGTAAATAACTCATGTATTATTTATTTGTTAATTCATATTGATTTAGGTTAGTCCTATTGTATCAGAGTTAAGTCAAGAATACATTAATTAATTAATAAACCAGACCATATATAATGACACTAAGGTGTAAAGAAGCCTAATCTCTTTCTTCAAGACATATTATAGTGAATGACAGTGTTATAAAAAATATATTGGAGTGAACAATTCTCAAAAAGGTGTTCAAAAACAAAAAGTCTATGTAGTGAAAAATTTGTTTATAATAAAATAAAAAAGTGTTATAGAAGCATGGGACAAGTGAATATGTATGGCTTTATATGTTTAATTGTGAAAACAACAAATAAATATGTGAAATGATTATACATAAAGTGACGCTTAATGGGAAGGGATAAGTATATCCAATAATTAAAGTGATAACCACACACACCAAAAAACACCACACAGTGAAACAGATAAAAGAAAAGGTGAGAGAGAAACAGAAAAGGTTAAATAATTAAATATAAATAATGGATAAATAGGTGATCCTATATAGATAATGCATGTGTGAAAAATATTTTTATAATATAATTCATATTGTGATTTCATCAGGTGTGATCTATGTGTACACAATTATTTACACAGTCCATAATAATATTCTAGAACATCTACCTTGTCCTCTAATAGGGTAAATCTCATATGACTCTTATAGTCAGATGATTCTAAGAACCATATATGTAGTCATGTGTTTAGAAATTAATATCAAATATAAAGCTCCAGGAGGTATTTCAAAGGAATATAAGTGGTGAATCTAGCTGCTTGCCAAAAATATATTCATGCCCTAATAAAGATCTCAAATGGTTCTTATGTTCCAGAGGTCCTAGAAAATAATAAAGTCATATATTTCAAGGTGATTGCTGAATATACCAGATTTATAGAAATACACTGTAATTTATGTATTCATTCATCCCATATTGGTTAAGAGCTCCCAATTTGAAAGTCCACATGCTTTCTCATTTGAGTAGTTCTTGTGTTAGGCCACCACCTCGAATGCCCATATTGATCTTCTCCAACCCGAATGCCTGAAGTTCTTTATAGTTATTATTATGACATGCATAGAAGTGGCGTGCAACTGATGTGAGTTTCCTAAATTTGGCTTTGTCTGAGACAGCGTTTCTTATTGTCCCTACGTGTTCAAGGATACGTAGTTTCAGATTTCTCGACGTCATGCCAACATATCTAAGATTACAACTACAAGTCAGGCAATATATCACGCCTGAAGTATTGCAATTGATAAAATCCCTGATTTTTATCTCAGTTCCATATTTGTCAACCACTTTTTCTTGTCTAATCATGTGTGGACATGCCTTGCAGGTCCCACAGGCATAGGATCCTTGTGTTTTATTGACACTCTTAGGGTGTTTCACATAATGACTGCATACAAGTTGATCTCTAAGGTTTTTAGATCGTCGCCAGCCCATTGTTACCTTTTTGTCCAAGAGTGATGACAGATCCTTGTCTAAATGAAGGACTGACCAATGTCGTTGGATAATGTCCTGAATAGTTCTCCATTCTTTGCAGAAATTGCAGATAAATCTTAGTTCATCCTTGTTCTTTTTGGGCTTTTGATTGTGCAGATGTTGTTCACGGTCGTTGAATATTAATTCTTCTCTTGGTTTTTCAGAGATGCATGCTTGTGCTTGTTTTATACATCTCTTGCTATATCCTCTTTCTCTCAGCCTATTCACAAGTTCCTGGCTTTTGGTTTTATATACATGTGCCTCAGAGCAGTTGCGTTTCAATCTTAAAAATTCCCCTTTGGGGAGGTTTTCAACCGTGGGTGGAAAATGTGCACTAGTTTGGTATAGTAGGCTGTTTGTTGCTGTTTCCTTCCTGTATAGTTCCGTTTGTATGTTTGATGTTGCTGTTGTTATTGTTTAATTCTTGTATAAATTTGATGAGTTGATCTTCTTCTCCCTCCCATATCATGAGGATGTCATCTATATACCTCCACCATCCTCCTATATATTGTGTGTAAGGTTCTCTTGCTTCATTGAACACAAACTCCCGCTCCCACTTGCCCATGAAGAGGTTGGCATAAGTGGGGGCACAAGCTGCCCCCATTGCCGTTCCTCTTCTCTGCAAGTAGAAGCGGTCCCCGAACGTAAAATAGTTCTTGGTCAAGATAAACTTCAGAAGGTCCAAAAGAAAATGATGGAATTAGCATGGTTCTTCCATTTTAAGAAAATATTCAACGGCCTGTAGGCCCAAATCATGGTCAATGCAAGTGTATAAAGACACCACGTCTAGGGTAACTAAATAATGATGTGTATCCAGTCTTATATCATTTAATTTTCTAAGAATGTCAGCTGTGTCCTGTATATAAGATGTTAGCCCTAGTACGTGGCGCCGAAGATGAAGGTCAATGAAGCGGCTTGCCTTCTCAGACAGTCCACCTAGTCCCGATATAATCGGTCTTCCGGGTGGTTCGCAAATATTTTTGTGGACTTTAGGTAACAAGTATAGAGTTGGTATTTTTGGATTGGACACCTTCAAATATTCGTGTTCTTGTTTGCAAATAATTCCTTCGTGTCTTGCTCGATCCTGTATGCTATCAAATATACTGATGTAATTTTCTGTAGGATTGAAGGTAATTTGTTGGTAGCACTCTATATCCTCCAATTGTTTCATGGCTTCTTTCTGGTACATTTCAATTGGCCAAATGACAACGTTTCCCCCTTTATCTGAGGGCTTAATGATTACCTCCTTCCATTTTCTCATATTTAGCAGTGCCTGGGTTTCTTGTTTATTGAGGTTTCCCATAGTTGGTTTGGTGTTCTTTATTTTTATATATAATTTGTCCAAATCTCTGGATACCAGTTCTTGGAAAATCTTTACCTCCGGACTGATAGAATCTGGGGGAAAGAAAATGGATTTTTTCTTGCATATTGGTCTCCTATAGACCCCAAGGTTGTCAATAGTCTCTTCCTGTAGTTGTTCTAGGGTGTCTATTGCTTCAAGCTCATCAGCATCTGGAATCCAATTTCCCTCAGAGGGTGTCTCTCTTGTCATCCTTTGATTGTCCACCATTTCGCATTTTTTCTGGATAGCGAAATGTTTTATTAGTAAAAGTTTTCGTCCAAACAGTTTCAAATCCTTCTCCCATCCAAAACGGTCGAGAGAATGTGTTGGTGAGAAGGACAGTCCTTTCCTTAATACCGATTCTTCAGCCTCCGTAAGTGTCATTTTGGATAAATTAATTATTGTGAGTGTCTGAGGAGATGTTATTTCCTTTTGGTCCTGATTGGGTAGCGGTGGTCCCAGTCCATTGTTTCCCCCATGTTTCTTCTTTCCCCGCCTCGTCTTCCTCTTGCACGATACTTGGTACGACCTCCTCTGCTTGGTCCTAAAAAAGCAGTTGTCGGAAGATGTTGATGTTCTTCATATCTCTCTTGTCTGTGGCGGGGATATTGGGGTGCACTTAGATTATCCGGGAGTTCCTCGCCCCCCGAGGATTCCATCTCAGAGGAAGTGTAGGTCTCCCGTGGTTTATAGTATGGTTTATTGTTGCGAGATGTATTCCATCTGAAAATGTTGCCCGTGGAGAAATCCCGTATATCACGATTAAATTTAAGTTTCTTCCTCTCTATGATTCTAATTCGTATATCTCCAATTCTTTTTTGGGTTTTTCTACTGTCTTTTGAAACGTCAGATCCTTCTCCCAGCTTTCCAACTTCTTTCCCAGGGTTTCAATTTCTTTTTCACATTCGTCCAAAGTGATATGATTATGTTTGACTAATATGGATATTAAGTCTTGGGAACATTTCAGGAGAGTCATCTCCCACTCTTTATTAAGATTCTCTGTTGCCAACTTAAATGCTGGAAATATCTTAGGATGTAGCCCTCTGGGTGTAATCTTGTGTTTTATATAGTTTTCAAGGGTAGTTATATCCCATGAGACCCTGGATCGACGCTGTAGAGTGGATTTTAATCTAAAATGTTCCTCTTCCCAACTATCTTTTGGCGGGTTGGTAATGGACAAGTCTGAGAAAATATCATCAAGATTTTCTGGTATTTTCTTCCTAGCTAATAGTTCATGTTGCAGAGAGAAAGTAGACATGATGCTGATCTCCCAATGATCTTTTTACGTAGCGGCTATATTAGGTTCTGTTCTAATCGTGTAATACGTCTAGGGTATGGGGGATATAGGATTCGGTACCTGTAAAATATGCCTATTGCAATGCTCATGCGAGAATCAGAAACTGAAAATTTATCAGTATTATCAAGTATGCAAGAAAAAAGGGAAGATTCTGCACAGAGCCGATTTTCTCAAATTCGATCAATATTATCCACAAAGGACCAACCATACATGATCATTGCTTATAAATAAGATCATTCAGAAAATTGTTGGTGGTGCTCCCATAGCCCAAAGAACAATACATACTAAAACAAAGAGGAAAGTAGGGCTAGTTGTTGGGGCACACTTAGAAAACTATAATAAAATATAACTTTTATTCGATATATTTAAATAAAATGTGAGGTACCGGAATTCCCCAAGAAGAAACAAAACTATAAGAGTATAAATGTAAAATGGATCTAATAAGGTCCTGAGGTGATCCTCTGGCGAAATACGAAATAATTAATAATCGTACCAATGGGTATGGTATTCGTGATCAAAAAAAGGTAAAGGTGTTTAACCATAAATAGGATACACGAATAAGAGTATGGTTCGTGGTGCTCTGATTGACACACTTGGGGTCCCCAAATATTCCTCTTTAATCTACGGCACCTGGTATTCCCTGGGGGTCTCCCCTCCAAGTACTTACCAGGCCTAACACCTTTTAGCTTCCAAGATCAGACGAGATTGGGCATTTTAGTGATGTATGGCCGTAGTAATAGTCATATGAGGAAGGGTAGAATGCCCCCACCTAGGTCAGAACAGAGACGTAACCAAATGATCGATGTAGGACTAGTACAGTGAGAAGTCCATTTTTATTATAAAAATCGTGTACCAAAAAAGTTTACGCATTAGCATAATTTCATTGTTACTTATTGTAATTTATGCGTCAACATTGTCAAGATAGACCGTTCTGACAGAATAGGTATTATCTTAATAAATAATTAATGTAACAAGAAAATATATCAAACAAATCGCCTTTTGATCCTAGTAGGATATCTGCAGTAATTGAATATAACACATGTGCAAATGACATCTCCTATGTGACTCACTCAGAGTAATAATAGAGTATCACAAAATAAACATTCTCAGTTGGTCAAGGGTGTCAAAGATGTCATAAAACTATCACAATAATAGAGTTAATTGGTATGTATGGATAAATTAAGGTTCCCATATATTAGTACAAGGATGCATAACATTAGCTCCAAGGTAGTTCTGAGGCAAAAATATCTTAGAGGGAACCTCTTGTTTCAGTATTACAATTTCCCCATGAACTCCTATGGCAGAGTAATCCGCTGTTAGGATGTGCAATGCGTTAGTAGAATGGGATTCACATACAATACACAAAATACATAAAACATAAAATAAGCTCCAAAAGAAATTCCGGGAGCACAGGAGGGAAAGTGAGATTACAATGCAGCAGTTAGTATATTACTCATTAAGGAACATATGTATCATATGCGATCACAAGTGTCATAATATTCACATAGACGTTATGCATACAGCTTAATCTGCAAATAAAAGGAAAAGATTTATGAAACTGCCAATCTCAGTATATATGCATAGTGCTATGCCCCCCTGAATAGAGTATAACTCCTGCAGTTGAAAGACGTCCCAACAGTTTGGGAGTAAAGATCTATGCAGCAGGAAACAATTTACCTGCTCCAGTATTAGAGCCCATGTGGAATTAGAGATAAATATAAAGCCTTCTTGGCTAATACAATACCATCCCCATCGTGGTGGGAGCCCAAAGTCCTAATCCATGCATCGGCTATGCGACGGCTGTTAGGTTCCCCCACTATGCGGCATGTGAGGACGCACGTTTCACCCGACTGAGGGCTTGTTCACCTCGTGTCTACTGAGTCACACGTGGCCGCTACTTAAGTGCAGTGAATATTCATAGGTCCCGTCTTCTGGGAGATATCATTGGATGCTGAACGGTTGCCCGGGCAATAAACCACGCCCAATGATTACGTGTCTAAGCAATCATGTGGCTTATCCAGGCAGCCTATCTCATTGAGGTACACAGCAAAGCATGCTGGTATCTGTAGTTTAGTGCCAGAGAGATGGAACCAAAGCATAAATCGCTGCTGAAATACATCAGAACTGGTTAAGTGTAGAGTAAGACAGGTTTGGTTAATCAGAACCTAATATCAGGCATAACAAGGAATGGATCATATTAGTAAAGAATGAATACATTCATTCCCATGATTATTTGTCAAAAGATGGTATTAATTGTTAGAAATAAATATATGTGTATATAATAACCCAGTATTTTGGCAGTTTTAACCGATTTCTAAAGCATAAAAGTGGTAAGATGATGTTCAAAAGAAATGGAGCATGCTGGTACATGTAGTTTTTAACCCTAAAGTGAGCAATTCTAATGCTGTAATAAGGCATCGACGTCATGGGTCATGCATAGGGTGTGTGAATATACAAGGGATGAATAAGATTATCTAATTAGCCAAAATTAAAAGGTATAATACATTTAGTTGTAGACACCAAATGATTTTGATCAAATATACATATAAACATCACCCGGTCTGCCCCATGTGGGCAGATGATAACACAGTGTGTTTTTTACTTAGTGGTAAATAACTCATGTATTATTTATTTGTTAATCCATATTGATTTAGGTTAGTCCTATTGTATCAGAGTTAAGTCAAGAATACATTAATTAATTAATAAACCAGACCATATATAATGACACTAAGGTGTAAAGAAGCCTAATCTCTTTCTTCAAGACATATTATAGTGAATGACAGTGTTATAAAAAATATATTGGAGTGAACAATTCTCAAAAAGGTGTTCAAAAACAAAAAGTCTATGTAGTGAAAAATTTGTTTATAATAAAATAAAAAAGTGTTATAGAAGCATGGGACAAGTGAATATGTATGGCTTTATATGTTTAATTGTGAAAACAACAAATAAATATGTGAAATGATTATACAAAAAGTGACGCTTAATGGGAAGGGATAAGTATATCCAATAATTAAAGTGATAGCCACACACACCAAAAAACACCACACAGTGAAACAGATAAAAGAAAAGGTGAGAGATAAACAGAAAAGGTTAAATAATTAAATATAAATAATGGATAAATAGGTGATCCTATATAGATAATGCATGTGTGAAAAATATTTTTATAATATAATTCATATTGTGATTTCATCAGGTGTGATCTATGTGTACACAATTATTTACACAGTCCATAATAATATTCTAGAACATCTACCTTGTCCTCTAATAGGGTAAATCTCATATGACTCTTATAGTCAGATGATTCTAAGAACCATATATGTAGTCATGTGTTAAGAAATGCATATATACTGAGATTGGCAGTTTCATAAATCTTTTCCTTTTATTTGCAGATTAAGCTGTATGCATAACGTCTATGTGAATATTATGACACTTGTGATCGCATATGATACATATGTTCCTTAATGAGTAATATACTAACTGCTGCATTGTAATCTCACTTTCCCTCCTGTGCTCCCGGAATTTCTTTTGGAGCTTATTTTATGTTTTATGTATTTTGTGTATTGTATGTGAATCCCATTCTACTAACGCATTGCACATCCTAACAGCGGATTACTCTGCCATAGGAGTTCATGGGGAAATTGTAATACTGAAACAAGAGGTTCCCTCTAAGATATTTTTGCCTCAGAACTACCTTGGAGCTAATGTTATGCTTCCTTGTACTAATATATGGGAACCTTAATTTATCCATACATACCAATTAACTCTATTATTGTGATAGTTTTATGACATCTTTGACACCCTTGACCAACTGAGAATGTTTATTTTGTGATACTCTATTATTACTCTGAGTGAGTCACATAGGAGATGTCATTTGCACATATGTGTTATATCCAATTACTGCAGATATCCTACTAGGATCAAAAGGTGATTTGTTTGATATATTTTCTTGTTACATTAATTATTTATTAAGATAATACCTATTCTGTCAGAACGGTCTATCTTGACAATGTTGACGCATAAATTACAATAAGTAACAATGAAATTATGCTCATGCGTAAACTTTTTTGGTACACGATTTTTATAATAAAAATGGACTTCTCACTGTACTAGTCCTACATCGATCATTTGGTTACGTCTCTGTTCTGACCTAGGTGGGGGCATTCTACCCTTCCTCATATGACTATTACTACAGCCATACATCACTAAAATGCCCAATCTCGTCTGATCTTGGAAGCTAAAAGGTGTTAGGCCTGGTTAGTATTTGGAGGGGAGACCCCCAGGGAATACCAGGTGCCGTAGATTAAAGAGGAATATTTTGGGACCCCTAGTGTGTCAGTCAGAGCACCACGAACCATACTCTTATTCGTGTATCCTATTTATGGTTAAACACCTTTACCTTTTTTTGATCACGAATACCATACCCATTGGTACGATTATTAATTATTTCGTATTTCGCCAGAGGATCACCTCAGGACCTTATTAGATCCATTTTACATTTATACTCTTATAGTTTTGTTTCTTCTTGGGGAATTCCGGTACCTCACATTTTATTTAAATATATCGAATAAAAGTTATATTTTATTATAGTTTTCTAAGTGTGCCCCAACAACTAGCCCTACTTTCCTCTTTGTTTTAGTATGTATTGTTCTTTGGGCTATGGGAGCACCACCAACAATTTTCTGAATGATCTTATTTGTAAGCAATGATCACGTATGGTTGGTCCTTTGTGGATAATATTGATCGAATTTGAGAAAATCAGCTCTGTGCAGAATCTTCCCTTTCTTCTTGCATATCTACATTTTCTAAAGGTCTATCCCGTATGTCAGGTCTTGCAGTAAAGGTTTGATTCAGATATTCCATACAATCATGTGCATTAATATACCTGCAGAACTCACCTGTTGCCAGCGGCTCACCTCTCTCCACCCTTTGTGCATCATGTTGCACATATGGTAAATACATAGCTGGATTTAATGTACTGCACCTTTTGATGGTGATGTTTGCAGGTGCTATTAAGGCTAGTTCCCATTTTGTGAACCTAGCTGAGGAGACATGTCTGGTTTGGGCAGAGTTCAGCAAAGCAGATACAGCATGGGGAGTATAGACAATCATATCATGGCCTAGTACCACATCCTCACTCTTACTGACCAATAGAGCAGTTGCTGCTACACTTCTTAAACACGTTGGGAGTGATCTTGCCACAGTGTACAATTGTGCATTGTAGTATGCTACGGGCATACTGGCATCACCATGTTTTTGCATGAGGACACCTGCTGCACAACCATCGGCTTCCATACAATATAAATCAAAAGGTTTTTCATAATCAGGCATTCTCAATGTAGGTGCTTTTGTCCGACTATCCATAAGATTAAGGAAAGCCTGCTCTGATTCCTCTGTGTGTATGACATGATCAGTCTTTGAGGAAGAGACTAAGGACCTCGTTCAGAGCCGGTTGCACAGAGCGTGCGGTCGGTCTGAATGAGGGGAGGACCTCTTGATTTTCAAGACGTCCTCCTTTGCGGTGGTAAGGCTGTGGGTTAACACCCACAGCCTTACGACTGCCTAAGGTGATGGTCGCGATGGTCAAGACCATCGGGGCTTACGACGAGACCCTAGGGTAAGCCCCGGAGAGCTTCTGGCTCTGTCTGAGCTGGAAGCTCTCCACTGACATCACTAGTGATGTCAGTGGGGCCGCCCCCAAATGGTAGGCGTTCCCATGGGAACGCCCCTGTTTGGGCTGCCACCCCCCCGGCGCTGTCGGTCATAGCGGGTCTCACACATGCGCACAATGGCGCCATCGCCGTCATGCGCATGCTCTGTGGGGGGCCATCGACCCAGTCCGAGTGCATCGGCGCTAACGACCGGGTCTGAATGACCCCCTAAGTCCCTTAATGGCAAGGCCAAAATAGAAAAACCTTTGATCCACATTCTACAGTATCCACACATTCCCAAGAAGGCATGAATTTGTTGTTTGTTCTGCAGCAGTGTCAAGTTCTGTATGGCCTGGATTCTGTCATTTGTGAGATGTCGTAACCCCTGAGTTAGGCAGTGTCCCAAATATTTAACCCTGGACTGGCATGGCTGTAGTTTGTCCTTAGCAACCTTGTGTCCTGTTTGCGAGAGATGAAGCAACAAAAGTTTAGTATCATTTAAACATGACATAAACGAATCAGAACATAACAATAAATCATTCACATATTGTATTAGAACAGATCCATTGGCAGGTTGAAAAGATTGTAAACAGTCTTGTAAGGCCTGGGAGAAGATACTGGGGCTGTCTATGAAACCCTGGGGCAATCGTGTCCATGTGTATTGTACACCCCTGTATGTAAAGGTGAATAGGTACTGACAGTCAGGATGAAGAGGTACAGAGAAGAAAGCAGAACAGAGGTCAATGACAGTGAAATGGGTTGCATTGGGTGGGATCTGCATAAGAATGACAGCTGGATTTGGCACTACGGGAAATTGTCTCTCTACCACCTTATTAACCCCTCTAAGGTCTTGTACCTGCCTATAACCCCTCCCACCACTCTTCTTTACAGGAAAGATGGGACTGTTGGCTACAATTTCTGTATGAACTCAGCCAATTATCCGGCTTCGACAATACGGTCACCATGTCTGTTTCACTACTGGAAGGAAAAAGAGGCAATTTGGAGTCCCTTACACAAACTGGCTTTGCTTTACTTAAGTTGCCCACCCTCCAGTGTGTACTCTGAAAGACTTTTCAGCGCAGCCGGGAACCTTGTCAGTGATCCGTGTAGAAGGTTACTTCCCCAAAATGTGGAAAAGATGATGTTCATCAAAATGAATTACAAATTCCACAAGGAAGACCTTTACTGGCAAATAAGTAAAAAAAATACAGATGCGCCTGTAATGGTGGATTCCAGCGGGGACAAATTAATATTGTCTGAAGAAGAGGATGTACACACTTATTGGTATGATAATAACGATGACGACATCTGATCTTACTTATGTTGTAAAGCCAGTTTGTGTATGGGATCGTTGCAACCAATGTCCACTGCGCATTGGCAGCTTGTTTTGTGGGGGGTCCAAACAAACCAATTATTTCAGCCACAAGTGGCAGTCCCTGTCGCTGAAGTGATTGGTTTGTTACACTGTGAATGTCCTGTTTCATATATACAACATAAGGGTGGGTGGGAGTGCTCAATGACAATTCCATCTTGCACCTCTTTTCTTTGCATTATGTGCTGTTTGGGGCATTACTGCCTGACATTTTTAATTTTATGGTTTATGAATGTCCAGAAATTGTAATGGCCACAGACAGCATCTCCTGCATGCCCCTTTCATTTAAAAAAAAAAAAATCTTCCTGCCAGGATGTGTGCAATAAAGTGCACTGCAAATATGTTTAATACAAAAATGAGTTGTGTATATTGGTCACATACAAACAGGGCAGTTTCTAGACAATCTGGCTTCAAAATGCCCCCCCACCCTTATAATATTTTCACAAAAATTTCTGTTGTGTGAATTGATTTTGTGAAAATTGTTTAAAAATAATGTGTGTATGTGTGTGTATATATATATATATATATATATATATATATATATATATATATAGTGGTCGAAGTAGATATTTTGAAGTGGGGGCATAGAGAATTAATGTGTGCACGCGGTGAAGGCGCACTGTAAAAAAAATGGGCATGGTCACATGGCATGATGGCCGTGGCCACGCAATAAAGAAGGTCTCACAGCTATTCGATTGTTTCTCCTACGCCCGACACTTAGTTGGGAAATGCCGGTTAGCGCGCCTTGAGCCAGATGTTCAGACGTGCATTTTCCAACTGTAGTGCCGCGATACTGTCTGCACCATGCTAAACTGAAAAACAGCATAGCGTTCAGCACTTTAGTTGGTTTTTTGCTCACACGATCAGGAGGGTGCAAGCATAAATCCTTTAGTTGTACTAAAAGCACAGGCCAAGCACATACTGGCTGCTGGCGGAGGTACAATTCCGTACTCTGCATCATGTACTGGATGCTGCAGTGACCTACCTGCGGTGGTTCAGAGGCTTTGTGCCATTATCTGATTCTGCTCATCCCCTTCCTTTAGCCGACTTCCATACACCCCAACACATTATCTAATTCCTCCCACCTTTTCCATTATCCGAGTCCTCTCATTCCCCTCCACCACCTGTCTCCTTTCATCTCCCTTCAAAACCTGACAGATCAAACAGCCTCCATTATCTGGCTCCTCTTACGATTATTTCCTGACTCCCCACTCACTTCACTGATTCCTCCCATCCCGTCCCTCACCAGACATCTCCCGCCCCCACCCTCACCAGACACCTCCAGACCCCTCCTTCACCAGACACCTCCCTTACTAGACACCTCCGGACCCCTCCCTCACCAGACACCTCCCTCACTACACATCTGGAACCCCTCCCTCACCAGACACCTCTCGCCCCCTCGCTCACCAGACACCTCTGGACCCCTCAACAGACACTTCCTGACCCCTCCCTCACCAGTCACCTCCGGACTCCTCCCTCACCAGACACCTCCCTCACTAGGCACCTCCGGACCCCTCCCTCACCAGACACCTCCCTCACTTGACACATCCGGACCCCTCCCTCACCAGACACCTCTCGCCCCCTCACTCACCAGACACCTCTGGACCCCTCCCTCACCAGACACTTCCTGACCCCTCCCTCACCAGACACTTCCTGACCCCTCCTTCACCAGACACCTCCGGACCCCTCCCTCACCAGACACCTCCCTCACTAGGCACCTCCAGACCCCTCCCTCACCAGACACCTCCCTCACCAGACACCTCCAGCCCCTCCCTCACCAGACACCTCCAGCCCCCCCTCACTAGACACCTCTGGACCCCTCCCTCACCAGACACCCCTGGCCCCCTTCCTCACCAGACACCCCTGGCCCCCTCCTTCACCAGACACCTCCGGACCCCTCCTTCACTAGACACCTCCGGACCTCTCCTTCACCAGACACCTCCAGCCCCCTCCCTCACTAGACACCTCCAGCCCCCCCACACTAGACACCTCCGGACCCCTCCCTCACCAGACACATCCGGACCCCTCCCTCACCAGACACCCCTGGACCTCTCCCTCACCAGACACCCCTGGCCCCCTCCTTCACCAGACACCTCCGGACCCCTCCTTCACCAGACACCTCTGGACCCCTCCCTCACCAGACACCTCTTGCCCCCTCCCTCACCAGACACCTCCGGAACCCTCCCTCACCAAACACCTCCGGACCCCTCCCTCACCAAACACCTCCGGACCCCTCCCTCACTAGACACCTCCGGACCCCTACCTCACCAGACACCTCCGGACCCCTCCCTCACCAGACACCTCCGGACCCCTCCCTCACCAGACACCTCCCTCACTAGACACATCCAGACCCCTCCCTCACCAGACACCTCCCTCACTAGACACATCCGGACCCCTCCCTCACGAGATACCTCTGGGCCCCTCCCTCACCAGACACTTCCTGACCCCTCCCTCACCAGACACCTCCGGACTCCGCCCTCACCAGACACCTCCCTCACTAGGCACCTCCGGACCCCTCCCTCACCAGCCCCCTCCCTCACTTGACACATCCGGACCCCTCCCTCACCAGACACCTCTCGCCCCCTCGCTCACCAGACACCTCTGGACCCTTCCCTCACCAGACACTTCCTGACCCGTCCCTCACCATACACTTCCTGACCCCTCCTTCACCAGACACCTCCCTCACTAGGCACCGCCGGACCCCTCCCTCACCAGACACCTGCCCCCTCCTTCACTAGACACCTCCGGACCTCTCCTTCACCAGACACCTCCAGCCCCCTCCCTCACTAGACACCTCCAGCCCCCCCCTCACTAGACACCTCTGGACCCCTCCCTCACCAGACACCCCTGGCCCCCTCCCTCACCAGACACCTCCGGACCCCTCCCTCACCAGACACCTCTTGCCCCCAAAGAGTCAAAAAAAATATTTTTTTTGCAAAGAAACAAAAAAAGTAAAAGTTAAAGACAACTATGCCTTTGTTGGGGCATTCTTAGAATATAAATTGTAAATTGATTTGTGTATGATAAATGGATAATGTAATAAAACTTAACGTTTAATAAAGAACCTAAAATAAATTCTCTCTTAAGTATTTTAATGAAAGCAAGGGTAAATAGTATCGAACAAAACAATACATATATAAATATAGCTTCCCAATATATTGGGAAATGAGGATCACCAAAGAGATCCAAAATGCAGGTGAACAATAATTGTGTGGCTATTATAATCAACGATCATTAGATTATGAAATAAGCACGACTGGCAAATTGCTAACCAACATAATATAAATATAACATGTACGACATATGCAAAATATAGCAACAATATATTGTAGGAAGGATTAATAATAAATCCAAATGGCGAAAATATAATAAATACAGTGGATCTCACACTCCAATTAATCAAATAGAGAATCCCAGAAATAAATATAAATTGCCATCATCTGGAAAAATAGTAGAAATAATTTAATAATATATTGCAACTCCGGAAACAGAAATAGAAACGTAGAAGAATAGGCAAATGTTAATATGCACAATAAATATGAAAGATAGAAATGAGTCTAGAATAACATATAAAAAGTGACATGTGCAAGTGCATAATATGGGTTTTGGATTATAACTCAATACACCAACATATAAGCTTAAATTGTAAATCAAAATATAAATGCAGAAAAAATCAATCAATGATAACAGGCTCTATAAAGTGACATGTGCAAGTTTTGTGTTAGATGTGCATTGCATCTATGCTTTAACTGTAACTCAATGCACAGAAGGTATATAGGTAATAATCACTTATGTAAATATATGGTTATACATAGCATGGGCGCTGCTTCAAGGTATATCAAAATAAATACAAAATAAAGGTATGAATACCAAATGAAGGAAGCAAGTCTGGGATACAGAGAATGCACCCGCACTTCTACTGTCGCCCGTCAATCAAACGGGGGATGAGAGAGTGCAAGTGCACTATTATCCCAGAAGAAACAACAGCCAGCGCTTCTGCTGTCTGAGAAGTGGCCGAGTCTCACACCTGTTACCATATGGGCATTGCAGGGGGAGTCATCAGCCAGGGGCTCAGATGAGAGAGCGCCCTGAGAATAAGAAAAGTACCTGATGGGTAACAGACTGTGTGATCAGAGCTGCAAAATAGTAAGTATGGAGTGGAGATCCTGCTGCTGTCTGCAGCATGGAGGAGAAAGGACGTGCGTTTCGCCGACGGAGCTTGGTCACCTCTTGCCCCCTCCCTCACCAGACACCTCTGGACCCTTCCCTCACCAAACACCTCTGGACCCCTCCCTCACTAGACACCTTTGGACCCCTCCCTCACCAGACACCTCCGAACCCCTCCCTCACTAAACACCTCTGGACCCCTCCCTCACCAGACACCTCCCACCCCCTCCTCACAGCCCCCTCCCTCACCAGACACCCCTGGCCCCTCCCTCACCAGACACCCCTGGCCCCCTCCTTCACCAGACACCTCCGGACCCCTCCCTCACCAGACACCTCTTGCCCCCTCCCTCACCAGACACCTCCGGACCCCTCCCTCACCAGACACCTCCGGACCTCTCCCTCACTAGACACCTCCAGACCCCTCCCTCACCAGACACCTCCAAACCCCTCCCTCACTAGACACCTCCGGACCCCTCCCTCACCATACACCTCCCACCCCCTCCCTCACAGCCCCCTCCTTCACCAGACAATTCCAGGCCCCTCCCTCACCAGACACCTCCAGACCCCTCCCTCACCTGACACCGAGCGGTGGGTGGGCATTCGGCACATGCAAGTGGGCGGGGGTGCCAGGCCACAAGGCTGGACTCTGCAGCTTTGATGGGGGTATGTGATCGATCATGCGATATCTCAAAGCTGATAACGGGTGGTAGGCTATGGCAAAATGCCTAGCCACTGGCTGTTCACTATGACCACTCTCAATGGCCATTTGAATAGCACTTCTATGTGCCACCATGCGCTCTTTAAAGAGCCTTTTAGTTTTGCCTATATATAATAGGCCGTATGGGCAAATTATTTGATATACTGTAAATGATGAATTACAAGTAAGCTTATGGCGGATCATATATTTATGGCCAGAGAGAGGATGATGGAAATTGTCACCTGGGATAAGATATTGTATCTACAAGTAATGCATGTGCATCTAATACAACCTAATTTGCTGACATTTGCTGCCCTGGGATCAGGGCCAGATATATCGTTTTTTACCAGCAAAACCTCTTTTATAACAGGACATGATACGCGTGTCATGTAGTTTGAGCTCAAGGTCACTCTGTATAATAGGCCATAATTTTTTTAGAGGCTTTATTAATGTGGCCACTGTATTGGTTAAATTGGTTAACCCATGGTAACATAGCTTTGTTATTCTTTTTGGATGCATTCTGTTGTAAGATCTTGTCCATATCCAATTTTAGTACCTGTTTTTTCACATTGACTAGCTGTATCGGATCGTAGCCTCTACAAGTAAATTTATAGATCATTTCATCCATCTGTTGTACCATCAGAAGTGATCCTCCTAATTCTCAAAAGTTGAGAATATGGGAGACTCAAAATAAGTGGCTTTGGATGGCAACTATCAGAGCAAAGTAAATTGTTTCTATTGGTGTCTTTCACATACAAGCTAGTGGAAATAATCCCATTCTGAATGGATATATTTACATCCAAAAACTTGATGGATTTATTATTGAGATTATAAAATAGTTTATCAGGACTACTACTCCTATTGGGAGAATCTATTATATCAACTAAATCAAAGGGTCATCAAAAAATAAGCCTGACTCTATGGCAAACATATATATGTTGGCATACAATGGGGCCACACTGGACCCCATCACACAGCCAACACACTGGAGATAGAATAGGTTATTATATAGGAAAAAATTCCTAGTTAAAAAAAGACATAATAAATCAAGGACAAGGTTAATATCTGGACCAGAGTACAGCGGATGGTTACTTAGAAAGTCATGTGTGGCAGCCAAACCCTCTGCATGGGGTATGATGGTATAAAGGCTGACAACATCAATGCTGCACAACCATATTTCTTCATCATTATGAATACCCCAATATAGCTAAACAGAAATAATTGCTTTCCAGACTTTGATTGTGGTTCCAAAGCACAAAAAGTTGTTATTGCAACAAAAAGTAAGTTACACGCTTTGATCTATCACAATTAGTGCAAAGACAATTAAATACAAAAGGTAGAGCCAATACATACGCATGCGCCCCAGATCCAGGTCCCGGTCCTCAATACTGACGTCTGCGGTCGTCAAATGGGTATGACTGAGATCTAGCCCCAAAAGCACAAGCCTATATACCTTCCAGATTGTTACACCAACAATAGAGACAAGCATACGTGATTTCATTGGTTCTTGATTCTTGTCATTCTGGTATGATGCAGGCCATAGGACAGTTCATATGGTGACAACAGGGATATGGTCCATCCCTCCAAATGAGTTAAGATTGGTTAAGACACTACATACAGAGTACACATTCTAACCAATAATTCCCCATAATCCATAACCACTGAATGCAACATGCAACTCCTTCGCAGATAGATTTCGATATCTGGAATTAAACAGGGTGTCAGTATGATACCAAACACAACATGTCTACTAAGTTCTATACCTTAAATATAATATATATACATTTTACACCGTAATGATTTGCTAACAAAACCTCTAATATTACGCTCAATGCTAGGGAACCTTTTATATGTGTGCTTGCATAAGTGAATGTGAGATATTTACAGGAATTCATCAGTATGTGTTGTGCATCTGTATATTGAAATAGCAACTATGTATATGTATGTGAGTATGCATGTAAGCGTCTATGTGTATGCATATGGATAGACATGCGATCGTCTATGTGTATGCATGTATATATGTGTGTGCAAATGTACATCATTGTATGTGTCATGGATTATATATATATATATATATATATATATATATATATCTTTGTCCATTAACTGGCATTTTTGATATTATATCTGTCTGAATCTAATTCCAAGGTGTCATATACAATGAAGTTGTTCTGCTCACAGGTGACATAGCAAGCCTTTGCAGGAGTCAAGAAGTCTGATTACTCAACAAAGGCTTTCCTATGCTTATTTAGAATGTAAATGTCAGTCCCTCTTAACTACAATAGCATTGAACACAAGGCATACAATTGCTAATGATAGTCAAACTTCTGACAATTGTCTCTAACTTTGCAATGTAAATATTCCTAAACACCTCATAGTATCTTTGTCTATTTTAATTACTAGTCACAGACATGTACCCAAAACCTGTTTCTCATCACTGACTAAACCTTGCATAGATATAAATATACATATATGCATTTTGTGCGAATCGGATTTCGCCAATGCAGAGCAGCATCCGATCTACTCTTTATCAGCCCACAAACGACTAGATCATTAGAAAATAATTACAAATGATCATAACCAATTATTTGACTGACATTATGTACATGTAATTCACCCAATTTTCTTAGGAGTGTAGATGTATCCAAAAGATAACGGGATTGACTGTGCATACAAGGTTGCATAATGGAGTCAAGATAAATAGCCGTGGATTGTAGCAACGATCCTCTAGCGGTTATAGTGGGCCTATCCGGTGGGTCATCAACCGATTTATGGATTTTCGGAGTACTATACAACACAGGAACTATCGGATACTTAGGTATTAGTGCTTCTTTCAAGGATATATCAATCAACTTGTTATCAACTGCTGACTTGAGTATTTCCATAAGTTCTTTTTTAATCATCAAAGTCGGATCTGTAGAAAGTAATCTGTATGTTACAGTGTCATCAAGGTGTGTCGCAATCATTTGTTTGTCTTTGGATCGGTCCAGGATGACCAAGCCCCACCCTTAGCCGCAGGATGGAATATCAAATAATTATTTTTAGTAAGTTGCATTAATGCAGTGTGTTCTTCTTTTGTCAAATGAAATTGTGTACATGGCAATTCATGTGTAACATCATCCACTTCTCTTTGCAGCATCCTCATATACATTTTAATAGATGGATTTGAAGATAGCGGATCAAATGAGGATTTTGGGTGTAGTTTTTGCAATTTAGGAGGTAATTGAATGGTGTCTGCTTTCCCTCCAGGGGGGGTCTTAGCAAAAAATTCTTTCAACCTAAGTTGTCTATTAAGTGAAAACTGTTCCACTTGCCACTGCAGGAGATCAAATTTAACTGTAGGCATGAAAGATAATCTTTTGTTTAAAACTCGAATCTCAGTCTCGCTGAGTTGGTGATATTGGCGGTTTCCTTGCCCGACCTCTTCCTTTTGGCTTGACCTCCCCTTCTGGTGTATCATCGCCACCTCCTTCTTGGGATCTGGTGGTAACCCCTAAAGGGTGTTTTTGACGTCTCATAGCTCCACTGTCTGCTAATCTTTCATAGTTGCTGTCAGAGGTTTTATATTCATTAGAGGAATCATTGTCAAAATATCTATTGCGGTTCCTTCAAAAAAAAAGTTTTCTTGGCATTCCTATCATTGCTTGTCCAGCGATATACAGTATTAAGTTCATAATCCGCTAACACCTTGATGACACTGTAATGAATATAAAACCTCTGTCAAAACTGACGCCATTTTGCGAAATGGCTACCTAAGCGCCATTTTAGATAAACTCACACTTTAGTACATGTGGCGATAATACTATTAGCATCATGCGAATGCATCTGTGACCATCGCCATAGGTTAAGGCGATTCACCAAAAGCCCATTTCATTACTTTACGTATTATAAAGGATATATATTTCAGAAATGGCTTTACAGTATGCCAGATGACAACTGGCTTGTGTAGATAAGCTTCCTGGATAGTGTTTGCCCTCACTACAGGTGGTCTGGCTAGAATACACACCTTACATTAGCAGGCTTCCTTCAATGACATGATTTCAGAGGCTAGAGTGTCATCTTAAGTCTGTCTCTTGTAGCTGGGATATTTGCATTTCACACAAGAGACTGGGAGAACAAAAGAGCTTTTTCCTTTGAACACAGGAAAGGTGGGGGCCTGCTGACAGAGGGCATGTGGAACTATCTGGCTCAGCATGTCACACTGCTAAGATGTTCACTCAGTGAGAGTTAACTGCACCCTTCCTCATACAGATAAATACATCTTTATATCAAACCCCGAATACTCACACATTACATATTCACACATAAGGTTTAATAAGCTTTAAAGTATATGATTTAAGTTGGTTCAGTTAGTTTAAATGCTGTGAGATGAAGATATTTGATAACTAAGGTTCTATACATGTTAAGACAGCAGTGTTTGGGTTCGTACTGATGCATACTCTTTCAACAGAATTCCGGTACTATCGGTGTGGAGATCGCATCATGCATTCCCAACTTATGGACTGCAGAGACTACAAGCGACAAAATGTATATTTTAGGAACAACTGTTAGGATGCAGCATGGGGAGGTGGGAGGGAAAGACCCTCAGCTGTTAGAAGCAGGGAGAGTCTATTTGAACCAGCCTGTTAAATGCTCTGTAACAGATGCTTCTCCCCTGGGAACCAATGACATCAGCAACAAACTCCTCTATTGTCCGTTCTATTCTGGGGGAGTATAAATATGTGTGCTCAAATGCAGGAGTCTTAGTCTTCTTGCTGAATGTTGAATGACGAGGGGTCTTTTGCTGATACCTATCACCGGGTACGGCAGCGCTGCATATGTATACTGTACTTGGGTCTGTATAATTCCTTTTGCACCTAAATTGTGTCTGGATCAATTGCGTGTAACTGTCTGAACTTTTACTTGAATAACACTTGTGCTTTGGAACCACAGATTCCAGGTCTAAGTCTTTATTTACTGTATGACTGCATATGCAAATTAGCTTCATCCTTAGAGGTTTATAGGAAGGATTTTAGAAGGTACAGGCAGGGGTATATAGAGGTTCTTTTTAATATTAACACCTCTGACAGCGACTATGAAAGATTAGTAGACAGAGGAGCTATGAGACGTAAACAACACCCTTTAGGGGTTACCACCAGATCCCGAGAAGGAGGTGGCGACGATACACCAGAAGGGGAGTTCAAGCCAAAAGGAAGAGGTCGGGCAAGGAAACCGCCAATATCACGCATGACATAATTGTCAATTTATCAACATACCAACTCAGCGAGACTGAGATTCGAGTTTTAAACAAAGGATTATCTTTCGTGCCTACAGTCAAATTTGATCCCCTGCAGTGGCAAGTGGAACAGTTTTCACTTAATAGACAACTTAGGTTGAAATTATTTTTTGCTAAGACCCTCCCTGGAGGGAAAGCAGACACCATTCAATTACCTCCTAAATTGCAAAAACTACACCCAAAATCCTCATTTGATCCGCTATCTTCAAGTCCATCTATTAAAATTTATATGAGGATGCTGCAAAGAGAAGTGGATAATGTTACACATGAATTACCATGTACATGATTTAATTTGATGAAAGAAGAACACACTGCATTAATGCAACTTACTAAAAATAATTATTTGATATTCCGTCCTGCGGATAAGGGTGGGGCTTGGTCATCCTGGGCCGATCCAAAGACAAACAAATGATTGCGACACACTTTGATGACACTGTAACATACAGATTACTTTCTACAGATCCGACTTTGATGATTGAAAAAGAACTTACGGAGATTCTCAAGTCAGCAGTTGATAACAAGTTGATATATCCTTGAAAGAAGCACTAATACCTAAGTATCCGATAGTTCCTGTGTTGTATTGTACTCCGAAAATCCATAAATCAGTTGATGACCCACCGGGTAGGCCCATTATAACCGCTAGAGGATCGTTGCTACAATCCATGGCTATTTATCTTGACTCCATTATGCAACCTTGTATCTGCAGTCAATCCCATTATCTTTTGGATACATCTACACTCCTAAAAAAATTGGGTGAATTACATGTATATGATGAAGAAATATTGTTGTGCAGCATTGATGTTGTCAGCCTTTAACCATCCGCTGTACTCTGGTCCAGATATTAACCTTGTCCTTGATTTATTACGTCTTATTTTGACTACAAATTTTTTCCTATATAATAACCTATTCTATCTCCAGTGTGTTGGCTGTGCGATGGGGTCCAGTGTGGCCCCATTGTATGCCAACATATATATGTTTGCCATAGAGTCAGGCTTATTTTTTGATGACCCTTTTATTGTGCAGAGAGTTGCATTTTATACGCGCTATATAGATGACTTATTGGTATTTTGGAAAGGTCCCCCACTAGGTTTAGTTGATATAATAGATTCTCACAATAGGAGTAGTAGTCCTGCTAAACTATTTTACAATCTCAATAATAAATCCATCAAGTTTTTGGATGTAAATTTATCCATTCAGAATGGGATTATTTCCACTAGCTTGTATGTGAAAGACACCGATAGAAACAATTTACTTTGCTCTGATAGTTGCCATCCAAGGCCACTTATTTTGGGTCTCCCATATTCTCAACTTTTGAGAATTAGGAGGATTACCTCTGATGATACTCTGGCTGAACAACAGATGGATGAAAGGATCTATACATTTACTTGTAGAGGCTACAATCCGATACACCTAGCCAATGTGAAAAAACAGGTACTAAAATTGAATAGGGACAAGATCTTACAACAGAATGCATCCAAAAAGAATAACAAAGCTATGTTACCATGGGTTAACCAATATAACCAATACAGTGGCCACATTAATAAAGCCACTTAAAAATAATGGCCGATTATACAGAGTGACCCTGAGCTCAAACTACATGACATGCCCTGTTATAAAAGAGGACGTAGTATATGGGATTTGCTGGTAAAGACCGATATATCTGGCCCTGATCCCAGGGCAGCAAATGTCGGCAAATTAGGTTGCATTAGATGCACATGCATTACTTGTAGATATCTTATTCCAGGTAACAGTTTCCATCATCCTCTCTCTGGCCATAAATATATGATCCGCCATAAGCTTACTTGTAATTCACCATTTACAGTATATCAAATCATTTGCCCATGCGGCCTATCATATATAGGCAAAACTGTATCAAAGCTGGATAATTGGCTGAGATAGGATCGGTTTAAAATCAGATCTGCGCGACGCCATTTTGCGAATGGAAATGAGACGCCATTTTGCGACCTGCCGCCCAGTGCCATTTTAGTGAAATGTAGCGAGACCCGTCGCTCCGGGTCTCGCTACAAAGGGGGTGTGCTGTTGATGGTGATTGACAGCACGCCCCCTTTGGTGAGCGTGCCGGGGGCGTGGCTGCCCAGACAGAGGTGTTCCCATGGGAACGCCTACTGTCTGGGGCCGGCCCCACTGACATCACAAGTGATGTCAGTGGGAGTGCTTTTGGCTCTGATAGAGCCAAAAGCACTCCAGGGCTTGCGGCAACGAGACCCTACCACAAGGGTCTCGTCGCAAGCCCGATGGTCATGATGGTTTTGACCATCGCGACCATCTTTTTGGCCGCTCACTATAGCTGTGGGTGGTAACCCACAGCTATGCGAGCGGCCAGGAGACCACTCTAAAAAAAGAGGACGGCCCTGATTCAGATCAATCGCTCTATCAGAGCGTCCGGCTCTGAATCAGGGCCTCTGACCCCAGTCTTGAGTCTTCTTGCTGTGCTGTTGACGGAGGTTTCTGATGCTGATGCCAGTTTCTGGGCCCAGAGCGCGTGCGTATGTATCAACTGTACCTTGGGTCTGTATGATTTATTTGCGCTAATTGTCTTTAGATCACAGCATGTAACCATCTGTTTTTATATTGAATAATCTTTTTGTGCTTTGGAACCACATTCAAAGTCTGAAAGCATTTATTTGTTGTGCGACTCATTACGCTGAATAGCGACAATTTTAGAAAGTATAGGAAGGAATATTGTTTAGAAGGTATAGACAGGAAACAGTTTTAGAATGTATAGATAGGTAGGAATCGATAGTTGGGGGCTCGCAGTGTTTATCATGCTACCGGTCACTCAGGGCCGGATTTAGACCTCATGGGGCCCTAGGCAAAATACCAGTTGGGGGCCCCTCCCTCAAACACTATATATATATATATATATATATATATATATATATTTTGCACATTAGCAGACTACAAACAACTGTAGTGTAAAAAATGGAGTGCAATGGCACATAAAGGTTAATTTTAGAACAAAGCAATCCAGAGCCAGCACATCCATATCAAAAACTTTTTATATATGTCCTAATAAGTAGCCATATAGGTATCAGACAAATGCATATCAAATTGCATTGCATGGGGTGATGACAAAACACAGACGAATCAACAGCATAAAAATAGAGCAAGAAAGTCTGTATGATACTCATCATTAATAAGGTGCAGTGCCAGAAACCATCATCATATCGTCCTGACGAAGGTAGTTGTGGTACACAGAAAGGGCTGTTGAGCCAACGATATGGTGATGGTTTCTGGCACTGCACTTTATTAATGATGAGTATCATACGGACTTTCTTGCTCCATTTTTATGCTGTTGATTCGTCTGTGTTTTGTCATCACCCCATGCAATGCAATTTGATATGCATTTGTCTGATACCTATATGGCTACTTATTAGGACATATATAAAAAGTTTTTGATATGGATGTGCTGGCTCTGGATTGCTTTGTTTATATATATATAGAGAGAGAGAGAGAGAGAGAGAGAAAGAGAGAGAGGGTCTAGGTGGCACTCACAGGTCTTAGTAGCAATAGTAGTAAATGAGGAGACACTAGTCCATATAGTTGATAAATTTTTATTTACTACTAATGCTACTAAGACCTGTGGGGGGGCAGGACCCCTTGGGTCCCGCTGGGCCCTAGGCGAGCGCCTAGGATGCGTAGCGGGAAATCCGGCCCTGCGGTCACTAGGTAACACTCGGTAGCGATCTCTCAGCAAAGGAGTGGAGGCGCCTAGCAGGAGAACGCATTGTGCCTTCGAAATCTGCTATCACTTTGTTGCTGAGAGTCCGCTACCTGTTATTGTGGCTTTAGGAGCTCTGATTGAGAATCCAGGGACGAGGGAGGAAAAAGTTTGTTTTCCTTCATCGATAGTTCTTTTTTTGTGTTAAAAAGGGGAAGTCGCATCATTGTGTATGCGACCAGTCACACTATAGCGTAAAAGTCATAATACGTGTTGTGTAGTAGTCGCATTATTGTGTATGCGACTAGTCGCACAATAGCGTATATGTATTTCCTGTATTGCTGCCACGTGTTTTAAACAAGGCCGTTGAGAGTGCACAGTGATATTGATAGATAGCATTGTTGTAAATACATTGATCAGTGTTGCCATAGTCTGGGAAAACGTGTATTTTTCTGCGCAGGAAAAGGGTGTGTAACAGTGAGTATTTGTTGGTAGGGGTAACTTGTTCCCTAGTTGAGGGTATCGTAGGACCCTTAAGTGCTAGGCGCTTGGTGTCGGCCTAGTGGCTCGGTAGTAGATACCGCAGTCTATACACATAAGCAGGTGTAGTTGTTGTCTTGTTGTAGTTTCGGCTCTCAGTGTGATTGCAGTATTCAGTAATTAGTTAGGGTTATTTGAGCATTGTAATTGAAACACACAGTTTTGGCTAAATTGTGATTGTGAACTGGGTAGAGGGTGGACGAAATCACTGAAAAGGGTAAGTATTATTGGAATACCTACATGCTAGCAGTTGAAAGGTAGTCAAAAAGGGGATTAGGTGCGTGGAAGCAGCCTGGTTATTCTTCCATAGGTGTGTGGGCGCAACCTGTTATTATCGTCCGCAGGTAAGTGAAAGTATCTTGACTGTCTTTCACCAGTTTAAATCTCTATTGAAAAGCTTAGGGTTCTCCCAGAATGGGAGCCAAGCAAACGGTAGAGATGTTAGATGATGTGCTGCTGTTGGAAGCGCCGCTTGGATCGGCACGACATATTATGCATACTAGGTACGGTGCTTATGCGATTAGGCACTGTGATGTATGGTTTAAAATGACGATGAAGAGTGTTAGACCTTTCCACAGAATTGGCAGCTTTGATAAGAAGGTATTGAACAATGTCCGAGATAGCATCTGTATGGTGCGCTCTCGAATGAAAAAGGTAAAATATAACAAGTGTTTAAAATTGTGGCAGCATGAGGGGGATGCGTGGCTTAAAGGTGTGCAAGTGATGCAAACTAGCGCCGTGAGCACTTTACAAGAGAGCGCACCCGCAGCGCTAAACTGCGGTGCGAGCGCACCGCAAAATGGCGCGCACGTGCAGCAAGGTAGCGTTGTGGAAGGTATTGCCAGTGGTTCACACACACACCACCGCCGCCCTATGCAGATGGGGGTGCCGGTACAGTTGTTGAAAAAACCCATAAAAATGTAACAAGTAACCTGTACCCTCTCTTAAGTAATCATAAGGAAAATGTTTATGATGCGGATAATGAGCCTATTGTTATGTCTGCCATTTCCCATGCTGTACACATGTTAGATGCTCCACCACAACAAGCACAAGTGGTGCCGCCATCTTCATCATTGATAGTACAGGAGGTGTTAACATCCACTGCACCCGTACAGGAAGTTGTTAACCCTATACGTAGCGGTAATAGACTAAATCCCCAGCCAGGTAACAAGGTCAAAAGTAGCAGTGTGGCCGGTCTGCATCCCATATGGACAATAACTGTTACGAATGGGAATGCGGATGCAAATGGTGTAGTGCCCACAAGGGAGGTAGCAATGCATTGTCCTTGGACAAGAGCGGAGCTAAACTCCATAATGAATGATTTCCCTGATCCTAAAAAGGAATTAGTCAAATGCCAAAGATTTCTGAAAAATTTGGGTAGTGCTCACGAGCCAACTAACAAAGATAGGCGAGTGGTGTTAAGGGCTTTTCTTCCATGCAATACCGATGTGACAAAGTTTATCATGGATTGTGTATTGGATGGAGATGGTCCCTTAACAGACGAAATTAACCAAGGTAACATTACCCGCATAATAACTCAGTTGGGTGCATATTTTCCAGTAGTAGTTAACTGGAGCAAAATTTTCACCATAAAACAAAAAGAGAGTGAATCTGCAGAGGATTATTGTAACTGAGCTCTGCAGGCTATCACCCAGTACACTGGGTTAGAGGATATTAAAGATAGCACTCATCATAGAGGAATGATTGTCACTGTACTTATGGATGGTCTAAAAGAGAACCTAAAGACCCGAATTCAGACCTCACAACCTGGCTGGAGGGGAGTCACTGTAGACACCCTCATAGAATTCGCTATTGAACACGATAAGAACATCCTTAAAAAGAGAGAGACCCAGAGCGAGAAGCTAATGGCTGTTAGTATTCAAGCTCTAGAAGGAATGACTATAACATCACAGCTAACAGACACACATGCACCTGTACAGCTACAAGTCCTCACCAATCCTGCACCACCTCAAACACAACCCTACCCCACTTATCACACAGAGCCATAAAACCCATACTATCCACAACCACCATATATCCCTCAATATCCTTACCCACACACACCATCTTTCCCTTCCACTCAACCCACACAGCAATCCTTTCACCCACCCCACTCACGAAGGTGCTTCAACTGCAACCAAGTAGGACACATAAGTAGGAGCTGTAAGGTGAAGAGGGTAGGACCCCCTAACCAGGGAATACCTGTATATCCCCATAAGGGATATACACAGAGTACAGGAAACCCACAACAGTCACCAGCTCCAATTGTGGCCATAAATGCTGTATTGGAGAGTGAGAGTCAATGCTAGGGGTCAGGTTATACCTGTATTCTACAGATAATCAGGTTAACTGGAAGTACTATGGAGGAACCGGTAATGATGGTTTTTGTAGCTGGTACAAAATATCCTTTTCTTGTAGACACAGGGGCGACCAGATCAGTGATAAAATCTCCCGCTAACTTACCGGTAACCAGCGAGACAGTACCAACAATGGGTGTAACGGGTAAAGTGCAACATTATCCTTTAACAAAATCCACAGAGGTCACTATCGGGCCATTGCATACCAGGTATTCTTTCCTCCTGGCAGCAGCGGCTCCTACTAACCTACTGGGAAGAGATTTGTTATATAAGATGGGATGTGTCATATATTGTACCCCTGATGGTGCATTTCTAGATATCAATGAGAGAGTTGCGCACAAGGTGAGGGATATGTTGGATACTCCCCATAGGATAATGTATCACTCTACTGGTTCAGGTAAAAATCCATCTCAGGTAGATCAGATGTTATCCCAAACTCCAGATTCGCTTTGGACCAAGGATGGACAGGACACTGGATTAATGACAAACGTAAGTCCCGTAATGGTAAATCTAAAAAGTGGTAGGCAAGCTCTTAAAATTCCTCAGTACCCATTAAAACAGGAGGTAGAATTAGGGGTTTATCCCATAATTGAGCGATTGTTACCGCAGGGAATTTTAGTTCGTACAGCAAGTGTAGCCAACAGTCCCATCTTTCCTGTAAAGAAGAGTGGTTGGAGGGGTTATAGGCTGGTACAAGACCTTAGAGGGGTTAATAAGGTGGTAGAGAGCCAATTTCCCGTAGTGCCAAGTCATTCTTATGCAGATCCCACCCAATGCAACCCATTTCACTGTCATTGACCTCTGTTCTGCTTTCTTCTCTGTACCTCTTCATCCTGACTCAGTACTCAGTACCTATTCACCTTTACATACAGGGGTGTACAATACACATGGACACGATTGCCCCAGGGTTTCATAGACAGCCCCAGTATCTTCTCCCAAGCCTTACACGACTGTTTACAATCTTTTCAACCTGCCAATGGATCTGTTCTAATTCAATATGTGGATTATTTATTGTTATGTTCTGATTCATTTATGTCATGTTTAAATGATACTAAACTTTTGTAGCTTCATGTCTCGCAAACAGGACACAAGGTTGCTAAGGACAAACTACAGCCATGCCAGTCCAGGGTTAAATATTTGGGACACTGCCTAACTCAGGGGTTACGACATCTCACAAATGACAGAATCCAGGCCATACAGAACTTGACACTGCCGCAGAATCAACAGCAAATTCGTACCTTCTTGGGAATGTGTGTATACTGCAGAATGTGGATCCCAGGTTTTTCTATTGTGGCCTTGCCATTGCAGGACTTAGTCTCTTCCTCAAAGCCCGATCGTGTCATACACACAGAGGAATCAGGGCAGACTTTCCTTAATCTTAAGGATAGTCTGACAAAAGCACCTACATTGGGAATACCTGATTATGAAAAACCTTTTGATTTGTATTGTACGGAAGCCGATGGTTGTGCAGCAGGTGTCCTCACACAAAAATATGGTGATGCCAGTAGGCCCGTAGCATACTACAGCGCACAATTGGGCACTGTGGCAAGATCACTCCCAACGTGTTTAAGAAGTGTAGCAGCAACTGCTCTCTTGGTCAGTAAGAGTGAGGATGTGGTACTAGGCCATGATATGATTGTCTATACTCCCCATGCTGTATCTGCTATGCTAAACTCTGCCCAAACCAGACATGTCTCCTCAGCTAGGTTCACAAAATGGGAACTAGCCTTAATAGCACCTGCAAACATCACCATCAATAGGTGCAGTACATTAAATCCAGCTACGTATTTACCATATGTGCAACATGATGCACAAAGGGTGGAGAGAGGTGAGTCACTGGCGGAAGGTAAGTTCTGCTGGTATATTGATAGACATGATTGTATGGAATATCTGAATCAAACCTTTACTGCAAGACCTGACATACGGGATACACCTTTAGAAAATGTAGTTGTGACATTTTACATGGATGGGAGTTGTCATAGGCAAACTGACACTGGAGAGTTATGTACAGGTTATGCTGTGGTAAATGATGAGGACATCATAGAAGCCGAACCTTTAAGACCACCACACTCAGCCCAAGTGGCGGAACTGGTGGCACTAAAGAGAGTATGTGAATTAGCAGAAGGTAAATCTGCTAATATCTACACTGACTCTAGTTACGCCTTCGGGGTAGTACACGATTTTGGTGCCTTATGGCATCTGAGAAAATTTATGACAGCAGCAGGCACACCAATAGCACATTCCAGACATATAAAAGGACTACTAACAGCAATTCAATTGCCAAAGGCAGTGGCAGTAATTAAGTGTAAAGCCCATACATGTGAGGATGATCCGGTGTCACTGGGCAACAACAGGGCAGACAAAGCTGCAAAATGGGCAGCAGGGTTAAAAATGAATGTACCAACTGAACAAATCATGACTTTTCAAACAATTGATATATTGAAATTAATTGAGATGCAAAATTTGTGTTCTATCCATGAAAAGTCAGTCTGGAGGTCCAAGGGATGTGAGCAAGAGTCCTCTGGACTCTGGAGAGACAGACAAGGTAAGACAGTGGCTCCCAAGGCATACTACCCAAGCCTGGCTGAGGCAGTGCATGGTCTGACTCATTTGGGAAAGCAAGGTATGTGCAAATTGGTGAGAGCATACTGGTGTGCACCGGGTTTTTCTTCTCAAGCGGAAAAGAGAGTAATGTCCTGTCTGACCTCCTTGAGGAAAAACATTGGGAAAATGTTCCCTACCGAACCATCCCATATTCCTCCGACTGACGGACCTTTTCAGGTAATACAAATTGATTTAATCCAATTACCATCCTGCAGGAATCTCAAGTATGTACTAGTGTGCAAGAAGCTAATGGCTAAAATTGTTCAGGAGTTTGTGTGCAGATACGGTATCCCGAAAATTATCGAGAGTGATTGGGTTACTCATTTCACGGGTGATGTTTTTCAAAATATATGTATACTGATGGGTATTAATAGTCAACTTCATACCCCCTACCGACCGCAAGCCAGTGCCAAGGTGGAGAGGATGAACGGTACTATTAAAAATAAATAAAGTAAGATCATGGCAGAGAGATGACCAGAAGCATTACCGTTGGTCCTACATAGCATAAGGACCAGTCCTAGACCCCCTCTAAATCTATCCCCTTTTGAAATACTGTTTGGTAGAAAACCTCATTTGATTATAAGTCCACAGGAAGACTGTAACTGTAGAGGTAACTGTAAGGTATCTTATATCAATGAGCAAACGGTTAAAACAGCAACAGCAGAAACTGAAATTGTTGTCCCATGATATTACTGAAACAAACTGTGATGATGTTGAACCTGGAGAATATGTCATGATAAGTAATTTCTTGCATTCAGGTTGTTTGACTGATCGGTGGGAAGGTCCGTATCAGGTGTTGCTGACGAGTACCACATCTTTGAAGGTGGCTGAGAGAGATATCAGGGTCCATTCCACTCACTGCATGAAGGTCAACTAACCGGTGGAGAAACAAGGCGGAGACGTGGACCTGTCGATCGCGAGTTTGTTCTGGGGGGGTTAAAAGGTTGCAGTGAGATATCTGAACTAAAGAAATTTGCAGGTCCTTGCTACGGCAATGGACTGGTCTGCTCTGTTCATGTTTGTATTCTCTTCCCAGAGTTTCCATCATCCTGGTTTGTTCGGGGATCTCTGGTTTCTGTGATGGGGGACCGATAGAGGAGATGGGAGCTAATGGCAGTATTGATGGAGTAGAGTTGAGAGGAGGAGTGCTATGCCAATCAGAGGAGTGTCTGACCAATCTTAGTACTGTAATTGTTGAGATCTGCTATTTTGGATACTCAGAGACAGTGTGAAGGTCTATCATCTGAGGATTATTGTATGTGTGAGTGTCAACCTAAGTATAATCAGTATTGGGGTGGGTATCCTTTAGAGGACTATCACACCATGGTGATGGTGGGCAAAATTTTAAACCAAACTGATTGTTGGGTGTGTTCTCACGTACCCCAAGGACAGCATAATGTAGGATTAGTGCCATTCCCATTAAATATCTCTGAAATTTTAGAATTGCAAAAAGGGAAGACACTGGATGGAAAATTTCCTAATACCAAACCACCGCATTTTAAGCTCCACCAGTACCAGGCAGGTAAAACACTTATATGTTTAAACATCACCAACTCCAATGAACCAGGAAGTTGGGAGGTGACTGGGAATAACCAGACGATGACCTTCTCAAAAATAGCTGACCATGAGCCTATGAATTATGAACTGTTACGCACAATTAGGTCAGGTGGAAGACATTTCCAGTATAAATATACACTGAGTAACACCAAAGAAATGGTTGGCAGAGTATCAGAAGGGTACTGTGACAGGGTTATACAACCAGAAATGTTTATTAGCCAGATGGGAGAACTTAGGATCATTTGTTAGGGAAATGTGTTGGATGATTATGATGCATTCTATTCCTTATGTTCTCCCTGATCATGTATATTTTATATGTGGAAGGAAAGCGTATAAGTGGCTCTCTCCGAGTTCCGAAGGTTTGTGTTATTTGGGAAGAGTAATTCCAGAAGTTATGACCCTTACACATGTTGAAATGCTTAGTATTCATAAAGACACACCATCACCATATCTTCACACACAGTATGAACACAGAGACAACAGAAATATGATACCTGGTGATGTGCATAAAGCCACTCAGTTAATTAGTGAGACAACTGGCTTTCAAGTTTTAATAGCATTGGATCCCACCAGGATCATTCGGGGTACACTAGATTTTAGATATATCCAAGATCTTGCTAAATTATTAGATAATATCACCGAGTTGTATGATGACACATTCAGGTATACAGGTAGGGAGTTGCAAGCGTACAAGAAAGAACAGGTGCAAGACAGACTAGTGTTAATTTATTTAACAGCTGTCACTGGAGGGTACTGCGTAACTTTGGCCACCCAATTTGGTGTACAGTGTTGCACTTACATTACAAACGATACCAGCGATCCCAAGGAGGTGATAGACCGGAAGATGGATGAAATTCTGCAGCTGAAATGGGAATTTCAAAAGAACCATAATGCTTCAGTGGCTGAAGTAGAGGAGAAGGTAGAGGAATGGGTTTCATGACTGAACTCAGTGAAATGGTTCTCAGGTCTAGGAGAGTGGGTCCAGGAAATGATTGCGAGCATAGGTAAACTCCTGATCCTTATACTGGGTGTCATCATAGTAATTGGCATATGTGTCAGGTGTGTTCCTACTGTGTTGGAATGTGGAAAATATAAAGATAAGGTGAATCAAAGGAATGAAATCATGATGGTGGTCAGTGGTAACAATATGAATACTGAGGTAAATGTAGAACTGCACTACAACCCTGAACTAGGAAATACCATTGTATAATGTATTATATTTAGACATGCATAAAATGTGTTATTAATATGTTATTTTAAATAATGTAAGTCCCTATTCCCCCTCAAGACTTCCTTTATAGGATTGGTGCATCCCCACATCTTTCCCATGATCTCCCAAGATCTGCAGTGTGCGTATAGGAGTAGTGTTATGTCCCCTCCTAGATACACATTATTGATGGTTTAAGAAACACTGTGTGCCATCCCATAATATAACATTAAATAATATGTCATAATGTAAGCCTAAATTAATTTTAAAATCAGAGTATGATAGCATGTTGTTTGCTATCAAAGGGTGGACTGTCGAAGCCGGATAATTGGCTGAGATAGGATCGGTTTAAAATTAGATCTGTGCGACGCCATTTTGCGAATGGCAATGAGACGCCATTTTGCGACTGGCCGCCCAGCGCCATTTTAGAGAAACATGCCATTATAAGTACTAGGGATGTGCATGCTCGGATAGGTTCGCGTTTGCACACCGAGTTCGGATTTTTCCCTCCAAAAAATGGGACTCAGAAAGAGGCAAAACGTCATCTTGCATGGACAAACATCATCATTCCTGGACAAAAGTTCAGGAATGATGATGTTTGTCCATGCAAGATGATGCAAGATGATGTGCGCATGCGCGAGCCTCGAATAACGACGGCCAAGCCGTCGTTATGGGTCTCTCACCAAAGGGGGCGTGCTGTCGATGGTGGGCGTGCCGGGGCGTGGATGCCCAGATGGAGGCGTTCTGGGGCCGGCCCCACTGACATCACTAGTGATGTCAGTGGGAGTGCTTTTGGCTCTGATAGAGCCAAAAGCACTCCAGGGCTAGCGGCAGCGAGACCCTACCGCAAGGGTCTCATCGCAAGCCCAATGGACCATCATTTTGGCCGCTCGCTATAGTTGTGTGTGGTCACCCACAGCTATGCGAGCGGCCAGGAGGCCGCTCCAAAAGGTAGGAGGGACGGCCCTGATTCAGAGCGAGTGCTCTGAATCAGGGCCTCTGACCCCAATCTCGAGTCTTCTTGCTGTGCTGTTGACGGAGGTTTCTGATGCTGATGCCGGTATCTGGGCCCAGAGCGTATGTAACAACTATACCTTGGGTCTGTATGATTTATTTGCGCTAATTGTCTTTAGATCACAGCGTGTAACCATCTATTTTTATATTGAATAATATCTTTTCGTGCTTTGGAACCATATTCAAAGTCTGAAAGCATTTATTTCTTGTGCAACTCATTATGCTGAATAGCGACAATTTTAGAAGGTATAGGAAGGAATATTGTTTAGAAGGTATAGGCAGGAATCGAATTTAGAAGGTATAGATAGGTAGGAATCGATAACTGACAGGCTCTTTAAAGAGCGCATGGCGGCACATTGAAGTGCTATTCGAATGGCCATTGAGAGTGGTCATAGTGAAAAGCCATTGGCTCTGCATTTTGCCGTAGCCCGCCACCCATTATCAGCTTTGAGATATCGCATGATCGATCACATCCCCCCATCTATGAGCGGGGGTGATTGATCACGCAAATTGCTATAATGTGAGGTACGATGGATCCATCGATTGGGCACCATGGCCCTGCGGGGCCTTAATGAACAACTGGGTCTAGGAGCATTCCTGTAATCCACACATAGTCCTACTATGATGTTGTTCCAGTATAGTTTTTATTATACTTACATAATTTCACTATGATGTTGGTTGAGTATAGTTACATGTATAGTTACTGTTTTCATTTATTTCATGTGCTGCTGAATACAATTCTAGGATGTATATTATATAGTCTAACACATTGCTTCAATGTGTTGTGCCGATGTTATATTGTGATGACTTGCCGGCACCAATTATATGGATGTATGTATTTTTTCTGTGCATTGTGACAGCGTTGCTTGTTGCTGTGGTGATGGTACACTAGTTTATACTGACGCTTCACGCATCACGTGATGACGTAAGAAGAATGCGCCGCCGGGTGGGTGAGCAGTCCCGCTCCGGCGAGGCAGAAGTGTGTTCACTTGGAGAGAGTATTTAAGGTAAGACATGTCTATGTGATTGTATGTCCTGACGAAAATGCCAATGGTGTAGGCATTGAAACGTTGAAACCAGACATGGCTGCAGTGTGTTTCTTCATGCATGGAGTGCCGCATTCAGGGGGATATCTGTGATATGTTTATGCAGGCAACCAGCTAAGTAATCTTTTATTCAAAGTGCCAGACTATATGCTATACTATATATATGAAATTTTTAAAAATATATAATATTTTCTTCCCAGCAGCATTTTTAAGTTTTTTTTTGGGGGGGGAGGGGGGCACCAACACTTATCTTGCCTCCAAGCAACTGGGATGAAGCTATGCCACTGCATCCATGATTATAATCACTATTCTTGGTAAATTCCCGTGTTGTATTCCTGTCTATGGGAAGTACAGCTGTGTTCATACGATGGTGTATTTTTTCCGGGTGCATTTTCAATTAAGAATCAGCTGTGTTAACCTATAAAAATATAGAAAATACCCCCGTTTTTTCCATAGTAAATTCCCGTGTTTGTAAAAATGACAAAACACTCCCATACATGCTAATACGGCAAACACTGAGATTAGCAAATTTACCCCAAAGTGGCAACCATATGATAATGTCAGTTTCTCACCAAGTATATCTCTTAATTCAGATGCATGACTTCTAGAAGACATGAGAGACCTGTCATTTGTGCCTGTCAGGTTGCATAGATTGTATGCAGCATGGAACTATGGACCTGACACAGACCTGTTCGCAATCGCTTGATTGCTCGCGAGCGGGTCGATGGTGTGCTCTGCGCACGCGCAGTGGCCGCACTGCGCGTGCGCAAGCCCCGGAGCGAGAGAGAAATTCTCTCGTTCCTTGGCTCTCTACAAAAGGGGCTTTTTATAGGCATGGCGGGAGGGTGGCTTCACAAACGTATGAGTTCCCATGCGAACGGCTGCCATTTGTGGGTGCCCCACTGACATCACCAGGCGAAAATGATGTCATCGGCGAAAAGTTTCCGCCAAAAACATGCAAAAATGGCTTTTCGCCTCAAATTGAATACGGGCCCAAGTGAGGAAGTTTTCACTCTCGCCCCTCCTGGCCAAGACTCCGGCCTATTTCCTACATGAAGTCCCGCCCCTTTCCACCCACAAAGCCCCGCCCCTTTCATGCATAAAGCTCTACCGTATGTCTGGAGTTTTCTTTTCCAAGTTTCCAGTGTCCACCCAGACCCAATCGGTGTGAGGAATTTGCTGAGCTGTGGAGGGAGGGGGAGATCAGCATGCACACCAGGCCGTGCTGTCACAGTCACTGGGTCATGCAAATAAAAAACAGGTGCCCCAGTGCCTGCCCGTCACACCAGCTATTCCTGTTGCACTTTCACTCAAGTCGGTCTGTCTGTCAGAGAGGGACCACTGAGCCTCCCCAGTCACTCTGGCTGCTGCAGGTGCGTGAAGGCAGGGAGGAAGAGGTGACCGGCCCCTAGCTGCTCTGAGAGGAGGGAGGGAACTATTCTGCTGCCGCCTGGCCCATAGACAGTGTCAGGGAAGCAGACGGAGGCCACTCTATCCGCACTCAGCTCAGCCGCTCATGGAATCTGACAAAAAAAAATGTTCAGTGGCAGTCCTTTAAGTGCCGGTATACCATACCGTTGTATATTGGCTCACTTCGAGCTCTCTCTCTCTATATATATATATATATCTATATATATCTATATATATATATATATATATACAATCCTGGTGGGCGTCGCACTTGTTGTAAATACAGCATCATCAGTGCCTTCCGCAGGGCACTCCACACCGGAGTCCCAAATATCTCCAAACAATCAGCAGCGGCACTCGAACATATAGAGACCTCACAGCAGGTAATATCACCAACATTTCGATTTTAATCAATCGTCATCAGGATAATTGATTAAAATCGAAACGTTGGTGATATTACCTGCTGTGAGGTCTCTATATGTTCGAGTGCCGCTGCTGATTGATTGGATATATATATATATATATATATATATGTTTATAAACAAACAGCCCCAGTGTAAGATTACCCATACACATCTGGGGTGAGATCGAACAAACACAAAGCAGCACCAGATATTACACTGACCTGTAGGATGTGTGTAGGTTTCACCTCACGGAACGTGACAGATGTCCTCTGTCCCTGTGTTCCACAGGTTGGTATTTCTTCTGACCATAATTGTCTTGGTAGCTCAGCCTCTGTGGCTACATTTTTCTCATTTGACTGACATAATTTCACAGTGCCCACTGACTGAGGGCCTGATTCAGATCCGCTCGTAAGCGGCCGCTCGTTCACTCCGAGCGATGTTCGCACATCTGCGCATGCGTATGGGTTGTAATGCTCATGCGTCAACCAGTCAGTGCAGTCGGAAATTGTGTCCTCGCAAAATAGCGAGTGCCTGCTAATTTGAGTGACAGGATGAGGCGTTTGTGGGTGGTAACAGGGGAAGGTGCTTGAAAACGGTTAGTGGAGATCCAAAAGCAGGCGTGCCAAATGGTCAAAACGGGCGTTTTAAGGGTGTGCATAATTAACAAAGCAGCGTCATCGACCATGTCACTTGGTTGTCTTTTAGCCTAAACTGCTCGCATGATTGTGGTAGGAAAATGCTACCACAAGAATAGCGAGCAGTTCATACGCCTTTCGATGTACTCGATTAATCAAATAAATAGCGGAGATGACGTATGATGCGAGCGGCCAACGGGCGTCTTTACAAAATAGCGAGCACATGTTTCGGACGCTCGCTCAGACATAGAGGCATCAACAGAACGCAAAGAGCGAGCGCTCTATTTAAATAGCAAGCCCCTTTTTCTGAACGAGCGAGCGCAAATAGCGTCCAGCTCTGAATCAGGCCCTGAGTCTGATTTCCAGATGCTGAAGGAGGGAGAGGCAAATGGGCGGGGTTTGGATGGCCGCAGGTAGGCAGGGCTTCAGCCGGTGGGTGGGCGAAGCTTTGTCAGACAAAGGCATATGGCCTGGGCTTCGGACGTGTGAGAAGTGAATGGGCTGGTCTTTAGATGGCCAGGAAGTGAATATGCAGGGCTCACCAATGCCAATGGTGATGACTGTTGACAGGATTTTTTATTTTATTTTTTCCAGTGCATACTAGCCAGACTACAGCAGATGATCTTGGCCTATTTTCATGGGGGGGGGGGCTGAAGCTGTAGCTCCACCTGCCCCATTGTTAATCCGTTCCTGGGTATTGTGGGCTGGAGTACTGTGTTGTAAAAAAAAAACGCCATCAGCATGCCATTAGGGCACCATTAGTAGGAGGAGTAGTTAGGCGTGCAAATAGTTTTATAGCTCGAGTAGGTGCCTGGTGGAAATGGTGACTGCAGTCATCTTCATTGTCCTTGTGTTTGTTTGCACTGCAGTGTGTGTGACAATATATCTATTGTTTATCTGTCCAAAAAAAAAATACTCTACTGTGTCTGAGGCCTCTTTATTTTCAGTTTTTTCCAGTTATATAAAAAAAAAATATTTTGTTCCTGTTGTTGTCTAAAACAAATAAAACTGCAGTCTTTTCTAATTGAATTTTAAAATGATATTGTGTATTTCAGGAAGTGTGTGTTCAGATGAGTGACCCAGTGTATATTACTGTTCTATGGGCCTGATTTTGTAAGGATCGTAATTGCAAAGCTGCTCTCAGGCTATAGATATGATGTATGCACTCAGGCAGCTTTGCAATTGTGATCCTTTGCAGATATGGTAATGTAGCAGGAGGCATCACGCCCCTGGGAGGAGGGAGGGAACTATGCTGCTGCCGCCTGGCCCATAGACCGAGCTGCATTGTCCAGCATAGCATCGGTTAATCTGCGTACCATCGGCTGGCTGTGGTAACCCATGGGGTCCCACAGCCGGCCACCACAGTATACAGGAAGAGGCCAGGAAAGCTCCGTCACTTGACAGAAATCCTGGCCTCTTCCCTCACCCCCAAAGGCAGCGACACGCCTCAGTTTCAGGTAACGGAGGCTGTCGCTGTTCCCTCCCCGCCCCCAAATGGCAGCAGATTGTTAATCACTGACAGTCTGCTGCCAGTTTGCAAGCGGACTCGCAGACCTGTTCTGCACATGCGCAGAACGGGTCTGGCACCTGCGCAGATTCCCAGACATCGGGAATCTGCGTTCAGAAGTAGTGCACTGGCATGCACTGCTGAATCAGGCCCTATGTGCAGTGATATCCCCCCATCATCTTCACTCCAAAACAATTCTCACAAAGGAAACCTTGTCCTCCTAGTGCGCGAAAACAATTGTCAGAGTTTATGTCAAAAATTAAATTATTTTTTTTTAAAATAGCATGGTGTGTTTTCCTTCCAGTGTAAGCAACGTTGTGTGCAGTGCTATCCCCCCATCATCTGCACCCCAAAACAATACTCACATAAGGAGACCTTTTCCTCCTAGTGCATGAAAACAATGGCCAGTGTTTGTGTCAAAAAATCAATCATTAAAAAAATAAATATATATATATATATATATATATATAATATATATATGCATTGTGTGTTGTCTTTCCGGTGTAAACAACAGTGTGTGCAGTTGTATCCCCCATCATCTACACCCCAAAACAATTCTCAAGTGTAGAAAAATTATTTCTTGGCTGATGTAAAAAATAAACCAATCATGGATCAGTACAGTAGGTGGAAGAGCAGGAGCAGTACTAGTGCTATGGCTGCTGCCAGTCATAGTACATCAACATCTACTAGAGCTGGCCAAAGGGAAAGAAGGTTTATGATGGGGCACCTGAAATGTAAACAATATTTCACAATGGTAAAGAAAAAAAATCACCTATAGCAATTAAGGGAAAATTTACTGCCGAAAAACGTAAAAAGTTATCAACATGCCATATGTGGCAACCAAAGGCGCACAGGCCATAGCCTTCCTCTGTGAGTGGTGGTCCTGCTACTGCTGTTTCATGCCCTAGAATGCCTATTGCAGGAGCCAAGGCCAAACACAGAGCAAGAAGGTGTTGCATGCAAGGTCAATTAAATAAGATGACTGACTGAGTCTAGAGGTAACACCTTTCAAATAGGCAACACAGGCCACAAAAATAACACTAAGGGCCATATTCAATTAGCGTTGATAATATTGACCGATGATCGGCCGATTTTTCTATAGCACCCGCAATAATTTATCGCACTTTTTTAGTGAGAAACAGGAACAAAGTATTCTCCATCTCAGACCTGGAGAAAAAAAAAGCAAAATCCCTATTTTTGCCTAAAAATGTGGGGATTTCTTTGAGAACCCTTTGGACACCCTCCCTAATGATAAATTACCACAAAATGTTTTCGTAAGTTGCATACTTTGGCGAAAAATGAACAAGCAAAATTTTGGCAAAAAAAACCCTTTGAAAACAGGTTTATAGTATTGGGTCTGGTTTTTCAGGAAGCCGTATAGAGACGACAAGTGTTTTAAACATCGTACGTAGCCGCAGCAGGTGTTTTTTTGACGGTTTTAAAAACTGTAAAAAAAATGCCTGCTGTGGCCACGTGTGATATTTAAAACACTTGTCGCATCCATAAGGCCCCTCAAAAAAACAGACCTAATACTTTAAACTAGAGATGAGCGGGACCGGTTCTCAGAGAACCGGACCCACCAGAACATTGCAATTCCGAGTCGGATCCAAGACTGACTCGGGTTTTCCTGTCTGACTCGGATCTCAAAAATAGAGGCAAAACATCATTCTCCTGCTGTCGGATTCTCGCGGGTTTTGGATTATATAAAGGTTCTGCGCCATTTTCACTCTGGCTGTGGAGAGAGAAGCTAGCAGACATGTAGTCACTGTCAGTCACTCAGTGTGTGTGTCCAGTCGGGGTCTTGGGCTGAAGGCTGCTGCTGTGTTGTTCATAAAGGGGCTTAGGCTGCAATATATAAAGGGGGGCTTCCTTCAGTGGGTGCTGCAGCTACTGTGTCTCTTGTCCTGTCAATTAACTGTAGCTGCTGCTGTGTTGTTGTCCTGTCCATCAGGCTAGGGCTGCAGTCCCTAAAGGGTTACTGTCTTGTCCAGGTGGGGTGCTCTGTTAATTAGGGGTACTCTTTCCTAGTGAAAAAAAAATAAAAGTGCTTTTTTTCTTTCTTTGTGTGTGTGTAGGTTAGCAACTTAGCTGCGCTATTATTGTTCGGTGACACTGCCGCAGTTTATCATCCACGTATTTGTGACTCTGCAGTTGTTCTAGCAGCACCTCCACCAGCAAGGCCACCTCATTTCTATTAAATGTATACAAATTAAAAATACCTCCTCCAGATCAAAGATGTCTTTTAGGAACTGAAGAACTTGATCCTAGATTGATCTTCCCTCATAATTTTTTTAAGAATCAAAACATTCAATTAAATAAATTAAAAACGAATCAATCCTTCGGTCCTTTCCCTGTCTTTAGTCCATAAACATATTCCAACTCCGTCGGGCCTCTGACCTAGTTAATGTAAACATTCTTGGTTTTTAAACTTCGGGTCGTCTAGTTTATTAAACTGCCACCTTGTCTACCACTGCAATGCCACTCTGTGACATGTTGGAAGCTGAACTGCCACATGTTAGTGCCGCCCACTGCTGTAGCTTAGCTTAGTCAGCCAGCTAGCTGGATGCAACCTTTTGGCCCTAAACTAGATTAAATCAATATTGTGAGCTGTGAGGTGGCCAAAATTGACTGGCAATAAATGTTATTGAGGTTAATAATACTGTAGGAACAAACACAGGCCCAAATTATGTGATTTTAGCTGTTTTTATGATTTTTTTTAGATAAAATACAGATCCAAAACCAAAACACGCAAAACCAAATCCAGATCCAAAACACGAGGAGATACAGATCCAAAACCAAAACACTGGGGTCGGTGCACATCCCTACTTTAAACCCATTTTCAATGTTTTTTTTCTTTTTACGCCAAAAATTAATGCGGACGTTTTTCAACAAGGTACGCAACTTACAAAAGACTTTGTGGTAATTTATCATTGGGGGGATGTCCAACGGGTTCTGAAAGAAATTCCCACATTTTCAGGCAAAACTAGGGATTTTGGAGAAAACTTTTCTCCTGTTTCTCCTTATAAAAGTGTGATAAATTATCATGGGTGCAATAATATAGCAGAAAAATTGGCCGATATTAACCCAGCTAATTGAATACAGCACTATGTCTGAAGGACAAACTGTAAATTCATAACCTTCACAGATCCCTGAGGAGAGTTTAAGGGTGGCCACTAGTGCTATGTGTGAATCTGACATTTATGAAACTGTGATCATACAGCAACCTCCTTTCACCATTTCTACACCCTCTACAAATGTGAGGATGAGTAGCAGTAAAAGTAGTGATGGTGATATAGAATTTGAAGATGCTACCGTGGAAGTGCAACAGGATGAGAATATTTGTGTATCTGATGCTAATGATAATGTTGATGATGAATGTGTTAGGCAAGAAGCTGATAAAATTCAGGAGTAGGATGTTGTTTGTATCAAAGTAATTCGACCACCAGTGACAACAGTTCTTGCCAGTGATAAGAAGGCCACTGTCATGCCTGGGCATAAGACCAAAAAATCCACCTCTTTCATGTGGAATTATTTTAACCCAAATCCTGACAATATTTGTCAAGCCATCTGTACCATGTGTGAGGTCAAAGTAAGCAAAGGTAGCCATCTAAGAGCCTCCTCCCTGTTACATTACTTGCAACGAGTTCATGCAAATTATTTGGGAAAATCTAAAATCCTATAAAATAATAGCAAGCAGTCCAGCATCAGCTAGCCGCAGCATAGATAGAACCCAACACATGTAATCCTTACCCCCATAACCTTCATCAACAATCTCTTAATTTATAACACTGGGGAACAGTCAATTTGTTGCCAGGGATTTAAGAGTCGATTTCGAATAATTTTGTGCTCCTTATCATGAATATGCCATGCTTATTTTTCAAATTTCTTTAATATGTATGAAAATTTAAATTTAACAATGTTAAAAAGATATATTTTTTATTCAGATTAAATTTGATTCATAAAATGCTATAAAAAGACACAGGATAATTATATACATAAGTGTTAGGAAGCTATGAGAACCGTTTTCTGTAGGAATTTCTTTTGTATTCTTGTTGAGGGCAGTCCCTCTGCAGACTCCAACAGTAATCAGCCATCATGTGATGATCCCACCTTCCTTGATATCTTTCTTCCATTACCTGAAAATTCTGGTGAAACCGTTCACCTGTTCTTTGCTTAAATCTCCTAGATTAGACGGGAAGTGGTCTAAATGGCTGTACAATAAATGTACTTTAATACTCATGTTGGCACCTACTTTCTCAAAACATTTTCTATTTGAATGAGATTTGTCTGTTTCTGTGCCTGCAATTAGTCTCATCAGGTAGCACCTCCCATTATATATATTCAGGGTGTGCAGTCCAGGAACCTTTCCTATATACTCCATTTAATGTGCTTTATTGCACACCTAAGGGAAAGGAGATGCCCTCAGTCTGAATTAGCACCCCTTCCTTATTGGTTTTAAAAGCATGCAGTCTGGTAATGTATATGCACATTAATATTAGGCACAATTCTAGGTGAGTCCTACAAGTTATATACTGTAGTGCAACTTTGGTTCATTTTTGGGACGTGGGTCCCCCTGGATTATTTTGGTTGATCTGTTTCATGGCACCGCATTATTACACATTTTTCATTTATAACACATTTGAACCCTTCACTGTTTGTTTATTATACATGTACTTCACTTTTTTATTTTCATTCTTTATATGTAGCTGTGGCTGCTCTTAACTATGTCTCTTACACTGCACTTTTCTTACTATGGCGGTGCCCTGGGGGGACTTAGCTGGGCTAGTTTGGGGGTGTCCTGCACTCTGGATTTGTATCCTAGTATTTTGGGGACCTACCCTAAAGAGGTTACTTGGATATTGGTGGGTAGACCCATAACCTTGGACATGAAAATTAAAATAATCCCATACACAAACTGGCTTTACATTACAAGTTGTTGTCGTCCTTGTCATCCCCATCAGTGTGTACATCCTCTTCTTCACACAATATTAATTTGTCCCCGCTGGAATCCACCATAGGCGCCTCTGTAATTTTTTTTATGTAATTGTTGGTAGAGGTCTTCCTCATGGAATTTGTAATTCATTTTAATGAACATCATCTTTTCCACATTTTGAGGAAGTAACCTCCTACACCGATCAGTTGATCAGTTGCCAGCTGCACTGAAAACTCTCTCGGAGTACACACTGGAGGGTGGGCAACTTAAGTAATGCAAAGCCAGTTTGTGTATGGGACTCCAAATTGCCTCTATTTCCTGCCAATACTGAAAGGGACTCTCTGAGATGCCTATTAGGATGTTATCTCTGAAATAGTCCTCCACCATTCTGTGAATGTTGACTGTATCACACATAGTCACGGTTGAAGACATGTAACTAGTAGGCAGTTCTCTCAGGCCCAACCAGATGTAATTTTTCAGTGAACGATCTGCATGACCAGCAGGCATTCTGTAAGGAAAATTTAGTTTTTTCCTGGCAGCTGCAGAAACTGAAGGAGGAGATGATGGCATTTCATGTGTGGCTGCAGCTGTCAATTTTTTTAACAACAGCTCTTTGCAGTTTTCGATTTCATTCTGTTTGAAAAAAACTCACAAGGTAGGACTTAAGCCTAAGATCCAGAATGGTCGCAAAATTATATTTTTCAGATTTCAATAGATTGACGTCTCTTGGATCCTGGTGAAGTGAATCAAGGGCTTGATCCACCTTGATCATACCATGTGCAATCACTCCGTTTCAGTTCCTCCTTCAGTTTCTCCAGCTGTGTTTGCAAAAGTTTGATGAGGGGAATGACCTGACTCAAGCTGGCAGTGTCTGAACTAACTTCACGTATGGCAGGTTCAAAGGGTTTGAGAACCTTGCACAACACAGAAATTATCCTCCACTGTGCTTGACTAAGGTGCATTCCAGCTCCTTTCCCTCTGTCATAGGCCATTGTGTAGCCTTGGATGGCCTTTTGCTGCTCCCCCATCCATTGAAGCATATACTGTAGAGGGTAAAATTCTACCTAGTTACTACCTCTTGCTTCAGCTGATGGCAGGGCAAATTCAACAGTACTCTCCACTGCGCTTGAGTAAGGTGCATTCCCGCTCCACGGCCTATGTCATAGGCTGGTGTATAGCCCTGGATGGTCTTTTGCTGTTCCTCCATCCGCTGAAGCATATAGAGGGTAGAATTCCACCGAGTTACTACCTCTTGCTTCAGCTGATGGCAGGGGAAATTTAACAGAACCTGCTGGTCATGCAATCTTCGATAAGCGGTTGCCAAATGTCTAAAATGTCCGGATATTTTGTGGGCCACCAAGAGCATCTCCTGCACGCCCCTGTCATTTTTAATAAATGTTGCACCACCAAATTAATTGTGTGAGCGAAACATGGGACGTGTTGGAATTCGCCCACATGTAATGCTCTCATTGTCCGAAATCATAAATCCCGAGGAGAGTCCAAGTGGGGTAAGCCATTTAGCAATGATTTCCCTGAGTTTTTCTAAGAGGTTCTCAGTGGTATGCCTCTTAGTGAAACCAGTTATACAAAGAGTAGCCTGCCTCTGTATCACCTGTCTTTTGGTAGATGTTGCTGTTGTAGGCAATACACCTACCCAGTGGGCTGTCACAGTCATATAATCCTTAGTTTGCCCTGTCCCACTTGTCCACATATCAGTGGTCAAGTGGACAGTGGGTACAACTGAATTTCTGGGGACATTAATAAGGTTTTTTTTATGTCCTTGTACAAACTTGGAATTGCTGTTCTAGCAAAGTGGAATCTAGAAGGGATCTGGTAGTGAGGACACAGGACCTTAATTAACTGTTGAAAACCCACTGCAGTAATGGCGTATACTGGATGCACATCTAATACTAGCATAACTGTTATGTTGTCAGTAATGTTTGCCCTTGCAAATGATTGTTTGACAGTTAATTGTTTTTTGGAGGATACATTACAAGTAGTCTTCCTCCTGGTCCCCTTCTGGCATGAAGATCCACTCACAGCAGCAGCAATAGGCGTAGGCATCAAGGATCCTTATGAGGAATCATGGATAGGAGTCAATCATGCTTCGAATAACAACATTGGATGCAGCAGGACTACTCCCAATGATGAATGAGGATGTTGATGATGCAGGTGTTGGTGGTGGAGATTGAAGGTACTTGGATCCCACAGAGAGAGAGCAAGTAGGTGACACTGGACTTGTTGTGTTTTGAGTTTTGGAACTTGGTGACATTCACTTTGATATTTGATGAATGCGGTCCAAGTGACATAACAAGAAGGAGGTTCCTAGGTGGTTTAGGTCCCTCCCTCTACTCAATGGTAATGGTTACATATGGCTTGACAACTGTTGTCTGGATTGGGGTGGAAATAATTCTACATGTAAGAAGTGGATATTTTTGTCTTTTGCCCTGGCATGACAATAATGGGCTTTGGCTTTTTCAATCCATGGGCAACAGCTGTTGCCTTACTTACACAAAGGACATCCTCAGCATCAACATCCTCATCTTCATCATCAACATCCTCATCATCCTTAGTGCCTTCAACTACCAAAATATCCTCCTCCTCCATGTGCAATTCCACGGAAGCATCCTCACTGACTACGTCTGCAAGATGTTGACTGCCCTTCCCCACATTTACAGAGGGCACACAAATGTTGGAACTTGGAGGATCCCCCAGTACACTAGTATTTAGGTCTGGCTCACACATGGCAACTGCGGACACACTTGCACTCCCCTCGGGGATTTGTGATTTCGATATCTCAGGGCACACAGTTGGTTTTTCCGGAGCTGTCTTACTCTTCTTAACAACTTTCAATTTTTTAATGGTACCACCACCACTACTACTACTACAAGCATATGGGCTATCAGAACCAGCAGTCAACATAAATAAAAGCCAAGGCCTTATCCTTTGCTTGCCACTTGGTGTAGTGAATGGCATATTGCCAATTTTGCACTTATCTAAAGGCAACTTGCCTTTTGATTTTTCTTTTCTTTACTACAGTAAAAGTAGCTTTACTATATCCATGGCGTGACTTAAGCCCTGGGGAATGGGCCTTCATAGAGGACAAGGAAGTTGATGGCCTTGCATTATCACGATGACTGCTGGCGGCAGCTACAACATGTGGTTCTTGGCCTTGCTCTCCTGTCATGTGACAGCCCTCCATATTTTCTGTGAAGCAGTTTCACAAGCACCAATAGTGTAGCCAAAGTGCGGTTACAAATTCACACACGTGCAGTCGTGTACACACAGAAAAAAATATATACAAAAGACACTATTTTTTTATTTTTCGGTTCCAGAACTTGGGCCCAGAGCACAGATTGATGACGACTGGAGTCGGGCAGCACTATGTTGCAACTTGCATTACTGGCTGCATCTCCAGCACCGGAAGCAAAGACTTCTGCGCTCTATTCCCTGTAAGCAAGGAATCACCTTACCTAACATGTCCATGCATCCGGTTCAAGTCTGGGCCCCAGCATAGCTGCTAGCAAGCTCTGCCATGACCCACCGAAATCACCAGAGATGTTACTGGTGTTGTGGCCTGGGGGAAGGTAGATGGAGTTGCAGTGCATTCATCTTAATACAGATGCTCAGCACTGCTAACTCAAAAACATAGAAATAAAATAAAACATAGAATAAAAGCTTGGGATTGCTTGAGCAGTCCCCTGTTACAAAGGTGCATCTGAATCCTGCTGCACCAAATGACAGTGGCAGGTGGGGAGTTTGACTGGGGCAGTACACCTGTCAAACCGTAATGCAGGTGTCCTAAGACGGGTTGCTGAATGCCTGTGGCCGGGGGCGGGGTATATGTGGAGGAGGACCTGAGGCATCCTGGGAGCTGTAAGCTTAACTGTTTGGTGATTGGATCACTCCAAACACATTATCCCCCATGGTATCCCTGTGGATCCCTATAGACCCTGAAGAAGAAACAATCATTTCAAGCAAGTATGAAAGCAGCCATCTATTTACAAAACAGATCACAGAAGCCATAATGGCCATGCTAGCATTAGATCTGCATCCAATATTCACCATTAATGCATCTAGTTTTAGATAGTTAATTGAGGTCCTGTGTCCCTGCTACAAAATTCCATCTCGATTCCATTTTTCCAGAACAGCAATTCCTTGTCTGTACCGGGGAGTTACAAAAAAGAAAAAGTATTATTGGACTAGAAAATGCCATCGTGCCAAGCATCCACTTGACTACAGATATGTGGATATGTGGTACTGGTCAAACAAAAGATTACATGACAGAGTCAGCCCACTGGGTGGGTGCATCGACTTCAGCAGCAGTTTCTAACACACAACGCCATCTCATTCACAGACAGGCTACTCTCTGTATCACTGGCTTCACTAAGAGGTCACTAACAGTGTCAATCTGTTGCTGTGATAGCAAAATTGGCTTACCCTGCTATGGCTCTCAAGTAACATTACACAAGCATTACAACTGAGTGTATTTGAACATGTACCATGTTTTGCACACACAATAAACTTGGTGTTTCAGAATTTAAAAAAAAAATGACAGATGTGTACAGTACATGTCATCTGTGGCCTGTAAAATTTTCTGGACAATTTTGGCATTCAGCAACCGCATGTAGAAAATTTCAGCAGCTGTAAGAACAGTTAAATTTGCTATTCCACCAACTGAAGCTAGAGGTAGTAAGCAGGTGGAATTGTAACCTTTATGTGCTTCAGTGACTGGAGGAACAGCAACAAGCCATCCAAACCTACACAATAAGCCATGACATAGGGATTTAAAGGGGGGGGCGGGGCATTATTACTTACTTTAGCACACTAGAGAATAATCAGTTTTATGCAAGATCCTGAAACCATTTGAAATTGTTGCCAATGAAGTGAGTTCAGACACTGCCAGTCTGAGTTAGGTAATTCAGTTAAACTACTGGAAAAGCTAAAGAAACTGAAGGAGGAAACACAGTGAGCTTGTAGATCAAGTTCTTTATTCCTTTCACCAGGAGCAAAGGGTGTGCAACATATTGCAGTTGGATCACTACATTTTGGCAACCTTCATAAGTCCTACGTAATGTCTTTCTTTCCAACTGACACAGGGCCTGATTCAGAGATGGACAGAATTGCAGAGCCACACACAAGCAAGGCTATGCACCGCCCCCGGGAGGGTTAGGTTTAGGGTGCGGGGAGGGGGGGTTAGGTATAGGCACTCCTGGGGGGAGGTTATGGTTAGGTACCCTAAGGGAGGGTTAGGGTCAGGGGGGAGAGGATTAGGGATAGTTTACTTACCTCCTCTGTCAGGATCTTCATCTGCCAGCCTTCCGACGTCGGTATTTCACCCGCGGACTGACGTATAACATGCTGATCCCTTAGGAATGCACTTCTCTCTTAGGTGACATTGCCCTGTTGCGATGGGCTCTTGTTAGGTCCCCTGTGTAATACTAAACACCCAATTGGCAAAAGCCTGTGATGCAAGCATTGTAACTTACAAGTAACTCTAGGGTCCAGAGCAGTGTTAAACTAAAGTCAAAATTAATTTTAGTCACTTATTTAAATTTGAACGCAGATTTGTTGTAATTTACATTAGTAAAACATTTATATTATTGTTACAATTTAGTCCTCAAAAAAAATTTCATCAACGATAACTTTTAGACAAAATTTTTGTTGACAAAATTAACACTGTAACACACTGATGAGGATCAGGCTGTTGACATCATGTGTTAATTTTGTCAACAAAAACTTGGTAAAACGTTATCGTCGATGAAACATTAACTGTAGACGTGAAAAAGCTACATCTAGCGAAAAGCGCATTGGCAGCTGCTGTGCGCTGCTTTAAAACATATGATTTAATTTATTACAAAATGTGTGTTACTATATGAAACAATATGTAGAAATGCCATCCGTTAATAAGGAATGAATGAAACATCGTAAATTGACAAATCACTGTATCTGTACTATACTTAAATGTCCTGGAAATTAAATCTAGAATACTAAAATCCGTGAAAGCTGCTACATACCTGAATATGTGATTCTGTTACTTGCATGTTTGATTTTGCTACTGATGGTGATATTAGCACGAACAGTATAGCCTAACTTCTGATGTGCTCCGTGTCAATTGCAGATTCAATTGTAATGTAATATAAAACAAATGGTAATATATGGAAACACCATCCTTTAATAAGAAATAAATATAACTTTGTTAACACAATACAGAGCGCTGTTATAATATTGGTGATCATGGCATCAATATAATATTATAACATCTCAATGATAAGATCCAAAGCAATGAAATTATATAAAAAATTATTTGCATATGTCTGATGGCCTAATATTATATTATTCATTTTGTGGTGTGTCAGGGAAAGATTGTGGCTTTTTAGCCCATATAGTGCTGGGAGTACTGGTTACCTCGGTTGGCGGCTCAAGCTTATATAAAAGCATATAAAAAAACTGGCAATTTAGTACATAATAGTGGGCAGATTGATTGTAGCATTGGCACTATACCCTAGCACTATGGTCAATCTGACACAGGAGATGAAGATTTGGAAAATCTTTATTTGCACACAGCTATTTGTTGAATCTATTGATCTATAAATCATCTACCGAGAGAAGCGGCTTGGGGAGTGTGAGACAAGCATTCTTAACATTCCTAAATTGCGATATAGGAAGCCAGCTCTGATTTAAACAAACTATCATAAGATCTACACGGCGTGAATATAGTTTATGCCTGAGATCAGTGGCAAACATAGGATTTTGAAAGGGGACTTTCCAAACTGATTGATATATATATATATATATATTATAGTACTTGTATACTTTACGGACTCATTACCTTATTAAGTGTCCAGCATCATTCCCTACCATCCAAGTGGGCACAGAGAGGGAATATAACCATGTGGCGAGCGTAGCGAGCCACCGAGCCCGAAGCATGGCTAGATGAGAACATAGTCAGGTTACTGACAGTTGACCATCCTGTATGTCCCATATTTTATAGCATACCGAAGATCCATAAGTCTTTGACATCACCACCGCGCCGCCCGATTGTGTCAGCCTGTAATTCGGTTTTGCAATCATTAGCACAGTTTGTGGATTTGATAATACAACCAGTAGTGGTCCAAAGTGAAAGCTATATCAGAGATATGCCACACCTCCTACAAAAATTACAAGCATTGGCTGAGGTGCCTAGTGATATAGTACTGGCGACGATGGACATTACGTCCTTATATACAGTAATTCCTCATCAAAGTGGTATTCAGGCAGTTAGAGATATTCTGACAACTACTGATTTCGTTGGTCCACCAATTGAATTCATTTGTGAAGTTATTGAATGTGTTTTGGTAAATAACCACTTTCAATATTGTGATTCCTACTACGTGCAGAATGCTGGGACCGCAATGGGTTCGAATTTGGTGCCGGTGTATGCTAATTTGTACATGATTCAATATGAACGAAAGTACATTTATCCCAAATTTGGTCCCAGCATTCTGCACTATTTTAGGTTCACTGATGATATCCTTACCCTGTGGCGGGGCACCAGTGAATCTTTTAAGATGATGGTGGATGAATTAAATACACTTGATACCCCCATTAGATTTACATGTAGGGTTGAAAGCACCAGTTTTTAGACGTGTCGATTTTTAGGCATGGACATGTTGTAGGTACAACTTTTTTCCGTATATCTACTGACCGGAACACCTTTTTGCATGCGACTAGTCACCACCCCAAGGCATTAAGAGAGGGGCTACCTGTCTCGCAGTTTGTTCGCGTGATTCGTAATAACACGCTTGAAGAGATGGCTGAGGTCCAATTGGAAGAAATGGCAGCTCGTTTTGTTGAAAGGGGATATTTGAATAGAGTGGTGGCCAGATGCTTGAAAAGGGCTAGGAATATGTGTAAAAGAACCTCGCCTGAGAAATGTGAGAGAATTGAAGGACATTTGATTGTCACCACCCTGTATAATACAAAAGCACCCATTTTTGCGAAAGCTGTTAAAAAGCATTGACCGATTGTAGGCAGTGATCCCTACCTAAAAATTTTGAGGAGATCTCCACTTGTTGCCTTCAGGAGAGGGCCCAACCTGAAACAACTCCTGATGTGTCCCACCAAAAATTTTAAAAAGGAAGGTGGTTCGTCTTGGTTGATACATAGAAAGTTTGGATGTTATTGCTGTCTTGGCTGTACTACTTGTGGGGGTATGATACCTCGCTATGAATTTGCCCACCCCCGTACGGTAGTAAAGATTGGTATTAAGCATTGGCTTACGTGCACATCCTTGTATGTCATCTATGCCCTGATGTGCCCATGTGGACTCTATTATATCAGGAAAACATCGCGAAGTTTCCATGAACGGATGGCGAAACGCAGGTGCTCCATTAGGCAGGCTCTACATGACGGACTGAATGATAAGCCAGTGGCATGCCATTTTTTGGAATTGAGGCATCAGGTGGCTTCGTTGAAATTTATACTCATCGATCATGTTCCTAAGCCAGATAGGGGTGGTGACTGCAATAAAATGCTGCTGCAAAGAGAGGCACACTGGATTTTTAAATTGGATACAATTGCCCCAAGAGGGCTGAATGAGAATATACATTTTAGGTGCTTCTTATGATTAATGAATATTATTGTATAAGCAGGGGTACAATTGTTTAGGTACTTGTTATATTTTTGTATTTATTATTCAATATGAGTAATTTTTTTGTTATTTGTGATTTTGGTAATGGTAATATGTTTTTTGTTCAGTTTTAGTGTATGTTTTGCACCTTGTATAGGGCCACTCACTTTAAGGACACAGGAGATGTGCGCTCAGGCAGCCATAAGGTTGTTTTAGGTTTTGACACCTTGTGGTTATTTCTTATAGGCAGCAATGAAGTAAGCCGGGTTGAGGGAGATGTACTTGCGCAGGGTGTCCACTGGGGCTGTGTTGATAGAGCACTGTGGCTGTGTAACACATGGCCGGGCAGTGGAACGCACAGTTGAAATGCATGACATCATCGGATGCACCCGGAGCACATGATGCTACCGGATGCACCCAGAAGTGTGAGAGCCCCGGCGTGGTCCATCTGGGAAACACGTGAAATACACCTGGCTGCAGAATATGTAGATTGATTGCCTTGTGGAGCGCGCATTTCAAGTGGCTTGAGGTGAGTGACTCTTTTAGTTTACTCTGGATGTTACAGGTGGAAATGCTGTGTTGTTATGCTGCAAGTCTCTAACGGCCCAATGACAAAGGGACCGACGTCGAAAGACTAAAATGAGTATTCCTACCTTGATTTTATCATAATGATGGATTGCTTATGGAAGTTTCTGATTGAGTAGCGTTTTTCCTACTTGTGCCAGAAGTTTAGACTTTCCTACACTGGGTGGTGATGAAGATATTTTCTGCCTTTTTAAGCAATAAATGTGGATTTATGCTTTTCAGCATTGCATCTTAGCATCAGTTTTTTTTTGATAAAGTGTGCCCTCTTTTCTTGGACTATTATTAATGGCTGCAGGTTCACTGTGAGCAGTGTTTTGAGTGAGCACCTTGTTGATGAAAGATATAACAGGATGAGTGCATTCATTTTAGGATATATGTATATATATATATATATATAAGAAAAAAGCCGGAGGGTGCACTGGTGAGTATAAATACAAAGTTTTCATAAAACAATGTGTAGCTCACTTACATCAACAAAAGTGACAGCAGGTAAAGTTGATAGATCCCGGGGGTCCGTTCCGACACTTCCAGATAGTGAAACGGTCCGTCTCCTGTCTCTGGACACACATCCGTGCCTGCACCAAAATAGTCACACCAGACCACAGTCTCGGGTGCTGGAAAGACAGCGTTTGACACCACCACGTCTACGTCCCAGAGGCCACGCCCAATGCGTTTCGTCATCAATCGGACTTCATCAAGGGGTGTGTCACAACCATTCATCAAAACCTCTTTATAGTACCGGCTGGCTCATTAGCATATAGTCTCTAAACGAGCCTTATTAATCAACCAGGATACGATGTAAACTAGACTCTATTGCACTCATTAATATATTGCACAACATAATATATAAAAAAGATTATATCAGCAAATCATCAGCAAATATACATATATACAGTACATTAATAAAATACATTTTTAATATTAAAATCCTTCAATACCTTTAAATTTAAAAACGATCCAATCAATTAGTGTTTTCAATGCAGCCCACATTTGCACATCACACACTTTTAGAGAATGAGACCGGGATCCGCAATCCAACTACAGCCTCATCCCAAGTATATGACATTCACAATGGGGCGCACACATAAAAAACCCAATATAAATAAATAAATTAAAAAATGGAACTATATCATAATTTTCATTTAATCCAAAGGGGGCTTCTTAGGTTAGATCCCTTTCTAAAGGATATACTCCTGATTAAACCAAAAGTAGTTTTAAGGAGAGCAAAAACTCTTAAAAATATGCTAGCGCCAAGTCATTTACCAATATTAAAAGAACAGAATTGGTTAAATAAGGGAAAGGGTTTTTTCCCTGTAATAAATGTAAAGTTTGTAAATACTCCAGTAAAGAGAGATTGAAATTTTGGGATATTAAAAACACAAAATCTTGGGATATAAAAAGCTTTATGACCTGTCAAACATGTTGTGTGATCTATATGCTTGAATGTAAATGCGGCAAACGCTACATAGGGAGAACTAAACGGATGTTGAAATTGAGGATTTTAGAGCATACTAGGAATATCCAGAATAAATTGAAGAATCATAGTGTACTGCGACATTTTCTGGAATGTTGTGGATCTGATTTAGGTCATTTTTCATTTAAGGCAATAGAGTACGTAGTTATGGATGACAGGGGTGGCGATTTATTGAAACAACTCGCCAGAAGAAAGACTTTTTGGATATATTCTCTGAACACACTAGCCTCCTTTGGATTAAATGAAAATTATGATATAGTTCCATTTTTAAATTAATTTAATTATATTGGGTGTTTTATGTGTGCGCCTCATTGTGAATGTCATATACTTGGGATGAGGCTGTAGTTGGATTGCGGATCCCGGTCTCATTCTCTAAAAGTGTGTGATGTGCAAATGTGGGCTGCATTGAAAACACTAATTGATTGAATCTTTTTTAAATTTAAAGGTATTGAAGGATTTTAATATTAAAAAATGTATTTTATTAATGTACTGTATATATGTATATTTGTTGATGATTTGCTGATATAATCTTTTTTATATATTATGTTGTGCAATATATTAATGAGTGCAATAGAGTCTAGTTTACATCGTATCCTGGTTGATTAATAAGGCTCGTTTAGAGACTATATGCTAATGAGCCAGCCGGTACTATAAAGAGGTTTTGATGAATGGATGTGACACACCCTTTGATGAAGTCCGATTGATGACGAAATGCGTTGGGCGTGGCCTCTGGGACGTAGACGTGGTGACGTCAAATGCTGTCTTTCCAGCACCCGAGACTGTGGTCTGGTGTGACTATTTTGGTGCAGGCACGGATGTGTGTCCAGAGACAGGAGACGGACCGTTTCACTATCTGGAAGTGTCGGAACGGACCCCCGGGATCTATCAACTTTACCTGCTGTCACTTTTGTTGATGTAAGTGAGCTACACATTGTTTTATGAAAACTTTGTATTTATACTCACCAGTGCGCCCTCCGGCTTTTTTCTTTTTTATATGATCCCGATACACCTGTGGTAAGGTGTCAATTGGAGAGGCTGCAGTACATCTTTGTCTGTTGGAAAAAGACTGCTATATCTGAGCTTTTAAGGACTGTGGCGCATTCTGATGTATGTATTATATATATATATATATAATATAGTACTTGTGTACTTTACGGACTCATTACCTTATTAAGTGTCCAGCGTCATTCCCTACCATCCAAGTGGGCACAGAGAGGGAATATAACCATGTGGCAAGCGTAGCGAGCCACCGAGCCCAAAGCATGGCGAGCTCAGCGAGCCCGTGAGGGGACACCTTTCACCGAAAAGTTCTCCATAATAAGGTAATGAGTCCCTAAAGTGCACAAGTACCATATATATATATATATATATATATATATATATATTATAGACAGTTCAGCATTGCACAGACATACACACACACTGACAAAGACTACATACTGACACACATAAACTGACAAAGACTGCACACTGTCACACAAACATACTGGCACACACAAACTGACAAGACTACACACACACCTCTTTCACTTAAAAAGTTAATGCAAGCAAATAAATACAGCATGATTTGTTAAAGATTCCCACCTCCCCTGCCAACAACCCCCATCCCCTCACCCGGCAACCACCCTGCGCTGGCAAGACACCACATACACATCCCTGCCGGCACCTCCTTTCCTCTGTCGCGCATCCCCACATGTAATACACACACCTGTGGGGCTCCGGGGGAAAGCGCCATGGATACAGTCAGCGATGCACCATCCTCAGAACAGCCTCGGTGGAGCACTGCAGCTGCAGCTCCCCCTTCAATCAGCCAACCCACCCCGCCAGTGTTCAAAGTTGGCTGCTGTTGTTCAGCTGCCTGTTAATAGAGCGGCAGCCTGGGGGGGGGGTTTCTAGGTACTCGGAAACCCCCCTTGCGTGCATGGGTGTCTGAGATAGCTGGAAAGTCCTAATTAGTGCCATTAATTGTATAGTCTTCTTTGCACTTTGGAAGAGTGATATCTAATCTGTACTGTGCTGGCTTGAATGAAAAAGACAAACTTTATAACCTTATATCATATGCAGCACTTACTAATTGAGTGGCATGACAAATTTAGCTTTTCTAGTGTAACTACACAACCATGGTTTGTTAGAGGACAGTGGATTTATATATAGATATTTTTGGTTTAATTAGCATAATTATTCACTACACGGTAGCTGTAATTATTCTACTTGAATATAGTAGGCTGAATAAGCATAGTTTATGTTGATTATGTAGTATTGTAATCTTATAAGGTGAAACACAAGCAGATATTAACTACATATCAGTGCATCATTGCATGAAACTTAGTAAATTGAAAGATTGGAACAGCAAGATATTGTAACATTTAATAGTATCAATTACCAGGATATGTGTACAAGGATATTTGAGTAGCTACTGGATGTAGCAATTGTAGATTTGTATGATGAAATAGAACACACACCACAAATGAGATTTATTATATATTGAAAAATAAAGACAGCACACAGGCTTGTTTTTAATCTTCTTTATTTAACACAATTTTCTTTTTCTGATCACTTTTCATTTTTTATTGTTATTTGTTTCTATATTTCACAACTTTTGATCCTATTTGAGGGTATATAAATATGACTGACTGAAATATTTGGAATATTAAGCAAGAATTAGTATTTTCATTACTACATCAGGTTAAGGTACCTGTATACCTAACAAAAGTAATGTTTAAAAAAAAAAAAAGAATTATAAATCTCTAATGGTGACATGAGTGCACCCATTTGAAACTGATTCCCCTTTTTTTCTTCCTATGAATAATAACAACACTGTTAGCTACCATAAGCTCATTGTTGGTTTATTTAGGCACCCACAAAACAAGCTAAGTGCGTCAACCACAAATGTGTCAGTCCCTGTTGCTGAAGTGCTTGGTTTGTTAAACTGTCCATGTCCTTTTTAATATACAACATAAGGGTGAGTGGAAGGGCCCCCCAAGTACAATTCCATCATGCACCACTTTTCATTATGGGCTTTGCCAAGATTGTGTGTGTTTGACCAGCAGTGTACTGTACTTTACTAGGGTATTCATGTTCTTTTGCATCTTGCAATGCCATCCATCACTACCTTCTCATCCAGGCGTATAGAAGCCCACTTCCTGCAGCTTCTCAGCAGATAGAGTAGTATCATGAAATCATATAATCAATAATGAATTATTCAATGTGACTAGGCTGTTACTCTACCTTGATGTTGAGGTCTATTATTTGTAGGTGGGATTCAGTTTCTACTATAAACATCTTATTGGCATTTTGTATTCTTGTTTTTTCAATAGTGTTTTCCTTTTTCACAGATTTTGTATTCTTGTTTTTTTTTTAAACAGTTTGTTCCATTTATCATTATTTTTATTTATAGTTATATTCTGGAATCAATCAATCAATCAATCAATCCTTTAACTAGAGACCACTAATACTACAACCTCCATTTACCTGTGCTGGCCTCAAGCCTCTGATCTAGTTCTTGATTAATGAAAACATTCTATAGCATTGTATAGTTTATTTTATTTTAAACTGCCATCCTGTCTGCCACTATGTTTCCTAGATATGCTATATTCTTTATTAAACTGACATGTGTGTGTGCCACTGCTCTGTCACTTAGTTTAGCCAGTCAGCTCGCTGCAGTCTTTGGCCAGTATGCGTGAGAACAATATTGTGAGCTGGTCAAATTTACAGAAAATGTCTGCAAATTAATTTTATTGAGGTTAGTAATACTGTAGGAACAAATACAGGCTGACATTACATAATTTTAGCTATTTTATCACCTTTTTAAAGAAATACAATATCCAAAACACAAACATCTAAAACCAGTGTTACCAGTTTGTTTATGTCACAATATGCATCGATGGTGTTCCTGAATTCTCCCATCTGGCCAGCTGGAAAATATCAGGGTAAGCTAATAGTCCATATTTGCACTGCAGCAAAGTCACTTACACCCAATAATAAGAAATCTCTGGCAGCCCTCACTGACAACCCTTGAGCTCGTATTCACTTTGTAGCATGTATAGAGTACATTTTGAGTTTAGAAAACAATTCCATGGCTACCTTCCACGAGGTTTGGTCGCCATGGTTCCAATCTCATTCTCTAACTCTTACTGGTCTCTGTTAATTCTTTTTTTCTTTTCACTTTTTCTTGTCTTTCTTTCTCTTCACATTCAGATACTATGTTTAATTTATATTTGTCATACTTTATTTTTCTGGTAAGAACATTTACCTGTATTGTTGACTTGTTGTTCTGATTATTTTCAGCTTTCAATAAAATTTAAAAACAAACAAACATTGTTTTCAGAAAAAAACCTGGACTGTAATGTTTGGGAATCTCTGCAATAAGACAATTAAAGTAGAACACTACATTGACTATGAACTTGTTATTAAATGGAAAGCACCAATACTTTAAATGTTCACAAACACAATCAATATACACTCTGTAACTATTCTGTAACTATTCATCTCCTCAGAGGACAATGAGCTACAGCTCAGTTCCACAGAGACAATACTCTTCTGACTATTGCATTTATGGCAAATCAGCTTATGCATGATCTCCCTCTCTATAGAAAGTAGCCATACTATGCTTGTCACACAAATGAACCTGACTACAGACACATACACACACTCAAATAATCAGCACAATAATTATAAGTTCAATCACTTAAAATTGCTTGTTGTCAGTGGGTACCATAATCAATGGCATGCATGAGGAACACAAATTACAGGTGCAGTTTCTCTATCAAATGTTCCTGTAGAATTATGGCTGCTGCACAGACTCTGCTTGAACCACACAGAATAATCTTTCTCTTCCCCCTCTGTATCACAGATAAATGCCACTGTCTTTTGTATGTAGGCTAGGAAAATATATACAGTGGCATGAAAGTTTTTGCCCAATCTCCAGTTATCGTGTTTGGTTGCAGTTGTTGCTGCTATAAGTAGCACAACCAGTTATTAGGATTTACTGGGCAACAGTGGCGTAACTAGGGTAGGGCGAGTGGGGCAAGTTCCCTGTGCACCGTGGGAACAGTGGTGTGGGGGGGCGCCACCGGCCATGGTACTGGCCCGTCGTAGTTACCCAGTGTAGTGCCGACCGCAGTGAGTGCGGTCAGCGCTACACATTTACACAGGACCGGCGCTAGGCATCCCAGCACCGGTACTGTGCTGCACAGCCGAGCCCCTTCCCTCCCTCTGAGCGCTTGCCCAATAGCGCCAGAAGGAGGGTGGAAGGCAGGTGGGCTCAGGTTGTGCTAACACACACATCAACGCCGCGTGGCGGCGGCGATGTGTGTGTTAATCAGCAGCCAATGAGAGTCAGACAGACTCTCATTGGCTGCTGCTGCTGCTGCACACAAATCTCCGCCAGTGCTGGCGGAGATATGTGTGTTAAACAGCAGCCAATGAGAGTCAGATAGACTTCTGGCTCCTGCAGTGTGTAATGGGAGAGACATCATGACGTCTCTCCCATGATGCAAAGCATGCCAGCCTGGGAGGGCTGACATGCGGATGTCACTGCGGTGGGAGCCGGAGCATGGATGCAGGTAAGTTTTATTTTTATTTTATTTTTTTGCTATGTATTTGGGGGGGGCACCTCTACTGGGGGCAGTAATTTGGGGGAACCTCTACTGGGGGCACTAATTGTGGGGACTACTACTGGAGGCACCACTGGGGGGACCTCTACTTGGGGCACTAATCGGGGGGACTACTACTGGGGGCAGTAATTGGTGGCACCACTGGGGGGAACCTCTACTGGGGGCACTAATTGGGAGGACTACTACTGGAGGCACCACTGGGGGGACCTCTTCTGGGGGCACTAATCAGGGGGACTACTACTGGGCACTGCATCAGGGACCACTACTGGAGAGACTACTACTGGGGGCACTATATAAAGGGCACTGCATAGGGGGGACTACTACTGGGGGCACTGGATAGTGGGGACCACTACTGGGGGTCTGCATAAGGGGGACCACCACTATTTGGGGCACTGTATAAGGGTAACTAATGGGGAGCTACACAAGGGGGACCACTACTGTGAGCCTGCATAAGAGGGACCACTACTGGGGCACTGCATAGGACGGACTGTATAAGGAGCACTACAGGGGTTAAGGTGCATATGGAAAGGAATGTTAAGAGTGACGAGAAAGGGGTATATGTGTCCTGTAGACATTGTTAAGTGACCCTGCTCCTTGTGACCACGGCCATTTTTTTTGCGCGCATACGGGGGGGGGCTCCATTTTGAAATTTGCCCTGGCCTCCAAATACCCTAGTTACGCCACTGCTGGGCAATTAATTTTTCCCATAGTTAATAACATTGGATAACATTTTTCCTTCAGTAAATGAAATGATCTAGTAAAAACTGTATTTTGTGTTTACTCAGGTGTTTTTGTATTATATTCAGTTTTGTGTGTAGACCTGAAACAATAAGAGACAAATATGCAAAAATAGAAGAAATCCGTAAGGGCGCTAAATCAAGTCACTGGATATCGATCTCTTCACTCTTTCTTGCTAGCAGATTCCCCTCACGCACTCAACCATAACTGGAGACTTCCTCTCAAAAGAGACGGATACAGAGAGCGATAGTGGTTTTTATGTACACCCACTTTAAGACACACTGCAGCTACCACTGAGTACAAGAACAGGCAAATACTGACCTATTAGGAGGTCATATTAACCAGCCGATTGAGACCCTATGCTGATAATTCAGGACACTCGGCACCTGCACTCAGGGCAAAATACAGTGGCTCACCGGAGATAATTATTGGCTTAATTAGCCTTGCCTAAGACTTTTAATTCTATGCTGCAAATGCAGACTATGAGGGGTATTCAATATGAAACGTTAACTTCCCTGGCGAAGTTAACGTTTCATATCAGAGTTTTTTCCTGCGAAAAGGTATGGTGCGCGCTCCCGCTTATCCCCGTATTCAATATCAAATTAACGAAAACGGGAAACTCCGAAGTTGGATTTGCGTAAAGTTACGAATTTTTCCTTAAAATAATTGTAAGACCCCCCTAAAGTTGTAAAAACATGGGGGAACACTATGGGTACCCCAGTTTTAGCCTTTAATTGAAAGTCGGGGATTTAAATAGCCGCAGCAGGTGTTTTTTTCCCGACATTGAAGAAGTGATGCAGAAGAGCACTTAGGTTATTTTTTTCGGTTTTTTAAGTGGTCCCATCAAATTTGGGGTACATGAAAATGGGTACTAGCATATTGTGGTGTCCCTAAAGTAAGTTTTTAAAAATTCTGCATTTATGCACCTGCCGCTATAATTCTATTCTAGAAAACATCTGCCGCATACATGCAGAATAGCCCTGAACCTATTTCCCTATTGTTTAACAATTTTTTCCCATTTTATTTTTGCAACCCAATTTTTAAATTAATTTTTTAGGGTGTCCCTATTTTTTGAAAAAACTTTTTTTGACACAGTTCTTTTTTAAATGTCAATGTCAGGGGTGCAGGCTATTTTTTTTAAGCCTGCACCCCTAAACCCCAATGCTGCACTTTTTTTCGACACCTATTCAATGGTGAAAAGTTATCCCCTTTTTTTTAACTTCGACTTTTCAAAAATGCGATAAGTCTTTGATATTGAATACACTGTAAAAGTAAAACCTGCGATAATGACATCATAATTGCGATATTAACGCAAAAACGATGTTATCGCTCCCATATTGAATACCCCTGTATATATTTTCTTACAGCATAGATACAAATGACCTTCAATTTTCTTACAACTGAGTAACAAATAAGGATAAACTTCTATTGCATTCAACTGCTACAATTGCAAATAACATTGTTAGCTACTACTACAATTACCTGTGACTGAGCAATGAAATAAGGAAAATTATCTATTGCATTTATGTTGCTATCATTAAGGATGTTCAGCTCGGTTAGTCAGCAATATCCTTTAGGGATGCATCCTAATTTGATTTAGTCATATCTTTAACATACTGTACACCTTTTAGGACCCATTGCTACTTGATTATGATAATGATAATGATGAGCATATTTTAGGAGACATGCGACTCAAAATACAGATGGAGAAATGTAAGAGTACCCAGCAGTCAGGACACCAGGAAAGAGCTACAGGTTGAGTCCCCTATATCCAAATATTCTGAAGTACGGAATATTTTTAGCATGACTGAGATAGTGAAATTTTTGATGGTTCAATGTAAACAAACTTTGTTTAAAGCACAAAATTATTTTAAATATTGTATCAAATTACCTTCTAGCTCTGTGTATAAAGTGTATTTGAAACATAAAGGAATTTCAAGTATGTACAGAAACTTTGTTTGAGCCACAAAATTACTGAAAATATTGTATAAAATTACCTGCAGGCTGTGTGTATAAGGTGTATTTATAACACATAAATGCATTCAGCGTTTACATTTGGGTACCATTCCCAAGATATTTCATTATGGTATACAAATATTCCAAAATGCGGAATATTCCAATATCCAAAATACCCCTGGTCCCGAGCATTTTGGATATGGGAGACTCAACCTGTACTTAGCCTGACACCAACATCACCTAGAAAGTTGGGGGTTCCCCATACTGTAAATTGCATGCTTAAATTACATAATTATCTCTGGAGGGACACCACACTAAGAAATATATTTTTTTATTCTATGATAACGAGAATTGTTATATAAGCTACACAATTTAGAGTGGCAAACGAGAATGATCACAATGTGTATGCAAATAGGATTGTTAGAAATATTTGGTGTATCATTTTGATGTTACATTGTAACAATTGTTTCTAGTACCTCCACATAACAGCACCACATAGAAATTGTCCAAAATTGGTGTTCAAACTATTTTTATCCACACAAATATTAGTATTTTATTTCTTTACCATTAAATAGGAGCACAGTGGCACTTCGGGAGTAGCAGTGGTATATTCATGTACCGTTCAGTTCTTGGCTAATTTATACCAGTAGTAGTCCGACCAATTAGTGCCCCCAGTAGTATTTTAAAGAAAGACCAGGGAGCTTATGCAATAGATTGCGAGCTGCAGCTGCTGTGGGAACTCCTGTGAGTCTTCCTGTATGTTTAAAGCGGCAATCATTTTAAAGGCAAAACAAATTGAATAAGGTATATATAGATGTTCAGGGAGAGGGGTCAGTATGCTTCTAATGATGATAATTGCATCTGAAATGTGCTAAGCATTGATATTGGACCCCATAAGGACTTCATTGTGAATGTAGCAGCACCAACCAGGGATTGTAACTAGAGATGTGCGCCGACCCCCGTGTTTTGGTTTTGGATCTGCATCTCCTTCAAGGTTTTGGATCTGGATTTTGTTTTACAAAAACACCCTTGCGTGTTTTGTTTTTGGATCTGTATTTTTTCTAAAAAATAACATAAAAACAGCTGAAATCACATCATTTGGGCATGTTTTTGTTCCTACAGTATTATTAACCTCAATAACATTTATTTCCAGTCAATTTTGACCACCACACAGCTCACAATATTGATTTAATCCAGTTTAGGCCAAAAGGTTACATTGTGTTAGCCTGCTGAATAAGCTAAGCGACAGCAGTGGGCGGCACTAACATGTGGCAGTTCAGCTTCCAACATGGCACAGAGTGGCATTGCATTGGCAGACAGGCTGGTAGTTTAATAAACTATAAAATTAAAAATGTCAAGCAGCAGTGCCCCAAACAGCACATTATGCAAAGAAAAGAGGTGCAAGATGGCATTGTCCTTCGGCCCTTCCGCCCACCCTTATGTTGTATATAGTAAACAGGACATTCACAGTTTAACAAACCAATCACTTCAGTGACAGGGACTGCATTTGTGGCTGAAGCGATTGGTTTGTTTGGGCCCCCACAAAACAAGCTACCAACAGGCAGCTGACATTGATGGCAATGAACTCTCCATGCACAAACTGGCTTTACAGAGGCAAGATGTTGTCACCATCATCATCATCATCATCCAATTCCTCACTCTCATCAGTGTGTATATCATCTTCACCAAGCAGGCTGTTACAGTCATGTAATCTTGCATTTGTCCTGTTCCATGTGTCCACATATCTGTGGTTAAGTGGACAGTGGGTACAACAGCATTTTGGAGGACATTAATTTTTTTTTTCTTAACGTCCCTGTACAGGCTGGGAATTGCTTTTCTAGTGAAGTGGAAACTAGATGGGCTTTGGTAGCGGGGACACAGGACCTCAATTAACTGCTGCACTAATGGCAGATATTGGAGGCACATCTAATATGGTGTCAGTGATCCACTGTGCAACTGGGTGACTGCTGTCATACTTGCTCCCCCTTGCAAAGGATTGTTTAACAGTCAATTGTTGTTTTAACTACTACTAGTAATCTTCCTGGTCCCATTCTGGGATGAAGATCCACTCCTAGCAGCAGGCATAGCGCTCAAGGGTTCTTCTGAGGAATTCAGGATAGGGGAGGACTGAATTAATCTTATCAAATTGGATGCAGGACTAGTTCCAATCATGATTGAGGATATTGTTGATGAAGGTGTTGGTGGTGAAGATGGCATGTGCTTGGATATAGTAGAAAGAAGGGAGCTAGCTGATGCTGGACTGCTTGTAGCCAAAAGTTTCTGAATTTTGCAAACATTTCAGATGGATGTGCTGTAGATTATGTAACAGGGAGGAGGTTACTCTGGCATGACCATGTGTACAGATGGCTTGATAATTGTTGCCCGGATTTGAGTAGAAATGATCCCACACATAAGAAGTGGGGTTTTTATGTTTTATGCCCAGGCATGACAATGGGATTTTCCTTATCATGGGCAAGAACTGTTTCCACTGGGGCCTGATTTACACAAACATCCTCATCAGCATCCTTATTAGCGTCAGCTACACAAATATTCTCCTCATAATGGTTCACTTCCACAGAAGCATCCTCGATTTCTATGTCATCATGTTGGCTTGTGCTTATGCAGAATACAATTACATACATTTGCACTAAAACCAATGTTTTAACATGTGAAGTCCACAATACTTATCAGGAAAAAAAGTTCCTTTTTCTTGATGAGTTTTGTGGACTTCACATGTTGAGACATTGGTTTTGGCACATATTTATGTCATTATATTCTGCACATGTACCATTTTTGAGTTAAGGTGACCCTGTTTCATTTAGACATTTTTGCAGCTTTTATCATATTTGGTCCAAAAGGGCTTGGTGGTAATTTTTTCTATTTTGACTTGTGCTGCTCATCCCCGCATTTGCAGAGGATGTGGTGGAAGGAGGCTCCTCTTCCAGTACAGTTTTGGAAAGGTCAGACTCAGACATGGCATGTGCCAACACACTTAGACTCTCCTCAGGGATTTGTGACATTTCTGAGTTGGTTCCTGTGCCTTAACGATTTAGATTTTTTTTTAAACATCTACAGGGCGAAGGGCTTACATCATCAGAAGAGGCAGAAACACCAGTCATAAATAAAGGCCAAGGTCTTAACCTTTCCTTGCCACTTTGTGTGGTGAAAGGCATATTGCCAATTTTGTCTTTCTGCAGCTAACTTTCCCTTTGTTGTTTTTTCTTTACCACGGTAAAAGATTGGTTCTTTTAGATGCCCTAACTAAAGCCCTGTATACCCTTGGGCACCAGCTTTAGTAGATGATGTAGACTGACTAGTATTGTCATGACTGGTGGCACTGGCAGCAGCTCCAGCACTAGTATGCGGTTCCTGCTCTCCTCTCAACTGATCATTCTCCATATCAACAAACATGGAGGAAGTTGGGTCCAGCACACACGTCAAATTGTACGAATTTTAAATTTTACACTGTGGTATCAAAGATGTACAGTGTCACCATATTTTTTTATGAATAATACACTGCGTTTCCCCTTACAGTGTCACAATACGTGTTGAATATTACACTGCATTTCCACTTACAGTTTCACAATATTTTTTTAGAAATATATTACACTGTGGTACAGGTTGAGTCTCCCATATCCAAAATGCTTGGGACCAGGGGTATTTTGGATAACGGAATATTCCGTATTTTGGAATATTTGCATATCATAATGAAAGTTCTTGAGAATGGGACCCCAATATACACACAGAATGCATTTATGTGTTATATACACCTTATACATACAGCCTGCAGGTAATTGTATACAATATTTTCAATAATTTTGTGGCTCAAGCAAAGCTTATGTACAGAAATTAAATTCATTTATGTTTCATAAACACCTTATACACACAGCCTGCAGGTAATTTTATACAATATTTTTAATAATTTGTGCCTTAGACAAAGTTTGTGTACATTGAACCATCAAAAATCAAAGGTTTCATTATCTCAGTCATTCCAAAATTATTCCGTATTTTGGAATATTTGGATATGGGAGACTCAACCTGTATTACTGACCAACAGTGTCACAATGCTTTTAAGAATAATATTACACTGCTGTATTACTGACCAACGGCATCACTCACAATACTTAATTATACACTGCAGTAGGATGAACCTGAAGTGTCACTCACAATATGGCCAGCAGCGTCAGTGTTTTGGATACAGTAATGACATACAGTGTCACAGTGTGGGGTAAAGCACAAAAAAAATATTTTTAACTTGTTTTGAACTTACTATTATTTAAAAACTTTTAGCTAGTTTTTTTACACAAAAACCCTGGATTAGCAAAGCAATGATAAATAACACAGCCCCCTGGACAGAGCACAGCACACCCTGTCTGGATTGGACAACACAGCCCAGCCCAGCACACTCCTGTATTGGACAACACAGCCCCCCTTGGACAAAGCATAGCCCTGACAGCCCAGAGCTCAGCAAGCAAATGGTGCCGATCAATGCGGGGAAGGACTTATATACAATCCAAAACCCTTGAGAATCCGACAGTGGGATGATGACGTTTTTCCTCATTTTGGGAACCAAGTTAGGCGGGAAAAACACGAGCCGGACTCAGATCACGGCCTGGATTGCAAAGTTCGGGTGGGTCTGGTTCTCAGAGAATCAGACCCGCTCATCTCTAATTGTAACTACTGGTTTCCGAGACCTGTTTGTACTACCTATCCCTGTTTCATCAGGTAGTGTTGAATGTGTTACGTTGTTGAAAAAGCTGTTCCTGGAAAATGTACCCTTTGTGGTTTAAGTTGCTTTTACAACCTTTGAAAATGTGAGTATATGAATAAATTTTATCCTTTTTGAAAAAAAAGGTTGCACTACTGCTCGTTCTCAGTTTACTTTTGAGCTTATCCATATTAAGGTTTATGAAAGTGGAAACTTTTTTGGATGTGGATTATTATGACCACTTACCAGTTTATGCTTTAAAGGAAGCTAAGAATTGTGGGACCATTATGTACTGAACATTGCATTGAAATATACAGAAAGTAAGACAAACTCCTAATTTGGAATGTCTGTGACACTAATGGGCTCCAAATTTGTTTGTTCATGACACACACTAAAGTGATTATATTAGTGTATTCGCTTATGTAACCTCAAATTGCGCCATATTGAGATTTTATTTTTATTGTACACACTTTTTCTGGAGGATTGGAGAGTAATCCCATGAGACTCTGCAAAAGGGGTCAGAGTAGCATGTGTTGAGCTCTGATTGGAGGAGCCCATTACATGCTCTTCTAACCTGTGGAGATCAGCAGCAGCACAGCCTCATGGGAAGGACTCATTGTGAGGCTGTGCTGCTCAGCCAGCTGACTGAGGTGGCTGCGGCTTCTTGTGAGTACACTGTGAAATAATGTGGTACTGTAATGTGGTAAAATGTGGCAGTACACTGTGACAAAATGTGTGGGTACTCAGTGGCAAACGCAGGATTTCTAGAGGGGGGTTTTCAAATGCTTGATTTTAGAGCGAGTGTGGCCAGTCCATGAAAAGGACATAATTAGCACTTATCAAGCATTAATATGTTACATACAAAGTATATTGTGTGTCATAATTCCAGCATATACAGGACCAGCGATCACAGTAAGCCATTAGATGCGGCAGTAGGACCACCCTGTCTGAGCAGAATGTTTTTCTTCACACGTGGGCATCATTCCTGAACATTGGAGCAACTCAGAGTCTGGGGGAGCAGCAGAAGAACCTAGCACTGTCCTGGACATATATATATATATATATATATATATGTACATATTGGTCTCCTTATGTACTGGATAGTGTATTATTATACAGTATTAATAATTAACCCTATTGATGGTCTATAGCATTGCACCCCTAGCAGTGCATGTTTTCCACATCTCCTAGTTGGTGCACAGGTGTATTTATTACTGGCTGACACATTTTGAAAGATCCACAGGTGGTGCCAATCATTTCATTTGTGATACTGAGAAGAACATGCAGCACTAGTAACATTCTATTACATTACTATTTCTATTGTGGTCATAGTGTGTGCTAGGGAGGGGGGTTTCCAGGCAGCCAGAAATCCCCCCTGCGTTTGCCTATGGTACTAGTGTGGCATAATGTGTGGGGCACTATATTGTTTCATAATGTGAATGCACTACAGTGTGGCATAATGTGAATGCACTACTGTGGTATAATGTGTGGTCACTACAGCATGGCATAATATAAATGCACTACAGTGTGGCATAATGTAAGAAAGAAGTGATGAGGGCAATTTTGGTGGTGGTGTGAGAAAGTCAGCAGTTTTGCACATTTATTCACGGCACAGACATCAGGCAGGCGGAAGGAAGCAGAGCCAGAAGTGTCTGAGGCAAGATAAGAGGCTGACAAAAACTGCTTCAAGGTTAGACCTGACCAAATGGTAGTACATGTGTAGTGGTCTCACTTACCCACAACTGGCCAGAATCACAAGGGTTACTGGGCATCACACTGCTTTCTCTCTGCACTGAACTCTGCATACTCACCACTACCTATCTGGACTATTCTCTTGACGCTTCCAAACTAAACTCTGCAAGGCATCCATGCCCACCACAACATCCCTTGCCCACAGTGCTCTATTTTATATAGATTGAGAGTTTGAGTATCATAGATTATGTCACTATAAACCAGTCTCCATTTTTAGGCCTCTATTATTGCCTTCCCCTGTGGGTGCTTCATGCTCCAGTCCACCACTGGTAAATGGTGTTAATTAATATGAAGGGTTTTTTTTCATGAGACTGATGGAGGTAATAAGGTGGTTAATGTACATTAATGGAATTACATCTGATGATGATTAAATAATCTGGAGGGTTAATAGGCATGGATATTTTTAAAAAACTTCAGTCAGTAAATGATTGTATTTTTGAGGGAATGTTTAGTTTGTTTTCTAGGTATTGTTCATGCCTTTTCCACAATTGAAGATAGACATTATTGGTGCTATATTTACTAAGCTGTGGATCTTCAAAGCTGCCAATTTTTGCCCAGGGGATTTAGAATGTCAGTAATAGCAAATGCAATATTTGCACATTCGATATTATCGCCGTTTTAAATCCTGTGTACAAAACCGTTTTGGAAACCAGCAGCTCAGTAATTATAGCCCATGGAACCTTTGCATATGGACACTTTTTCAGGGAAGCTCTTCTAAAACATGCTGAAAACAGATATAGAACCGACGAGATTAGACATAAGGAGACTTCTCAAGCATAAATTAAATTCAATGTTTCCTGAACTGTTTTCTGTATTCCTTTGTATTGAAAAAGAACATAGTATACTAAATTTACTGAGCTGATATTGTATTTAGTCAACTGGTCTTCCAACGTAGATATCCAACAAACTAGAACCAGTTCTTCCTGCCATGGTTAAGGTAGACTGGGTTGCTTTGATTGCAAATTTATTGGCATAAAATGAATTGGTTTAGAAAATGCTCATGAAGCAAAGTCCGGAACATTCTGGACGTTTTCTACACTGTAAAAAAAAAAAAATTGAAAACGTTCGCCCTTCGTTTGGAACCTACAACTTCTTACTTTTGGAGTATTGTTAGTGCCTCAGTGAAGAGGGATCTGTGGAGGAGAGCAGGAAAGAAACAATTTGGTACATATTTAAACTTCAAATTCTATTACATAAACCAATTTGAAGTAATTTGTCCCTCCCATTGTTAGTTCTCTTTCCTTCTTGGCCTGTTTAACTCTTGTTAGAGGAATGGAGTCTATGGGGGCTTATATAATAGCCAGCAAGATTCAGGCACGTGCGCTACAAGTCTGCCAGCTATTACATAGATATGTAGTTATGTGACCAGCGGCCGCAAGGTGTTTTTGTTTTTATCTAAACAGTAAACATTTATACTGTCCTCTCCTCTTACTCAAGGCATCTATTCTATTTTTTAATCAATAGAAAATACAGCTGCATCACTAGTGGTCCTTTATAAGTTCTGACCTCAGGCTTATCTACTTTAGTAAAAAAAAGGTAAAGAGAATAGTCGGGTAACTGCATATTTTCTCTCAGTGTAAACAGACCTGCCTTATTGTAGCTCACACTAAAATGGGTTATAATAAATGTGATGGTTTCAGGTGCCTCTCTTCTGCTTCGGGAGACAGCATGGTGTGATCCTTGCCAGCCATCTCAGCAGCTACAGGACTCTACTCGGTGGGGAACCTTCTTATGGAGGGATCGGCATGTCCCTGGTAAAGAGTTTGGTAAGTAAAATACTGAAGACAAACGCACAACCTTAGGGTTTATTTATTAAGCCAGCTCCAAAATTACAAATTATGTTATTGCTGCTCATCGCAGCGCAGTGGTGTAAGTTCAACCCAGGCACCCAGAAACAAAGTATTAAAGGGCTGAGATGGTGACTCTATCCTAGTGTGACCTGTGAGACAGGAGTGAAGGTCCTTCAGAGAAGCTAGGAATGTGGTTCCTCCCAATTATTAATTTGTTTAATCTTTTTTAGATATTTTTTTTTTGTTGGTTTCCTATATTGTAGCTATATTCAGATTGTACTTAAAAGGGGTACAGCCAAACTCAATTTATATTATGAACAAAATACGAGATAATATGCTAGATGGCACACATTAGAAACTTACAAGTAGTTGGGGGAATGGCACATGTGCTGGATGTTCGATAACGTTCATCTAGCTCATGTAGGACAATCATCACGTGTGTACGGTCCATTAAAGAGAGATTTCTCTCTTCTAAGTTGTAAAACTCAGATGAGATAGCAAACTTGAATCAACTCACCATTGGGACAACTCGGAAGTACTTGTCACCTAAAAGATATAGGGGGTCATTCAGACCCGGTCGTTAGCGCCGATGTGCTCGGACTGGGTCGATGGCCCCCCACAGAGCAGGCGCACGACGGCGCCGTCGTGCGTATGCGTGAGACCCGCTACGACCGTCAGCGCCGGTTGTAGCGGGTCTCGATCCAAAGGGGGCAAGCTGTCGATGTTGATTGACAGCTCGCCCCGTTTGGAAGGCGGGCCGGGGGGGTGGCAGCCCAAATGGAGGCGTTCCCATGGGAACGCCTACCGTTTGGGGGCGGCCCCACTGACATCACTAGTGATGTCAGTGGAGAGCTTCCGGCTTAGACAGAGCCAGAAGCTCTCCGGGCTTACGACAAGGGAGACCCTACCCTAGGGTCTCGTCGTAAGCCCCGATGGTCGCGATGGTCTGACCATCGCGACCATCATGAGAGCGGTCGTTAGAGCTGTGGGTGTTAACCCACAGCCTAACGACAGAAACAGAGGCGGCTGGTCAGGATGCAAGTGGCCGCCCAGTTTCTGAGCGACCGCTTGCATCCTCCGACCACCTCTGAATGAGGCCCATAATCTCTCAAATTCACCAAGAATCAGGATGACAAGCTCGGATGAGATGACAGCAAACTCTCTGCCAAACTGACTTTTCAAACTCTCCACCTCTTGAGCTGCGAGTTTGGCAGAAACACACACAAATCATTGTGATTTGTGTATGTTTCTGCCTGTAAATAGTTAAAATAGGGTTAATTTTTTTTTTTTTTTAAATAACATAGCGCCCCCCCCCCCCCCCCAAAAAAAAAAGAAGCATAACCAGCCCTGGACTTGTCAGCTAGTCCTGGTTCCTAAAATTATGCAGAGCAAAACTAGTAGGGTTCCACCATAATTTAGGAACCAGCACCAGGCTCCTGCAGTGATTAACATCACCTGCATTAATACTATTTATATGTGGAGAGTAGCCTATAGTTTTGCTTTTGCAATTCATATATTTCTCCCCATAGTATGTTTAGAGGTAGTTCCATAGCAATGGATTATAGAAGTTTGTTTTTTTTGTAGATCTTTAACACACCAGTAAAGCCTTTTTATATAATGTGGAAAGAGGCCTCTGTATTAATAAGTGGTTTACGCAATCTGAGGCTGGAGTAAACCAACTGGGATTGCTTTTCAGAGTTTGGTACATAGGGGTTAGACCATAGTCCCCATTGATAATAATGGGGACTGTGTTCTGTACTGGTAGTCCGCCTTTTAGTATACAAATTTGTATTTCACTATTTAGGCCAGGGGTGCTCGACATGCAGCTTTCCAGCTGTCCAGCCACATCCCAGCCTGTCCTGACAGTTTTGCTATTAGGGAACGCAAAAACTGTGGCAGTGAATGCTGGCATGTGAAGGTCCACAACAGGTGGAGGACCGCATATTGAGCATACAATTTTTCTTTATTGACTTACACGTGTCCTGTATTTGCTAAACAATTACAGAAGATGCATCCTCGTCTTTACTGCAGTCATGCCAAACAGCCCCTCTCGGTGCACCTGGTCCCAAGAGACGTTTTGAGTCTTTTTTTGCCGAAAATTCATCTAAGTGGTCAATCTAATTAAGCGCAAGTTGCTGTTTTTTCTGCTAAATCATTTTGCAATCAAATTAGAAACTTGCATTGAACCAAACAGAGTAAACTCACATATTTCCATTCGCACCTCCTTGAAGGTGTGAAATGGTCGAGGAAAATCTTTATTGTTATAAGGCTAAAATGTCGGGACAGCACGCAATACCCCTTGGACATCCCCCTCAAATGACTAATTAGGCAATTTGAAGTTTCCAATTAGCTTAGTCTAATAATTACATGTAATTTTTGGGGGTTTAAAAAAAATGGTCTCAAATTACCCCAAAACCAGCTATTTTGTTGCTTTATGCTCCTCAAATTTAGAGTTGTTTTTTCTTTTTAAAAACAATTGCCTTTTATATCTTTTTACAGTTTTTTTTATGTCACCTCAAAGAACCCCAGAAGCATCTTTTTTCCAATTTGAGTCCTGGTACAACTTACCCTTGTTAACTCTCTTTTTTCGAAATCCATAGGGAGACATTGCGGGGTAAGTGGTACTTGGAGGACCAGACACCAACAGCAATGCTTTTTCTGTCCCGGGATGCTCCGGTCCTTTCCCCTAAACCCCGCCCACAGCTGGAAGGCAACTCAGTTTTGTCAACAAGCCCAAGGCAGGAGCAGGATAGGAGAGAAGGAGGACTGGTACACTTAAGAATCACACTCTCACACAGTGAAGGAAACTGGTGACCAAGAAACCAGGAGTGTCAGGGTGCGTGAGAGAAAACAGAGAGAGTTAACAAGGGTAAGTTTTATCATAACTCTTCTTTTCTTCTTCAGGGTCCATAGGGCTCCACAGGAAGACATTGGGGATGTCCCAAAGCAGTTCAAGGGCAGGGACGCTCCTGAGCTGAGAGGAGAATACAGCATCCAAAAGGAAGCACCCTGGGAGGCAAATGTATCAAAGACATAGAACCTATGAAAGGTGTGGATGAAAGACCACACCTTGCATAGTTGTCCAGCAGACGCACCACGTTGGGCAGCCCACGAGGGACCCACAGAGCGAGTTGAATGAGCAGACATGGTATCCGGCACAGGAAGGCCAGTTTCCGTGTAAACCTGTGAGATAGTCATGCGAAGCCATCTGGCCAGAGTTTGTTTGTTAGCTGGCCAGCCCTTCTTATAGAATCCATATAGGACAAAGAGGGAATCCGTTTTCCTCATGGAACTAGTATGGTCCACGTAGATCCTCAGAGCATGGACCACATCCAAGGAGGCCTCATCTACCAAAAGGTCTGGTGATTGGAAGGCCGAAACTACAATTTCCTCATTAAGGTGGAAACAAGAGACCACCTTGGAAAGGAAACCAGGACAAGTTTGAAGGATGGCCCTGTCCTGATGAAAGATCAGAAATGGGGAGTGACAGGAAAGTGCCCCCAAATCTGATACAATGTGGGCAGATGTGAAAGCCAAAAGAAACAGAGTCTTTGCAGTGAGCCATTTGATGTCTACTTATTTCAGGGGTTCAAATGGAGACCCCTGAAGTGCAAGGAGAACCACTAACAAATGCCACGGAGTCACTGGAGGGACAAAGAGAGGATGAATACAGAGGACACCCTAAAGGAAGGTGTGAATATCTGGCAGTGGAGCAAATCTGCACTGGAACCAGATGGACCAAGCAGAGACTTGCACTTTCAGAGAGGCCAGGTGGAGTCCAAGATCTAATCCAGCCTGAAGGAAGGCCAGAATTCTAGAAACCCAAAAAACCTGAGGGTCATAGCTTCTGTAGCACACCACTGGAAGTATGTATGCCACACCCGGTGATAGATCCGGGTGGAGGCCAGTTTACATGCTCTGAGCATAGTCTGAACCATAAAGTTAGAAAACCCTTTAGACTTCAGGAGGGATGTCTGAAGAACCACGCCATCGAAGACAGACGAGGCATGTCCGGAAGCAGACAGGGACCCCGAGACACCAGATCTGGGCATAGAGGAAGCGGGAATGGAGAGTCTATGGAGAGACTCTGAAGGTCATTGTACCAATGATGTATGGACCAAACCAAAGCTACCAGCAGAACTGTCCCCCATCCTGCTTGATTTTTCCAAGGACCCGAGGATGGAGAGAGACTGGAGGGTAGAGATATGCCAGGTGCAAGGTCCACTTCACTGACAAGGCATCTACGAAGGCTGCTTCGGGGTCTCTTGTCCTGGACACATATGCCAGAGTTTTGTGTTTGTGTCGTGAGGCCATGAGGTCCACATCTGGTAGGCCCCATTTTTTGAACAGGAGTTGAAAGACTTCTGGGTGTAGATACTACTCCATGGCATGCACGTCATGACAGCTGAGGAAATCTACATCCCTATTGAGAATCCCCAGAATGAAGACTGCAGAAATAACTGAGAGGAGACGTTCAGCTCATGTGAGGATGCGTGTCACTTCTATCATTGTCAACCAACTGCAAATGCCTCCCTGTGATTGAGGTAGGCCACCGCTGTGGCGTTGTCAGACTCTACTTGTACTGGCCTGCTCCAGAGAATGTCCTGATCCAAAGTGAGGGCTCTGTAGATGGCCCGGAGATCCAGGACGTTAATTGGGAGGACCCTCTCTGTGGGAGTCCAATGTCCCTGGAAGGAGTGCTGGCCTGTCACTGGCCTCACCCACGGAGACTTGCATCCATGGTGAGGAGCACCCAATCCAGTATCCAGAAGGGATGTTCAAGTGGGACATTTGTAACCACCACTAGAGAGAGGTAGGCAAACCTCTGGAGAGAGGACCATCATCTGGGATCTGATCAGATGAGGCAGCCCATTCCACCTGAATAGGATAGTGTTGTAGGGGCCTGGAGTGGAACTGAGTGAACTCCACCATGTCGAAGGTGGATACCATGGATCCCAAGGTCTGCATTGCTGAGTGAATTGACACTCTGAAACTGTGCAGTAACCTGAACACTTCGTGCTGCAGTGCAGAGATTTTTTCTGCTGACAGGAAGATTCTCTGAGCCCAAGAATCCAGGAAGGCTCCCAGATGTATCATCCTTTGAGAAGGGGTCAGGGAAGACTTTTTCCAATTGATCAGCCAGCCTTGTGTTTGTAGAAAGGCAATGTTTATCTGAAGATGGCAGTGAAGATCTCTGGAGATCTTGCTAATAGCAAGAGATAATCCAAGTATGGGTGCAGTCTGATCCCCTGATGACAAAGGTGGGCCGCCATAACTGCTATGATCTCAGTAAAGACATTTGGAGCTGTAGAAAGCCCAAATGGCAAAGCTTGCAATTGGAAATGTTGCTGTAGGACAGAAAACTGAAGATACCACTGATGAGAGGGTGCTATACGTACATGTAGGCAAGCATCCTGAATATCCAGAGACAGCAAGATAAACTTGTTCAGAGACCTGAGGTTGAGGATAGGCCGAAGAGACCCATTGGGCTTCTGAACCAAAAAATGATGACATGAGGGCAGCAAGGGCTGAATTGCCTTCTGGAGGTGGAGGTCTTTGCCTGGGTCCAATGGAGGGCCCTGTGAAAAATAACTGCTGGGGGCAGCCACCTGTAGTGGTCTGACATCAGAACTGGATGAACTGAAGAAGTCAGCCTCCCACCCACTCTAGGATCCCCCAGGTGGAGGCGTACCCAGTCAGGCTGAAGGCTTGTCCTCAGATTTGGTAGCTGGATGTCTAGTAGCCCAGGCCTGTTTGGCCCTAGGCTTGGAGGCCTTTGTGGTTGCAGACTGCCTTGGAAAGGACTGACATTTAGCTTTTCCCTGTAGATGAAAGGATGACATCCAAGGCCTCGTAGGTGATGCAGAGGGCAAGACAGCAGTCTTAGAAGCTGCCAAGGTAGACACAATATTGTCCAATTCTGGGCCAAACAGGATCTCCCCAGAGTAAGGCAGAGACTCCAAAGCCTTTTTAGAGTCGGAGTCTGCCTTCCATGACCAAAGCCAAATGATATGGCTGGCTACCACCAAAGTAGAAGATGCCTTGGAAGCTATGAGACCAGTATCCAAAGCTACTTCTCCTAAATATGAGGCTGCATCCTTAATGTGCGAGATGTAGGACAGCTGTTCCCGAGAAGCATCAGAGGGAAATGTGTCTTCTAGGGCCTGAGCACACCTCTCAATGGCTTTTGCCACCCAGGCCATAGCTTTCCAAGGACCCGAGGATGGAGGGAGACTGGAGGGAAGAGATACGCCAGGTGGAAGGTCCACTTCACTGACAAGGCATCTACGAAGGCTGCTTCGGTATCTCTTGTCCTGGACACTTACGCCAGAGTTTTATGATTGTGTCGTGAGGCCATGAGGTCCACATCTGGTAGGCCCCATTTTTTGAACAGGAGTTGAAAAACTTCTGGGTGTAGATGCACATCATGACAGCTGAGGAAATCTGCTTCCCTATATAGACTGCACATAGACTCAGGTTCCCTTACCTGTCCCCTTGAGTCCTGGTTGCAGTTTGGGGTCCAAAAGAGCCACGCTAGCTAGGTCCCCCCAGAGCCCCGCTGAGAGTACCTAGCCTATAGCTGGAGAAGTGGAGTGATGGAGCAGCAGTGCAGACGCACAGAGGACCATCTAGCACTACTTGCTGTTATCGCAAAATAAAATAAAAAAGTTAATCACAAAACAAAGCTTGGGCTGCTTAAAAGTAGCCCCACTGTAGAACGGTGATCCAGCTCCTGCTGGACACCAACGAAAACGGAGTTACCTTCAGGCTGTGGACGGAGTATAGGGGTAAGAACCTAGAACAGAAAAAGCTTTGCTGTTGGTGTCCGGTCCTCCAAGTACCACCTACACCCCAATGTCTCCCTGTGGAGCCCTATGGACCCTGAAGAAGAAAGAAGTTTGCTTTTCATAATTTTATGTTTAAATGCACAAATCAGCCATTTAACATTGTTTAAATACTTCCAGAACTAACAGCCTCCTGTATGATTCTGCCAAAAATTCCCAGTTTTTTGGGGTCCAGGAAGTTCACTTAACTTTTTCATGCACTTCTCTCACATTGCATTTAGCTGACAATTCACAAACCCCCACTGCGAATACTGCAAATAGGCATTTTTAATTGGATTTGAGAATTTTCGGGTGTGCGCACTCATGCAAAGTCTACAAGTTTCATAAAACAAATTCGCAACTCGTACCTAATTGGATTGACCCCTAAGTCGAAATGTGATGTGACTAAGACGCACCAGGAGACTGTGCTGATTAATTGTGTGTGCCGTGACACTTGTATAGCTGTGTGCAACTGAGTCTCACAATCAGCCTTCAAAGTGCTGCAATGCAGTGGCCGCAGTTTTTTCCCACACCAAGTTCCGTTTACAGTCTCAGTTGCATCAGATTAATCACCAGAATCTCCTGGTGCATTCTAGTCATATCGTATTGCAGCATAGACGCATTTTCTACAAAAAAAGATGCCCAACCCTAGCATAACAATAAAAATGTCAGGCGCAAGCCCTCCAACTGAGTGAGAATTTTTTTTTATTATTTTCTTATAGATTTTAGATCAATGGACTAGTGTCCAATATCCAATGACAGCAGCCCCTGCATTCAATATGGAAAAACTGGATCTACGATATAACATAAAAACTACAAATTATGCAGGAGACGCTAGCCAATTAAACAGTTTTTATTCACAAAAACACACAAATATAACATAAAAAAATCACACATAGTATCACATATACAAATATGCTTAAAAGGTTAAAAATCCAGGGTGAATAACCCCAGCCTTACACTTAATACAACACAAGAATGGTCTGAATGCCCTATCTTGAGCAGCATTTAGAAAACATTACCAATCTTTAAAAATAGCAACTTGTTGCAATGATGTTTCTCCTTGTATCTATAAGAAACAGACACCTCATAATAAATGTAACAACTTTGTATAGGGACATTTTCTCCAGTAGGTATGTAATGATTTGAACAGCTTGTTCCTCTGTATAGTTAGTATATTCCACCTTTTATAGTATGGACAATCCACTGGAACAGATATATACTTTAAAGCATAAGTTGGCAACTCCTCAATAAGAGATAGTAAAAACCTTTCCAGCTGGCTAATATTCCACTATAGACAGTTCAAATCCGATTACTATATTATTGCATAGTCCAGAACATTTTGCATAAGGTGTATACATGCAAACAAACAAAAAAATGTCTCTGTGGATCAGTACTTTGTATTGTGGCAGGGAGGGAAAAAAATGGAAAGGTGGTTGGCAAGTACTATTTTAGCATGCATGCATCCAGGGCCGGCAACAGAAATCTCAGGTCCCGGTCAGGGCCGGCAACAGATGTCTCTGGGGCCCCCACCTCCTCACCACCACCCCCAACCCCACCACCTACACATCCCTCCCCTGCCTGTGTGATGCATGATAATTTTAATTGAAAGATATGCCACTTTAAATAAATTAAACATAGACTATGACTTACCACACTGTCCCTCTGACACTGATGATGCAGGCTGTAGTTCTTGTCTGATGTCTTTACCAAGGTCTTCTTGTTGACGGTGATGTGGATGCCTCAGGTGTAGGATGGATGGTGTTTGCAGCCAGCCATTCTCAGGTTCAGCAGCTCCTTCAGTAAAAGTTGCATGGGAGGCTGTAATGGACGTGCGGCACAGTGACCTATGACATCACGCCACCGCGTCACCGACTGCAAGTTCACGCCTGGCCCGGGTTGCATCTGGCCAACCTGGCAGAGTCCAGTGCTGCCCGGGCCGGGCTATGAGGGAAATGCGCAGCGGCAGTGGTGGGCATGGGTCTCGGTATCCGCCGCACTGCACCGCCTGGATCAGTGAGTACACAACCCCAATTTGAGCCCTTATGGACCTAGGGGTCCCTCTGGACCTCGGGGCCCGTCTGGATCTCGGGGCCTGGTACAGGTGTCCCCTTAGTCTCCCCCTGTCGCCGGGCATGCATACATCTTACCACATAATAACTCCTTCACCAGCTTATCCTCCTCTATGTATTCTTTGACTTGTAGCATATTACTAGGCACAGTTGTATTGTAAGGTCAGCACATTACCACTCCTGCTTAGATGGAGAACTCCATGATCAGCACAATCTTGTGCATAGCAAAAAAAAGCTGAAAAAAGGAGATCCTTCTTTTAGTGCCAGCAGAGATGCGTATGCTCAATCCACTTCAAACAAAGTCACAAAATTTCTCCACAGGTGGGCTCAGTACGTGTTACGTGTTTCCCTGCCTCCTACCTCAGACAAAACAACAAGTGACTCAGTCCTGCTCGGCAGCCCTCTTATATTCGCAGCTGTGCAATACTTGTTATACCACCTCCATTCCACATTAGCTTCATCTGTACGGTCATTCTACAGGACATGTTTATTTAGTCACAAAATAACTCCCTATGTACATCTTTTTAGTAATCAACTAATTCATTATTAATAATTATAAGGGCACAGTCATGCCCTTATATTAAGGCTGCATCCCTGCAATTCTCCCATAGAGAAGGGGGGCATGGTGTTTAAGGGGCTACACCTCAAAAGCTGCTGGAGGTACAGAGCTTAAATTTGGCACAGGTCGGAAGAATTGTTGCTGGGTGCTGCATGCCAATTTTCAGGGCAAAAACATAAAAATTGAGGATTTGGGAGTAATCTAATGCTCCAACTGTCACTTTTTTCTGACATTCTCAATTAGGACCACTTTTCTGCTGTTCTCTATGGGGGATTTTTGGGAAGGCATAACTCAGGGTAGGGGCCGAATTTAGACTTGGGGTTTGTTTTATTAGGTAACTTTTGTACCAGGGTAGGTGCTTTTGGTGTTCAGGTAAATTAGAAAGTTACAGTTTTTAAACTATTACCTCAAGAATGTGCCATTAAATAGATAGGAAATTTCAACTTGTTGCACAGCCTCAGTAGGCGCCTCCAGCAGGTGTATTCACTGTGGCTTCACTTTCGTGCACAAAGATGGCCGTCGTTTGTGGGCTTTAGCAGTGGTGGGCTCAGGGATAAAGAAGTGGCCATAAGCTGCAGTGGGATCTGGGGGAACGGTGTGGGGGGATAGCGGGCGTCAGCTGTGGCCGGGACCCATGGATGGTAGCAGGCCTTAGCAGCGGTGGTGCGGGCAGCAGTGTGGATGGCCGTGGTGCAGGCATTAGGACCCAGGGGAGGTAGCAGCACACAGATGCAGGCTTGGATCTGGAAGATCCGTGGTGCCTGCTTCTTTGTTTAAAAAAAAAAATGGTGTGACACCACCCCCCGAAGACAACCAGCACCGGACTTTGAAGACCCAGTACTGGCTGTGCTAAATACAGGGGAAAAATGTTGTAGGGGTCCCCCGTTTCAACGTAACCAGCACTGGGCTCTGAGCCAGCCCTGGTTCTGGAAATACAGGGGGAAAAATGCATAGGGTCCCCCTGTATTTACCAGAACCAGCCCCAGACTCTTTTCTAGTGGAGGGGTGATGCCACAGACCTTTCACCGGGCCACTCCTGACCACTAGTCAGCCCAGGCCGGGGATCCTTGAGGAGCTGTGGACCCCCCTAAAAAGGGGTCCCCCTCTCCAGGGCATCACAGACCCAGGCTGATAGCCCGGGGCTATCCCCAGCACCTCTGGAGCAGTGGGTGTAGGGTTGATTGTGTAAAGTGTGGTGCAAGTAAAGAGTTAAAATATCGGCTTTTGCTTTTACTACAGTTCCCAGCAAGCCTCCCACACATGCTGGTACTTGGAGAACCACAAGTATCAGCATGCAAGGCATTACAGACCTACTGGTACCTGTAGTTCCACAGCAAAAGCAATTTTTAAAAAAATACATAACACACACACTGTAGAAAAGTAAACATTTTATCAAAACATACATGCACATACACATGCACACACTATCTCACATATTCACCTATGTATCCCTGTAGCCATTCTGTCCTCTTCTCCAGTAGATAATCCTATAGATTACCTGTAATAAAAAATCCATACTTACCTCCTCCTATGCATGGATCAGGTCCTCTTCAGACAATCCAGAGTCTAGGCAAAAAAACCCAAAAAACAGAGATACCCAGACCCACGTACATTAGTAGTGTTCTCTAAGAACATTACTACCCAAATAACAGCTCCACCCGGGAATTCAGTTCAGAAATCCCAGTGCGGAGCACTCATTGGCTGAGAGAGGCAAGCCTTCCGCCCCTCAGCCAATGAGCTGTTCTCACCATTGACTTAAATGGTGAGAACCAAGTGTGCCCTTTTCAAAAATGGCACCTCAGTGCCATTGTTAAAATCCAAAGACTGCCGCAACGAGTCAATCATGGCATACAACGTCATCAACCCACCCCCAAGGCTAACTTATATAAAGCCAGCGTCAGGCGCCTTCCAGTCAGTACATCGGCCAGGTAGCTGGAGAAAAGACCAGCTGAAGCATGAACACGCCTCGGAAGTCCTGGATGGGCGGTGGCCATGCAGAAGAGCTTAAAGGCTGCCGCCCTCCAGGTGAAGATGCCATGGAAGTCCTGGGGGAAGCAGCAACCATGTAAAAGAGCTTAAAGGCTGCCGCCCCCCAGGTGAAGGTTAGGAAAAATAAAATACTTTAAAAAAAGTGTTTTTTTATTGTAATATTTCTTTTCCAGGGGTTCTATAGGTAGTAGCAGGCCCTTAATGCCCCGCCTGCTGGTACTTGTGGTTCTTGAAGCACTAGTATGCAGGGATGCCTGCCGGGACCTGTAATACTACTGCAAAAGACAATATTTATATTTTCATATGCACCACACAACACAAATCAACCCAGCACCCACCACCCAGGGGTGCTGTGGATAGCCCTGGGCTATCAGCCTGGGCCTGGGGTGTCCTGGAGAGAGGCAGAGCCGGCCCTAGGCATAGACAAACTAAGCAAATGCCTAGGGGCATCCAAGCCTGCCTAGGGCCGGTGGAGGTTTGGTGCAGGCACGGCAGGGCACCTGCTGCCAGCTGGGCAGACACTCTGGCAGCTGCTACAGCAGCTGTGTAGCGTCCACGATCGGAGCTCGGCTGACAGATCCGATTGCGCCTGGCAGCAGCAAGCAGTGAGCGGGCAGAAGTGGAACATCCGTCAGCAGTTTGCGGGGGCTGGGCACCTCGACAGCGGCTAGTGGTTAGCATCGGGCCAGCTCTGAGGCATCACACATAATCAGAATGAGCTTCTGCGCATGGGCAGAGTCTCATTCAGGACTATTAGTAAATGGTTGTGGGAGGGCTGCTGCACCATGGACTTTTGCGGAGCTCAGAGTAGAGAGTCACACCTCACAGTTCTGGATTCCGCCTCCAGCAATCATCACACACAGCTGAAGCCTGCCAGCCAGAGATCGGAAAAGTGGGTCCACTGCCCGCGGCTTGCTGTTCCTTGAGTTGGACATCTCTGCAGGCTGCGCTCAAGTAAAGTTTGGAACTGGGAGAGGGCTGGGGTGCTGTGGTGCTCAATGCTGGGAGAGGGGTGCTCTGCTGGAATAGTGGTGGTGGGTAAGGGTGGGTGCTGATATCGTGCTGTGCTGGCCATGCCCCTTTTCAGGATCCCATGCGGAGGGGGGCACCACCCAAAATCTTGCCTATGGCACTAATTTGGCTAGGGCAGGCTCTGGAGAAGGGGACCCCTTTATTGGGGGGCTCACCAGGGATCCCCTGCCTGGGCTGTTTAGTGGTATGGGGTGATGCTTTGGCTGGGGGGCCCGGTGAAAGGGCTCCCCTGGCTGTGGCATCACCCCCTGACTAGAAATAGTCCGGTGCTGGTTCTGGTAAATACAGGGGACCCTACGCATTTTTGTCCCCTGTATTTCCAGAACCAGGGCCGGCTCAAAGCTCAGTGCTAGTTCTGCAAAGTATGGGGGACCCTTGCGTCTTGGGTCCCCCGTATTTTGGCAACCAGGCCTGATTTTCACTAGCCCGGTGCTGCTGGTGCTTAAGTGCAATGGACCTCTAAGTCATTTGTCCCCTGTATTTAAGCACAACCAGGACTGGCTGTTAAAAGCCTGGTGCTGGTTGTGTTTTGTGTGGGGGTGGGCACCTTTTTTTATTTTACACATTACATTTTTAAGATAGATGCATAGATGGCTCTCACTGCTGCGTTCGTGCATCTGTGACTTATTGAATTTATTTTCTCAGGTGCATGCGCACTACCAGTGAGCCCTCTGTCACCCGCTGATGCCCCCTTTGCACTGCACCACTGCAACTACTCTGCACCACCTCTGTTGCTGCCACTACCCTGCATGCATACAGCCTGCCCCTGCAGCCATCTCGCACTCTGCACCTCCCAAACCACCTCCTGTGTGCTGGCCCCTCTTCCACCTGTGCTAGTGTACCATTTTGTTGCCCTTCTCCCTGCAGGTGGCCCGGTTTGCTCATCCAAACCCTGATATTTAATACATTTTAGAAAACTATGAAATTCCACAGACAAAAAAACCCTTACGGTTTCACATGTCCCATTAAGGCTTCTTAGACATGATCTGAAAATTCACAAAACCAATTGAATTTCTGCCAGTCAAATAATCAAGAGCTACAAGACAACAGGATGGGAATAAATTCACAGCTGTAACTTGAGGCTAAATCTAGGTTAGCATCAGATTAACAAAAGCAAAGGGAGCCAAAAAGCCTTGGAAAGAGAATATGTGTCTTTTCTAGCTGATCACCTTCAAACAGGACAAAGTAGACCAAATACTATCTGTGAATTTGGCAGGGAAGGATTGGGTGACTTTCAAGGAGTCAAAGAAACAAGGTCCCGTAAAGCCTTGCAACCAAGAGCAATGTGGAAGAATGATCAGGTAGTTCTCTTTGTAAGATGGTCAAGGTTCAAAATAAAAACTTTTGAAGGTGGATGAGTTCACCAATCTGGCATGGGAGGAATTTGAAAATAGTTTTGGCATCTCTGAGCTCAATCAATCCAAGGAAAATTTGTACTGGAAATGGCTAGTGAAGGATCCCATATAGGAATCCCTGCTCTTTTACAGTAGGACCCATTTGTCATACCGAGAGACCATAAACAGTCAGAGAGTACACCTGCATCAGCACTGAAGAGATGTACACTGTCCCTTTACCATTCAAAAGATCACTAGGACATTTAGAGCTGTACTGGACCAAAGAAAATGACATTTATTCTTACACGTGATAAAGAACGTTTTTCAGTAATTTGTTCAGTAGCCAATAACTACTGCAAATTACTGTCAACATATAATTGTCAATTAAATTTAGACTATACACCATATTTTCCCTTAATAATTTAAGTGTTTTTGACAGGTCAAAGCATTGAGAACATGATTAAACAATATAGAAGTCCTTATGCAGCAAGATAAACATTTCAGTCATTGGCATTCTGAGGCCGATCAATGTGAGTAGGTTAACATAGTAGGCTGCTCCTTTCTAAACAGACTGGATTTACTGCAGTGAAACCTGAAAGGTGCTTTATAAAAGTTAAAGGTAAATCTGAAAAACAGTAGTGGAACTTTCATTATTGGCAAAACAACATATAAAGCCTATAAGGCTTTATATGTTGTTTTGCCAACATATAAAGCCTTATAGGATGGCAAATTTTAAAGAGACTTGGCAAATTTTAAAGAGACTTGGGCCGGTATTTTAATAGCAGAGACAAATGTTCAGACACAAAAAATGGGGGGGGGGGGGGGGGTTTGCAGATTTCCGGGTGCTTTGCAACAATTTTTTCCCTTGGTATCTTATTAAACCCTGTTTTTTACGTCCAAAAAATTAGAGTTATGGTAGACTTACCTTTGTTAATGCTTTTTCTTCGAGGTCCATAGTGTCCACAGGGATACCATGGAGAAATGTGGTTAAAATGATCCAGGCACCAAACAGTTAAGCTTTCAGCTCCCAGGATGTCTCAGGTCCTCCTTCCCATACACCCACCCCTGGCCACAGGCACTCAGTTTTGTAAACAAGCCCAAGGCAGGAGAAGGAAAGAGGAAAAGGAAGAACAATGTACACCAGAAACACACAAGATGAGGGAATCCATGACAGAAATAACAATTACCCAATGCAGCCATGTGCGTCAGGGTGGGAGCCTTGTGGACCTTGAAGAAAAAAAGTTAACAAAATGGTAAGTCTACCATAACTCTTATTTTCTTCTTCAGGGTCCATAAGGATCCACAGTGATACCTCGAGGATGTCCTAAAGCAGTTCCCCTAAAGGTGGGGATGCTCCTGAGCAGAAAGGAGAATCTGCCGCCCAAACAAAGCTGTCAGGATCCGGTCTGGGATCGGCCTTTACTCACCGCTGGACTGGTGTTTTTAGGCTCCGAGGCATTCAGACATCTGTGACAGTGGTGGGTTACGGCTGAGGATTCTCACTGGGGTCTAGAAGGACTTTCATGCATGCATCCTGGCTCCTGTGTTAGCAGGCATGGGCACAGCCATGTTGGTTAATCTCACCTGACCAGTTTCCTCCAATGGCAGTCCTGCTTGTGCCCCAGCTGATCTCAGGATCCAATGACCAGCTGCCTAGGGGTATATAGGTCTGATGCCTGCAGAAGGAAGTTGCTGTTCAACATCGCTGCATGACTGCACGTACTGTAGTCATTCCCTGTGACAACAGTTTCCTGTTCCAAGTGGCCGTATTGCTTCCCTCAGTGTTCCTGGTTTCCTGTGTGTCTTCAAGCATTACTCAGTGTATTCAGTCCCCGTGTTCCATTCCAGTTCCTGGCTTTCTGTGTGCCTCCAGTCGCATCTCTGTGTATTCAGTCCCCGTGTCCTGTACAAGTCTATCCAGTGTGTCTCAGTTGCTTCACTGTGTATCCTTTATAGTCCTCTGCTGGTGCATCCAGAGTGCACCTTATGTACAAATACACACCTCTGTGTGCATTCTCTCATCATCTGCTGGTGCATCCGGAGCCGCACCTTTGTGTACTAAATACATAACATAGTGTACAAAGTATGCACCACTGTGTACTTTGTCCCTGTACCTCAGTACGAGTGTATCCCAAGTCATATCTCTGTGTATCTCCTTCAATACAAGTTTCCCTCAGTGTCTCCAGCTACACCTCTGGTACAGCCCCATGTGGCATCCTTGTATACTTTATTCCTGTTTTCAGTACAAATTCCATCTATACCTCCAGTGTGCCCCAAGTGAAATCTCCATGTATTTTGTTTCTGTCTTAGTACAATTACTTCCCTGCTCATACAGTCATCCCCGGAACATCTTAGAGTATCCAGTCCCAGTGTTTCAGTACTAGCCCTTCTTCTATGTTACTACATTCTTAGTGTTCCCTGTGTTAGTTATATTTATTTCAGCCTTCTGTCATTCCCAGGTACCTGTCCAGAGGGCTGCGACCTGCTCACTTAGTGCAGCGTAAAACCAAATCCCAATTGGAGGGGTTACTGCAGAAAACCACCAAGTGAGTTAGACTCCGCGCCTCTGGGCAGGTCTTGTCAAACCTGGGTTTGACTGTAGGGGAATGATAGGGGTGACGGACTAAGTCTCCCAATTGCAAAGTATCTGAAACCCTTGGTTTCTAACCTCATCAGAGGTAGTCCCAGTGCCCAGTTGTGACAAAAGTATCCCGAGAGGCAAAAGTGTCAAAGGCATAGAACCTAAGGAAGGTGTGGACAGAAGACCATGTAGCTGCCTTGCACAATTGTTCATCAGAGGCACCACGATGGTCCCACAGAGCAGGTAGAATGTGCTGTTGCCATGTTTGGAACAGGGAGATCAGCCTGCCTGTAAGCCTGAGAGATAGTCATATGCAAACATCGAGCCAGAGTTTGTTTGTTTGTTAGCTGGCCAGCCTTGTTTGTGAGAACCCTATAACACAAAAAGAGCATCTGATTTTCTAAGAGAGTTTGTATGATCCACATAGATACGGAGAGCACAAACCACAACTAGGGAGGATTCATCTACAGAAAGGTCTGAGGACTGAAAAGCTGGAACCACAATCTCTTCATTCACATGAAAATGGGACACTACAATAGGAAGGTAACCCGCCTGTGTATGGAGGACAGCTCTATCCTAGTGAAAAATCAAAAAGGGGGAGTCACAAGAGTGCTGCTAAACCAGAGACTCTGCATGCAGGAGAGATAGGAGAAAAAGTGTCTTCGCTGTCAACCACTTCAACTCTAATGAGTCTAAAGGTTCAAATGGGGGAGCTTGTAGAGAACCAGTGACTAATCCCACGATGCCACTGGGACAAAAGGTGGCTGAACTCAATGAACACCCTGAAATTTTTTTTAATATCTGCCAGAGAAGCAATCCTGGAACCAAACTGACAGCGCAGAACCTTGTACTCTCAGAGTGGCCAGGCAGAGACCAAGGTCTAACCTAGCCTGGAGAAAAGCAAGTACCTTGGAAGCCCTAAAAATCTTAGGGTCACACTTTCTGTGGGAACACCACTGAACAAAAGAATGCCAAACTCTGTAATTGATGCGGCCAGAGGTAGGATTTCATGCCCTAAGCATCTATTGAAACACAGAGCTGGAAAAACCTTTGGCGTTTAAGATGGAAGACTCAAGAGCCACACCATCAAAGACAGACGAGGTAAGTCTGGATGCAGGCAGGGACCCTGCACTAACAGATCTGTCCATAGAGGAAGAGGAAATGGAGTATCTATGGATAGATTCCGTATGTCGGTGAACCAATGGAGCCTGGGCCAAGCAGGAGCTACTAGTATTATCGCTGCCTTCCTGCTTGAATCTCCTGGGGACCCTTGTGAGGAGTGAAATCTGAGGAAAGAGAAACGCAAGCTATCAGCATGTCAAGGAGGGGTCTCTCATCCTGGACCCGTACCTGGGGATCTCGTGGTTGTAAAGTGAGGCCATAAGGTCCACATCTGTTAGGCACCATTCGTTCACCAGGATTTAAAAAATCCCTGGGTGGAGAGCCCACTCACCGCCATGTATGTCCTGATGACTAAGGAAGTCCGCTTCCAAGTACCGTAGAAATTGTTGGTGAGATGGCATAATAGGCACATGCAGATACGCATCCTGAATGTCCAGGAAAGCCATAAAATCCCCAGGTTCCATCACCAAAATAATTGACCGAAGAGTCTCCATACGGAACATGGGTACACGGATAAACTTGTTGTTTGTTTTCAGATTTAGAATAGGGCAATGAGACCCATTTGGTTTCTGAACCAAAAATTGAAGAAATAACCCCTTCATTGTTAATTTACAGGAATCGGGATTATCACCCCTGCCCATAGCAGGGAGTAATTGGCCTCCTGGATGGCCAAGGCCTTGATAGAATCTGATGGGAGATGTTGAGAAAAAAAACTTCTGGGGAGGATGCCTCCAGAAAGTGAGAGCATACGCCTGAGAGACCACTTCTTGGACCCAGGCATCTGTTGTTGTTTGATGCCAGTAGTCCGCAAATTGAAGAAGTTGGCCTCCCACCCTGGGATTCCCAGGAGGAGGCCTGCCCCATCAGGCAGAGGGTTTGTCATCCATCTTAGAGGTTGGATGCATGAGCAGCCAGGATCTCTTAGTTTGTTCTGCAAGAACTTGACGGTCTGGAAGAAGACTGTCTTTTTGCTCTTCCCTAAGGGCAAAAGGACCTGTTGATGGCAGACCTGCAGATTTTGAGGCTGCCAAAGTAACCACTATCTTATCCAATACTGCTCCAAAAATTATGTTTCCATAAAAAGGTAAGGATTCCAGAGCCTTCTTGGAACCCATATCTGCTTTCCAGAACCTGAACCAAAGGACTCTATGAGCAACAACCAAAACTGCCGATGCTTTAGAAGCCAGGAGCCCAGCATCTATTGCAGCTTCTCCCAAATATGAAGCCGCTTGCCGTATGTGGGAGATGGATGTCAGCTGTTCTCTGGTAGCATTTGGTAGAGTATCTTCCAGTGCCCGTGTCCATTTTTCAACAGCCTTGGATACCCAAGCTGCAGACAGAGCTGGCCAAGTAACTGCTTCCGACAATGAAAACACTGATTTAAGACATGTTTCTAGCTTTCTATCTGTAGGATCTTTAAGTCAAGATGCGGACGGTATATGCAACATAGCAGTCCTGACTTAATGTGTCACCTGAGCATCCATAGTAGGAAGGACTTCCAACTTAGTACATTCAGTAGGTGGGAAAGGATACAAAGATGCTAATCTTTTTGTAACATGGAACAGTTTATTAGAGTTACTCCATGCTTCTTCCATAAATTCAGCTGCTTAGACTTGGGAAACTCAACTTTTACCACCTTCTGGTGTTTAAACACTAGAGTCTTAAGCTGGGTACACACGTAAAGATCTGTCCAACCATCCAACTAGTTGATTGGTTGGAATGAAAGTCTGGTAAGGTATGAAAGCAAATGATAATCAGCAATTTGTTCCCAAATGCTGGAAAATGGACAAAAACTGTTGTTTGAACAAATTGTTTAGAACAAACATTTAACAAACTTGTCTGAATGACCCATTTTCATCTGTTTTCTGGCATTTAGGAGCAAATTGATGATCATCATTTACTCCCATACATTACCAGATTTTCATTCCAACCAATCAACTAGTTGGATGGCTGGACAGAAAATCTTTACGTGTGTACCCAGCCTTAGGTCTAGGAGCTGGCTTATCATCCTGTATATTTAGGATTGATTTGACTGCCCTCACCAAAGTAGGGACATCTACTGTAGAAGAATGGTCCTCCTCTCCTGAGATAGATCCTGGAGAAGAATCCCGTGCAGCCTCCGATTCCTCCGGTGATGATGCGTCTGAATCTACATGCTGAGCAGACTGATAAAATTATGTTGTCCGCTTAGGAGCTTTAGTGGCTACCGGTCTGTTCCCTTGCAACATTTGTTGAAACACAGCAGCTGACTGAGCTGTACTCTGACTTGAGTAGGCATAAACATCCATCCAGGAAGGATGTACAGGAGGAACAAACATAGTAGACTTGAACTGCTTTGGATATCCCATTAAGGGAGGCAGCGTGGGAGTAGCCAAATGGCCCACTAGCTGCGTGATAACCCGAGACATTGAGGACACCCAAGATGGCTCCTGTACAGGGGCTGGTAGACTGGACTGGTGAGGTGGTTCTTCATAACAAACACCACACACAAACCATCATATATAAAGTCCTGAGAGGACTTGCCCACCTACCAACTTTTACCTGAAACCAGCACCGGGCCCTCAGTTTCCTGTGTACCCTTATTCTTAGACATAATTAATAAGTGCAAATGTGATTGCCTTCACAAACAATAATAAATGTGAGGTACAATTTAAGAAAAAATGTATATATATATATATTTATATATACACACATATATATATATATATATATATATATACATACACACACACACACACATTATATATATATATTCTCCACACACCTGTAGCAAAGGGTTGAGGAGAAATAGTAGTGATTGTTATACCTGACTGACAAGAAAATAAAGGCAGTGACAACACAGCAGAGCTAGCAAAAGTCACATGCAATGCATATACAATATACTTGCAACTATTCAAAACAAGGCTTGGTAGGATTTTGAGCACTGTATAACCTGGCCTCTGGGGAGAGGTATACAGGACGACTATATGTGGAGGAGGACCTGAGGCATCCTGGGAGCTGAAAGCTTAACTGTTTGGTGCTTGGATCACTCCAACCACATTTCCCCATGGTATCCTTGTATATCCCTGTGGACCCTGAAGAAGAAACTTTGTTTCTCTCACGAAAACATAGGATCTGTGAAAAGTCATAGACCTATGTATTTTCACTGCCGCAATCTCAGGAAAAAGGCTCATCATGGATTTGGTTTCGAGGTTTGACTGAGGCAGACGAAACAAACAAAAGCCCCGATAAGTGCATCGGGGCTAATTGGATAGCCATGTGTAAGTTAATTAGTTGCAGTAATTTACCATGGCTAATAGGACTGAGATACTAATTAAGCCACTTGTGCTCAACTATCGATGTCTCTAAAACCTTAACTGTTGGGGAGCCTTGCGGACCGCGTTTGGGAACCTCTGTCCTAGTCTCTTTCTCAAACTACCTCTAAAATTCAAATAACAGCTCCAAGTCCCATAGAATATTGCAAAATTTTCAATTAATACCAGAACAGTAATCATAATCACAGTAATCATAATCACACAGATCATAATCATAATCACAGTACTGTTAGCATCTCTGATGTTGTGCTGATATGTTCACTAAATAGATTCCACTTCTACGAGGTGGTCGCCATTACAACTTGGTTCTGAATATGCACATATCACAGCTAAAACAAAAGTCACTCTAAGAGACGGGTTTTTCACAATAGCCCCATGTCGGCTGACACACTTCATCTAGACTAGCAGCATAATTTATTAAAACCTTTTATCAGCACTGGTTAATTACAATCTTCTCCTTTGTGACAATTTTTTCCAGGTCCACCAGCTACCTATACAACTGCTACTTTGGCATCCATACATCTTACACCTCAATGCTCTGCTTTACAAATTCTGCTTTCCTTGCAGTGAATCTCTTTCCTTGGTGAACTAATATGCTCAGTCAGCCTCCAGTACCACCCCTAACCTATTCTGGTCTCCTGTGACCAGCTGTCATTATGCATTGCCACATGTATTTCTCAAAACTAGCTAAAGCCTTATGCCGGCCATACATGGTGCGATATAGTAGCCGATCTGACGGATTGGCACGATATAGCTGCTATATCATACTGTGTATGGGCATGATATAGTCCCATGCATGCTCCTGTGGGGTCGTATGTCGCATCCCCAGATCTTACTGAAAATTCACTCGATCAGGAGATGCGATGTACTGTATGACCCCATGTTGCGCTATGCGAGTGAGGGAGGGAGGTGCCGGCATATCGAATGGTTGGCCACCACTTTGCGCCATGTGTGGGGACCGCCCGATATGTCGGGCATCGTCATACATGGTGCATATCGGACCGTGTATCGGCCGCTTAATGTATCTGAAACATTGAAGTTATGACAATATCTGCACTACTTCCAGAGTCACCACATCTCCTCAAACCTCCCTCACAATTAACACCAGTTTGTTCAGTATCATCTGCCCACTACATTGGTGTTACCCTTGACTCCAAACCCTGTCTGGTCTACTCCAGTTTTTTTTACCCAAGATGCAACCAAAATGCTTATTCATTCTCTCATTACTTACCTACAAATATTGCAAACTCATACTATCTCATATTTCCCTCACACATCTAGCCCTGCTTCAATCCATCCTAAATATAAATAAATACATCAGAATCAAATTCAAAATTAGTCACTGTCCCTAGCAAAGCGAACATTTTATTTGAAAATACCCCTCGTGCTTAAATCTGCCTCTGATCTCCCATCTCCCTTCTGATAACCACTCGCCAGTATTTAAATATGTAATCCCTGTCTGAAAATCCACTTATTAGACTACAGTAAGTAGGAAAATAGAAATACTGCACTTCACTGGTAATGCAGCTAAACAGTGTGAATGGGTAAATCCCCACAAATACAAACACGAAAAGAACAATGAGCGCAAAACAAATCAGGTAAGTGAGTCAAACAGTCTCCAGTAATCCGGAAAAAAGTTCAAATATATATGTCTCTGAAATAAGTAGGAGGATGAATATCTCCACAAGGAATCTTTCACAAATCCTTAATGAACCAGTATAGATGTAAAATCTTCAATTATCTCTCAAGTCAATGTTCCATATAAAATGTAAAGAGAGAGCCAACATAGCGTAATTCAATTAATTTTAATATGGATTAAATATCATAAAATCCAATGGATTTCCACAAGAAAATTAAATAAATAAAACCACCAATGAGGGGAAAACAAATGTACCAGAAGTTGTGGGTGTAAGCAGTATTACACCTAAAACAGCATAGAAAGCTCACCCCCTGGGATCAGGAATCTGGGGTCCCTTGTCAGTTTAGGAGTATTCTGCCTGTATTCCAACCTTCCAGATTAGCTGCTTGAAGTCCCATAAACGAACGCGTTTCAACTTACAAAGAAGTCTTTATCAAGGTATGGTGGTGTACTGATATACAAAATTCTTTTGATGCAAAGAGCAAAAAAAGAGAAAGACAAATATGTCTTTGTGGGGGCACTCTTATTCAAAAATTAATTAAGAATCGTGATGTATACAGTATTGGAGTGAAAATAAAACGTAACATTTATTGATCTGCTTATAAAAAAGGAGAATTCCCATCTGGGGGTGAAAATGTATATCAATAAATTGATATCAGTAATTAAAAAGGTCAACACATATTTATAAATCAATATATATCTCTCATATTATTGTAAATATACAAAATATTCTGCTGTATATTAGGGTGACCTTATAGTAAATCTTGAAGTGATTTCAGATGTACATAAATGGCAAAATATATAAATAACAAGCCCTGAAGGAAGCAGAAACACAATTCATATTGAAAACATTATAAATCCTTCAGGGATTAATACCCACTCCAGAACAATTGTTTGTATGAAATCATATAGCCTCCAATCATACGCACATGTAAATAATAACAGTATTAGCTGTTGGGAAAGAAAACTCTTGGTATAAGAGTTTCAAAGGTAAGCAAGTGTAATCAAAGGACTTATAAGAAATAGTATGTGAAGTACTTCCCAATATGGGTAGGTTATTGGTTCCACACAACCTGTAATAGGGAAGGAAATCTCTGAATGTATAAGGAGGAATAGTTGAAAATGGTATGTGGAATACAAAACCTGAAATGTGCATATAAATCTCAAAACATATGAAATTGACATATACATAAACCTTATGACTAATTTCTTTCTGAATAAAGGTTGCCTTCATGAAGAAAAAATTAATCTATTGATGGAAGGAATTAAGTTTATCTTAGAAAATATTTTTTTCTGGTATCTTGGGAAAAATTTCATACAATTAAAAGGCACAGCAATGGGCACATGGCTTGCGCCAGCTTACGCCAACCTCTTTATGGGGTATTGGGAGTTTACTACTATCTGGAACAACAATAAGTTTCGTGAAAATATAATACATTGGTACAGATATATATTGACGATATTTGGTTTATATGGAAAGGTGATGAGAATACGTTGGAAGATTTCAAGAAATCATTAGAAAATAATCCCTTCAATATACAATTAACCTATAACTCAAGTAAAAAGGAAGTACATTTTTTAGATCTCACATTCTATATAGAAAAAGATCAACTACAGACGAAAAACTTGCAAACCCACAGACTGCAATGCCTATATTGACATTACGAGCAATCACCACCCTACCTGGCTAAGAAATATACCAAAGGGCCAGATCTGACGTATCCGTAGGAACTGTTCAGATGTAGGTATTTTTGAAGAACAGGTTAAAATATATAAAAATAGATTTATTTCTAAAGGATATAGAGAAACAGAGATAGATGATCCCATTAAAGAAATGACCACCTATCAAAGAGAAGATCTTTTAAAACCTAAATCTCTGTCAGACACTTCTTCCAATGATTTCATTCTTCCCTTTATTACTTCTTTTAGTTGTCAACACAAAGATGTTGAAAAGGTGATTAAGATACACTGGAATCTACTAACTAGAGATCCAGTTCTCAAATCAGTTATACCGATGAAACCGAAGTTTATATATAGAAGAGCCCCGAATTTGAAAAACAGGATAGTTAAGAGTGGTATCCCCTCCAAAAGAACAGGAAAGATTAGAACTACAGGTTTCCACAGATGTGGGACCTGTATTGTATGTAGGAGTTTCACTAAACAAGCTTCAAAAACTGAAAACTACCACTCTGCAAGTACAGGAATTAGCCATAAAATTACAGATTTTATTACTTGCAACAGTAAAAACTGTGTTTATCTTATTGAATGCAGTTGTGGCCTGCAATACACTGGAAGGACATCGAGGTCTTTAAAAGATAGATGGGCCAAACATCTAAGAAATATTAAAAAAGGTTTCGAGAAACACTCTGTCTGCTCATTTTAAGGAACATCATAATAATTCTAGCTCTTCTATCAGAAGTATTATTGGTATTAAATTAGTAGAGAATCATTGGCGGAAAAAAGATATAGAAACCCGTTTGGCCCAAACCGAAATTAAACTTATATATGATCTCAAGACCTTGATACCTAATGGTCTTAATAGTGATTTTGAGCTGAAGTGGTTTTTATAATTATCTATTTTTATTCTATTAATTTTACTATGTCTTTTTATATTATGATGCCCATGCTGTTTTACATCATCACAGAATTGTTTTTATATGGGTTTTATATGTATATTTTTATATATTTATATAATTCTGTATTTATTTATATATGGATTTTCCTATATTTTAGGACTGTTTTTCTTGGTGCACACTTAGTTTATTTATTATTGTTAGTAAAACCTGGAACAGCCGGATGACCGGAATTCAGGCTTGTCTATTCATTTCAATTCATTCTAAATCCATGCGGGGAATGCTTGACAAGTAGCGCTTCCATACTTCCGGGTCCGCATGATGACGCTGGCTCGGAAGTTAAATTTGTTTACTTTTTGCGTTCCACATGGAGACCATCTGACCGGAGGTGTATACGTGCGCACTTCCGGTCCCACGTAATGGCACTATATGGTCTAGGGGGAACATGAGAGTTGTCCCTCTAGGTATTAGGGGACGTCCATAACACCTATTATATCAGAGGGCGGAACAATCAAAGCTCATGATGCCGCCCAAAACCATATCCCCATTTGTACTAACTACCAGTTTATACGATACCGGAAATGAGGTATTTGTTCCACCTCAATACCGGAAATCCGCTTTATACGTTCCAAATTAGCGCTGTCAATTCCCATATGAATTTTTATCTTGGAAAAAAAGTGTTTTCTTTTCAATTCTTATTTTAGAAATGTACATTTATCTAGATGTATGTATATTAATGTCAATACTTGTTGTCTGAATGTTGTTTGATGTGTTTGTTTCACACTGTGCAACCAACCAATGAGGTACCAGCATCTGGTATTTAAGTCCTGTCTGCCCAGTACACCACCATACCTTGATAAAGACTTCTTTGTAAGTTGAAACGCGTTGGTTTATGGGACTTCAAGCAGCTAATCTGGTAGGTTGGAATGCAGGCAGAATACTCCTAAACTGACAAGGGACCCCAGATTCCTGATCCCAGGGAGTGAGCTTTCTATGCTGTTTTAGGTGTAATACTGCTTACACCCACACCTTCTGGTACATTTGTTTTCCCTCATTGGTGGTTTTATTTATTTAATTTTCTTGTGGAAATCCATTGGATTTTATGCTATTTATTCCGTATTAAAATTAATTGAATTACGCTGTGTTGGCTCTCTCTTTGTTTACATTTTATATGGAACATTGACTTGAGAGATAATTGGAGATTTTACATCTATACCGGTTCATTAAGGATTTGTGGAAGACTCGTGAAAGATTCCTTGTGGAGATATTCATCCTCCTACTTATTTCAGAGACATATATATTTGAACTTTTTTCCGGATTACTGGAGACTGTTTGACTCACTTACCTGATTTGTTTTGCGCTCAGTGTTTTCGTGTTTTGTCCACTTATTAGACTACGTTTCTCCCAACAATGCCACACTTATACACACTCACTGCTGTCCCAATCAGAGTCAAACTTACTTTTCACACTATATTTTAAGCTCTCTCATAAGCAGGGCCCACTCTAGCCAATGTATGTATGTCTGCATTAATATTGTCTTCTTTAAAATATGCGGTAAACCCCAAAGTCCGGCACTCTGCTGCCTTAAAAGTCAACAATAATAATCCTCCCTCTACAAATAGTCTAGGTGTATCTTTGGCCTCTTGAGCTACATTTTTCCTGGAAGATCTCTATAAACCCCACATCATGGATTACATGCACCTTCATCAAGCACTACAAACTGGATATTAATTCTTAATGTTGGCCATTAAGTCATTTAAAATGTTTTTATCACAGCCAGGGCATGTCAGTTGGTGCCCTCTGTCATGTAAAAAATACTTACCAAAAATTCAAACCTGATATTGGAATAAGTCTGTGGACATACAGGGGTCGATTCAATTTGGTGTGGAAGAGAGATCCTGCATTTCCTAGACTGCCTATTGTTTACCCTCCATAGAGATGCACACAATTGTCCTCAATTTTGCAACATCTAATTGAATTGACCCATAGGCAAACACAGGGGGGGGGTTCCATCTGCCTGGAAACCACCCTCCCCAGCACACACATGACCACAGTAGAAATAGTAATATAATAGAATTTTGCTAGTGTTGCATGTTCTCAGTATCACAAATGAAATAATTAGCACCACCTGTGGATCTTTTAACATGAATCAGTCAGTAATAAATAACCTGTGCACCAACTAGGAGATCTGGAAAACATGCACTATTAGGGATGCACTGCTATAGAGCCCAATAAGTACATATATGTCCAGGGCAGTGCTAGGTTCTTCTGCTGCTCCTTCAGGCTCCTGGACTTGCTCCAATAGTCTGGAATGGTGCCCACATCTAAAATACAAACATTCAGCTCAGGCAGGATGGCCCTACTGCCGCATCTAATGGCTATTGTGGTCGCTGGTCCTGTATATGCTGGAATTATGATACACAATACACTTTGTATGACGCATATTAAAACTGGTTAAGTCCTAATTCTGCCCTCTTCATGGACTGGCCACACTCCCTCTAAAATGAAGCATTTGGAAACCCCCTTCTAGAAATCCTGCGTTTGCCACTGTGACCCCTAAAAACACCTGACCCCTGTTGATTAGGAACAATTAGACTACCTTTACTCCTAGCACCTGTTTCCATCAACCTTTTAGTAACATGTCCCTGCACAAAGTAAAAGGAGTTAATACTCATTACCACAATCATTTTCTGGTACAGGTTGAGTCTCCCATATCCGGATATTCAGAAATACGGAATTTTAGCATGACTGAGATAGTGAAACCTTTGTTTTTTGTTTAACTTTGTTTAAGGCACAAAATTATTAAAAATATTGTATAAATTTACCTTCAGGCTTTGTTCATAAGGTGTATATGAAATATAAAATTAATTTCATGTCTGTACACAAACTTTGTTTGAGCCACAAAATTATTGAAATTATTGTATAAAATTAAATGCAGGCTGTGTATATAACATGTATAAAAAACATAAATGCATTCTGTGTTTAGATTTGGATGACATTCCCAAGTCATTTAATTATTTTATGCAAATATTCCAAATTCCTGAATATTCCGATATCCAAAATACCCCTGGTCCCAAGCATTTTGGATATGGAAGACCTGTACCAGAAAAGAAAGCGAGGAATACTTAACAGTAGTCTTCATTGAATTTGTGACTCTAAAGAATAATTTTCATAAACAAGAGTTATGCATTATTGCTTGATAAATATTACAAACATATTCGTAAATGTTAATAAAATAAAAAAGCATTTTAATTGTATTGCATCGTCTTTTAAGTCTATATTAAAAAGTCAAAGAATATTAGATTATGATTAATGTAAACTATTTTTTATCTTTCAGCTCTAAACAGGCACAAATTTGGTATCCAGAAGTCTAAGATTTAGCTGAATATTGTACTCTGCATTTAAATCTGTATTATAAATGCAACAGCTTTTTACAAAATTAAATTTATCATTACCAGGTTATATTTATACCAAAATGCCTAGGTTATGTTACTGCATTTTGATTGTACAACTGAAATTCTTGTTACATAGACCTCAGTAAAGTTATACTTCCAAAACTGTTTCCAGTGTATTGTTTAAATGATTGTTCTGGGGCTCCTTTATCTTCATTTCTATGTCATTACAAGGTCCCAGTGACCCTGGTTTTGCATTTAATATTACAGCCAGATTAGGGGGCCTATGTATCAAAGCTTGAAGAGAGATACAATTGTGAAAGAAAAAGTATTAACCAATCAACTCCTGTCATTTTGCAAACACAGCCTATAAAGTGTACACATATTCCACAGCGCTTTACAGAGAATATTTGGCCATTCATATCAGTCCCTGCCCCAGAAGAGCTTACAATATATATTCCCTATCACATGCACAAACATACACACTATGGTTAATTTTATAGTGAGCCCATTAACCTACCAGTATATTTTTGGAATGTGGGAGGAAACCGGAGCACCCGGAGGAAACCCACGCAAGCACAGGGAGAATATACTAACTCCACAGTTAGAGCCGTGGTGGGAATCGAACTCACGACCTCAATATTGTGAGGCAGTAATGCTAACCATTACACCGTCTGTGCTGCCCCAAATTGCTACATAGTAAATTTATCCAATGAGGTCACATGCAGCCAGAGACTAAGGGGCCTATGTATCAAAGCTGGGAGAAAGATAAAATTGTGAGAGATAAAGTACTGACCAATCAGCTTCCAATTTACATTTTGCAGGCTGTTTTAGAAAATGATAGTTAGGAGCCAATTGGTTGGCAATTTATTTGTTACAATTTTATCTCTCTCCCAGCTTTGATACATAGGCCCCTAAAGCTGGGTATACACCTATACAAGCACACATTCGATGCGATGGTTCGATCGACAGTGTTCCCATTCGGAAGTGCCGATACATGCGTACACACGCATGCATTCCAATTTGCGAACTTCGATCCCGCGCTGCCAAAATATTGCAAGGAAATGATTGTACCAGCGTAGACATTTTCCCGATTTCAGGCTGCATTCACAGTGCGTGTACCCATCATTAACATAATGGGCAGGAAGGAAGTGTGTTTAGGAGACCAAAACAAGCCTATGTGAACAAAAGTCAGAGTTATGGTAGACTTACCTAGATAACTCCTTAGGGTCCACAGGGATACTATGGGGAATATTATGGTTGGAGACCAGGCAACAAACAGTTAAAGCTTCAGCTCCCAGGATGCCTCAGGTCCTCCTCCATATATATACCCCACCCCTAGCCATAGGACTTCAGTTTAGTTAACAAGCCTCAAGGCAGGAAAAGGAAAAAGGCGAAGGAACAGCTGTTACAGAAAGAAAAAAATTACCCCTGCAGCCAAGTGCGTCAGGGTGGGTGGCCTGTGGACCTTGAAGAAAAGGAGTTATCTAGGCAGGTCTACCATAACTCTGATTTTCTTCTTCGGGGTCCATAGGGATCAACAGGAATACCATTGGGTTGTGTTAAAAAAGTTCCCCTAGGGTGGAGGACGCTCCTGAGCAGAAAGTAGAACTCATCGCCCAAAGGAAGTATCCCGAGAGGCAAAAGTATCAAAGGCATAGAACCTAAGAAAAATGTGGACAGAAGACCACGTGGCTGCCTTGCACAATTGTTTAGCAGAGGCACCACAACTAAATGCCCACGATGGCCCCACAGACTGAGTAGAATATGCTGTCACCATGCTTGGGCCAGGGAGATCAGCCTCTGAGTACACCTAAAAGATAGTCATGCATAACCATCTCGCCAGAGTCTGTTTATTAGCTGGCCATCCTTGTTTGTGAAAACCATAAAATACAAAATGAGCATCTGATTTTTTAACAGTTTGTACGCTCCACATGGAGAGCATGAAATACATCCAGAGAGGCTTCACCTACAGAAAGATCTGGAGCTTGAAAAGCTGGAACAACAATTTTTTAATTCACATGAAAACAGGACACTACCTTAGGAAGGTAACCCTCCCTTGTACGAAGACCAGCTTTATCCTGGTGAAAAACCAAAAATGGGGAGCGACACGACAACACTGCAAAATCAGAGACTCTGTGAGCAGAAGAGATATCGAGAAGATAAAGGGTCTTCACTATCAACCACTTCAAAACTACAGAATCTAGCGGTTCATATTAGTGAGCTTGTAGCCCCTTAAGAACCAAAGACAAATCCCATGGTGCTACCGGTGGAACAAAAGGAGGCTAAACTCGCAGAACTCCTTGGAAAAATTTTAACATCTGGTAATGAGGCAATCTTCCTCTGGAACTATACTGACAGTGCAGAAACTTGGCCAGGTGGAGACTACGGTCTAAACCTGCATGGAGAAAAGCCAGTATCCTGGAAATCCTAAACACGTTAGTGTCATACTTTTTGTGGGAACACTATGGACCAAAAGAATGCAAAACACTGTAATAGATGTGGGCAGAGGCAGGCTTCCGTGCTCTAAGCATCATTTGAATTACAGAATTGGAAAAACCTTTTGCTCTTAGGATGGAAGATTCAAGAGCCACACCGTCAAATCAAGACGAGGTAAATCCGGATGCCGGCAGGGGCACTGCGTTAGCAGATCCTGCCATAGAGGAAGAGGATATGGCCCGTCTATTGACAGATTCTGTATGAACACTCCCGGATGGAGAGACCACTCTCCGGCGTGTATGTCCTGGTGACTTAGGAAGTCTGCTTCCCAATTGAGTACTCCTGGTATAAATATTGCCGAGATGGCCGGAAGATGACATTCTGACCAAATCACTTCTTTCATGGCTGCGTAACTTCTTGGGCCTCTCTGATGATTGAGGTAGGCCACTGTTGTCGCATTGTCGGACTGGATCTGGACCGGCTTGCCCTGGAGCAGGTCCTGTGCCCTGACAAGTGCTTTGTATACTACTCGCAGTTCCAGAAGGTTTATTGGGAGATGACTTTCCTGATTTGTCCATCTTCCCTTAAGGATGTGATGACCTGTCACTGCTCCCCCATCCGTGAAGACTGGCGTTTGTGGTGAGAAGCACCAAATTTGGAATCCAGAATGGGCGCCCTTTTGTTCAAATCCTTTCTCAGCCACCACAAGAGGGATTGATGAACCTCTAGAGTAAGAAGGATCCTCTGGGATCTTATTAGATGATACAGTCTGTTGCACTTGGAAAGAATCAATATTTGCAGAGGCCTGGAATGGAACTGAGCATACCCCACCATTGATCCCAGGACCTGCATTGCTAACAAAACGGATACCCTTCGCTTGCATTTATCTGACAGAAACATAGTCTGTGCCCGAGAATCCAGAACAACTCCCAGATTTACCATCTGCTGTGTTAGAGAAAGTGATGATTTCTTCCATTTAATGATCTAGCCGTGCTTTTGTAAGCAGGCTATGGTTGTCTTGGCCTGGGTATTTCAGCATGGCGCTAGGCGGGTGTTACCTGTGAGGTCGTTGTGGCGCGGGCTGTCTGGTGGCGGAGCTGGTGTCTGGCGGGGGGCTTTGGCTGCGCGCGTTGTTGTGCAGCCCTGTTGTCACACTGTGCTGGTGAGGCCTGGCGGCGTCTCCGTTCCGTTTGGCATGGGCGCTGCCATCTTGCCTTCTGGCCATGTGATGCGGCTGGCCAATCCTGGTGAGTCACATGTTCCCTCCGGTCAGTAACAGCACGGCATGGGGTATTTAGGAAGCACATAATGCTTCCTACCACTCGTCAACTAGCCAAACGCCATTTCAGGTTGTATATGGCCTTCATCCTCGTGTTCCCGAATTCCGAAGCCTGCCTGTTTTCGATGTTCCGGCCGTGGAGGACACGGTGCGGAATTTTGCTGCCATCTGGACTCAAGTACGGTCTGATTTGTTGAAGGCATCCTCTCGCTATAAGACCCAGGCCGATAGGAAGCGTAGAATAGTTCCACGCATGCAAGTAGGAAACCAGGTCTGGTTGTCTACTCGGAGCCTTCATCTAAGAGTTCCGTCTATGAAATTCGCACCCCGCTTCATCGGTCCCTTCACCATAACAGAAGTCATTAATCCAGTGGCCTACCGTTTAAAGTTACCCCCATACCTAAAAATTCCCAATTCCTTCCATGTTTCCTTATTAAAGCCCCTAGTCCTGAATAAGTTCCATAATGCTCTACCTGCTTCTCCTCGAGTCCAGACGGAGAGAGGAGTTGAGTTTGAGGTCGCCCAGATCTTGGACTCTCGTCTGCGCAGAGGTCATCTTCAGTATTTGTTGGACTGGAAAGGTTACGGTCCAGAGGAACGTTGCTGGACCGATGCTTGTGATGTCCACGCTCCCACGCTCATCAGGAGATTCCATTCTGCCCATCCGGAGAAGCCTGGTGAGTGTCCTGAGGCCACCCCAAAAGGGGGGGGTACTGTCATGGCCAGGGTATTTCAGCATGGCGCTAGGCGTGTGTTACCTGTGAGGTCGTTGTGGCGCGGGCTGTCTGTGGCGGAGCTGGTGTCTGGCGGGGGGCTTTGGCTGCGCCTGTTGTGTGGCCCTGTTGTCACTCTGCGCTGGTGAGGCCTGGCGGCGTCTCCGTTCCGTTTGGCATGGGTGCCGCCATCTTGCCTTCTGGCCATGTGATGCGGCTGGCCAATCCTGGTGAGTCACATGTTCCCTCCGGCCAGTAACAGCACGGCATGGGGTATTTAGGAAGGGTCAGTGCCTTCCTTCTTTGCCAGTGCAACGTGTATCTCAGCCTAGCTGAGAGGGAGTTCTCTGTGCTTTCCTGTTCCTGTGAATTCGCAGTCTGCCTGTCAGCTCCTACTTGCCACTGGACTACCCCGCTACCTCCACCACCCTTGCCCATACCTGAGTGCCTGAGCCTGCTGACATCCTGCGCTTCAGTTCACTACCTGGAAACCTGGCTTGATTATTTTCAGTTCACTACCTGCAAACCTGGCTTGATTATTTTCAGTTTCACTACCTGCACACCTGGACAGCTCTAATTGTTTCTACCTGGACATTAACCCTTTTGCTCCCACCACAGAACTCTTGTGCACATTTATATTTTCCTGGACTTTTATTTACTGCCACATTATATGTCTACTCAAGCACTTATTAAAAATCCTAGTTTTATTTACAAATCTGCTTCTGTGATCGCTCCTGCTACCACCCCGGGTCCACAAACAACCCAGAACATAACAATGGTCAGTTGAAGATGGTTTTGTAAAACAACCGGAGTCTGTGCCAATATCAGAAGGTCATCCAGATATGGCAGAATTCTGACTACCTGATGCCTAAGATAGGCCACCATAACTGCCATTATTTTGGTAAATATCCGGGAGCCGTAGATAGGCCAAAGGGTAGAGCCTGAAATTGGTAAAGTTGCTGAAGGACATCAAACTGTAAAAATTGCTGGTGGGATGGTATAATAGGAACATGCAGATATGCATCTTGAATGTCCAGAGAAACCATGTAATCCCTCGGCTCAATTGCCAAAATAATTTATTGGAGAGTTTCCATATGAATCATGGGTACAGGGATAATAAGAGTTATGGTAGACTTACCTTTGTTAACTCTTTTTCTTTAAGCTCCATAGGGTCCACAGGAAGTACCTTGGGGAGTATGTGGTTGGAGTGATCCAGGCACCAGTCAAAAACCTCCTCCATATATACCCCGCCCCCAGCCACAGGCATTCAGTTTGTAAAAGAGCCCAATGGCAGGAGAAGAAAAGTGGAGAAGGAAGTACAAGTTACACTAGAAACACTCACAAAGATGAGGGAATCACTGACAAGAAAGAAAAGATCCCAACTGAGGCCAGGTGCATCAGGGTGGGCACCTTGTGGACCTCGAAGAAAAAGTTAACAAAAGGTAAGTACCATCTCTCTTATTTTCTTCTTCAGGTTCCACGGGGTTAACAGGAACTACCTTGGGGATATCCTAAAGCAGTTTCCTTTAGGGTGGGGACCCTCCTGAGCCGAGAGGAGAATCTGCCACCCAAAGAAGGCATCCTGGGAGGCAAAAGTATCAAATGCATAAAATTTGATTAAAGTGTGGACAGAAGACCAAATGGTTGCCTTGCACAACTGTTCCACAGAGGTGAAATATCTAAAAGCCCATGATGGTCCCACAGAATGAGTCGAATGTGCTGTCATCGTGTTAGGATCAGCCTGTGTAGAAATCTGAGAAATAGTTACACACAGTCACTGAGCCAGAGTCTGCTTGTTAGCAGGCCAGCCTCGCTTGTGAATACCATATACAGTACACACAAAAAGTGCATCCTATTTCCTGATGTAATTGGTACAATCCACGTAGATACGAAGGGCTCAAACCACATCCAGGAAAGCTTCACCTAAAGAATGGTCTGAAGACAAAGGCTGGAACTACAATTTTTTAATTCATATGAAAACGGGATACCACCCTCGGAAGGTAACCCGCCCGTGTTTGGAGGACAGCGCTATTTTGGTGAAAAATCAAAAATGAGGAGCAACGGGGGCGTGGCCTGGCTGCTGTACGAGAAGGAAGCAAGAGACAAGGGCTACTTCCTACACAGCATTGAAACTGTGCAAAACTACTCCATATTTGGAGAAAATACACAGTGGTCCTATGCTCTGACACCCCCCCCCGCACCCTGGAATACGGAGAAGTGCTTCTTTACTGAGTCCCGACATGCCTGGTGGTGAGGCCTAACAAATGCTCAGAAGCCGCAGCCTCAATTTCCGTGACTCCTCGGGGGGCCTCCGATGCAGCATCTCCTGAAGTGGACGTCAGTTGAGGTCTCATACTGTCACCGCCGGCCTGGTGGACTCCCTGGGTGTAGCGGTGATTCATCCCCACGGTGCTCCTGGACTGCCTGCCTCCCTGACAGGAGCCTAGCTGCTGCTGGTCCTTTTGCGGCCGCCATCTTGGAAAGTGGAGCCCAGCTCCTGGCTCTCTGGTATCTGCTCCCTGCACTCCTCTCCTCAGCGTCCGTGGTGAGTGACCGGTCAGCTGGTCTGGGGTCTCTGCTCTGCCTTCTCTGTTGTGCTGGGTGTCAGGACACAAAGCAGTGCTCTCACAGTCACTAGAGCCACAGCATATTCTCCCTGCCTGCCACAGCTGGCCTGGAGCATACATTTGCTAGCTGCCCATCCAACCCTGTCTCCCCCTTACCCTGCATACGGATACCCTACATGCTACCAGCTGTGAATAAACAGTAATATTTTTCTGCTCCATTTGGCTATGAGTGCATTTCTCTCTTAATGGGTTCTAACAGTGTCACTCTGCTGCCATTATGTGACTAATGTGATACATTACTCCACAAGGAATCGCCTACATTTCAGTATGCCCCCAAGGCTCTAATTGCTTCCTAATGTGACTATTTTCCCACCACCATCGCAGCTGAACATCGCATAGCATATCCCCATTTCTTCAGCGATTACTCAAACACTAAATCTCCAATTAGACCTATAACCAGAAAACATGGGGCCTAAGAAAAACACCAAATTGGCTAAATGTATCCCTCCGGTGAGCTTTTTCAAGACTTAATCTGCGACCCTTCCACTGTCAAGAGATTCCACACAATCTTTACGACCACGAATGTCACAGAATAAGCCTGCTTCTCCCCCTACTGCCTAGTCCCCACATGCTTCCTCAGATGATGCTTCACGGTGAGGCGCATGCTGCAGCTCCTTGGTGATCTTAAGAAAGATATCTCAGCCGAATTATCCTCTACTGTTGGGGAATTGAAGCATGATGTCGCTGAATTAGGTGGTCGCACGGACCTTCTCGAGAATAAGATGGGAGAGATGGTCGCCTCTCACAATTACCTAATATCTGCTCAAAAAACTACCCAAGCGGAACTTTCTGCACTTCGGGATAAAATGGCTGATCTTTAAGACAGGGCACACAGGAACAACCTTAAAATCCGTGGAATTCCGGAGACGATACAGTTTTCCGAACTTCCTGAGTTTGCTATGGCACTATTTCAGAAATTACTCCCAGACTTGCCTCCCACACAACTCCTCTTAGATCGCATTCACCGTCTCCCTAAGGTTGGCAATGCACCTGGGGCCTCTCCGTGAGACACTATCATGAGGATGCACTATTTTCATGTGAAGCGCCTACTTCAAGCATCTAGAGACGCTGGTCCCTCCTCATCTGTATTGGGCAACTTACAAATATTTGGAGATCTTTCCCCAGCTACATTAAATAAAAGAAGATCCTTCTTTGGCGTCACATCAGCTTTACGTCAAGCTCAAATTCCATATAGATGGGGATTCCCAACAAAACTTATTGTCACTTACGATGGCTCTACAAAAGTGCTATGCTCTCTGGAAGACGGTATAAAAGCACTGGACCTTTGGCGGATCCAATATGCTACCAAATCTACTCAACGTACGCCTACAATTAATTCAGATTGGTCCACAGCGGGCAATAACGGCTGATTGTTTTACGGTCTGCACTTCCTCACTTCAATTTAGTTCTTGTTTCTACGTTTGCGATGTTTCACCTACAGTGGCCGTTGGACATCTTTTTGAGCTTTTTATAGGTCATACAGTTCCTTATAACTCCAACTGCCTTCCTTACTAGCCGCTAAGATATGGATCATCGTAACTATTTCCTAAATTGTATTTGTTCTCAATGTTGATTGATTCAAGGTGTATTTGTATTGCCGTTCTCTTTATTTACGATTTCCATAACAGGCTTAATTTCTTTATTTTAAGTAATATATGCTATTTTAGCTATATATGATGTGTCATACTATTGTTAAGTGCTATTTTGTTCCCAGGTGGTGGGAACAGTGTCACTACCCCCGTGGTTCTACCATTTTCACCACTCTGTTTCATGGCCCGTCTGACTCCTGCCGTGGAGTCATTTATGTTTATGTCCCCTTTCACCCTTTTTTTCCTCCCTTTGTGTCCTTTCCCTCCCCCCATTCAGTTTACCGGCTATATTATGTTTATTTTTTTGCATTTCTTTATGTCAGTGTTGATCGACCCAGTATAGATAGGATGTTCTTGCTGTGTTTCCGCATTTTTCTAGATTTGTTAAGATGGTAAATTTTATGTCCATTAATGCCAAGGGTTTAAATTCCCCTCAGAAACGTAGGATTGTCCTCCGCTATTTTAGAACCCACAAAATGGATGTTATAGCGATTCAAGAAACCCATTTTGCCAAAGATGCTTCTCCCACCCTCTCTGACTCCTACTACCCATCTGGTTATTTTGCTTCTGGTCCACTAAAAAGAAAGGAGTGGCAATCCTTTTTCGTCGCAACTGTAACTTTGTTTTAAAATCCCAAGTAGCCGATCCCCTAGGTAGATATCTTGTTCTGATATGGGAGTTGGAGGGGAAAGCCATTACTATAGCATCTGTATATGCCCCAAATACTGGTCAAATGTTCTTTATTAGAACATTTTTCAGGGTTACCCAGAAGGTGTGCTCAGGTCAGATTATTCTACTTGGTGACTTTAATCTAGTCTTAGATCCTCGATTGGATAAATCTAATAATGCAGGTGGTGGTACTTTTGCTGATCCTATGGGTGCTTCAGGGGTCTTTAGCCAGTTGATCCTGGAGTATGGTCTGTATGATGTTTGGTGGGCTATGCACCCTACGACCCATGATTACACCTTTCTTTCTCGTGTGCATGGATTGTATTCCAGGATCGGTCTTGCCCTTATGGATAAATGGTCACTGCAACAGGTTAGAGGTTCAAATATCCTCCCTATCACATGGTCTAACCATGCCCCTTTGACACTCCATTGGGATTGTGGTGGGTCTTTCCCTTCCACCAGACCATGGAGATTCAATAATTTTCTTCTATCTATGGAGGTGAAGCAGGCCATCCAGTCCGCTCTTTCAAATTACCTCCAACATAATAAACCCATGCATACTACACCCTTTAATTTTTGGTGTGCCCTTAAGGCAGTCCTTAGAGGATTGGTAATTCAGTTAGCATCTAGAATCAAGTGCCAAGAAGCTCAAAAGCAAAAGGAAGTAGAAGCTAGACTTCGGGCCCTAAAAGACCAACACATATCTGACCCTTCCAATTCCATTCTTTTACAAAACATTTTAAAAGTTAGGTTTATACTTTGAAAAAGATGAAATTCACTATTGATAGGATGAATCAAAGATTCTATGCTGATGGTAATAGGGCATCCCGCCTCCTGGCTCGGAAGCTGAGAGGAAAAGAGGCTCGTGCTTCAGTTCAGGCCTTGTATAATAGTTCTGGAGCCAAATTGACCAATCCACTAGACATCTCTAATGCTTTTGCAGAGTATTACTCTCGCCTTTATAATCTGAAAGATGATGCACATGCAGCTCAACCCACATCAGAGACTATCTCTGCCTTTCTTTCAGACCTTTCTCTGTCCTCTCTCACCGACCAGCCTTTAGAATCCTTAAATACTCCCTGGACAGAGGGAGAGGTGAGAGATGCCATCAAATTCCTGAAATGCGATAAAGTGCCTGGGCTTGATGGCTTCTCTAACAATTTTTATATGGAGTTTCCATCAGATCTCATATCGGCGCTGATGCAGGTGTTTGAAGCGGGGACCAATTCAAGTTCATTCCCTCCTGAAATGCTTGAGGCTCGAATTATTTCCAACCTCAAACCAGGCAAGGACCCCACTCATGCCCAAAATTATAGGCCCATAGCCCTACTGAACACTGATATTAAATTATATGCAAAAATAGTAGCCAATAGATTAAATCAGAAAGCAATGGATTCAATCAACCCAGACAGGTGGGCTTTGTGTTGGGCCGACAAGCTCCATACAATACACGAAGAGCCTTGAATATTATTGAGCATTTTACACAGGTAAGGGACCCGCTTCTGGTGCTTTCATTAGACGCTGAGAAAGCCTTTGATAGGTTACACTGGGAATTCATGAAGGCTGTTCTTTCCAAATTTGGTTTTTAAGGATGGTTCCTAGATGCCATTCTTGCACTTTATAGTTCACCTGGAGCATGAGTCTGTTGCAATGGTTTCCTGTCTTCTTTGTTCCCTATAAGCAGTGGTACCAGACAGGGTTGCCCTTTATCTCCCTTAATATTTGTTTTAGCAATAGAACCTTTAGCAGAATATATCTGTACCACACCCCTCCTTCATGGTCCTCTCATAAGTGGGACACAACATAGAATTTGTCTTTTTGCGGATGACGTCCTTCTGTTTCTAACACATCCGGAAACCTCTCTCCCAAATTTAAAGCCGCTTCATAATTATTCTGTGGCCTCATATTATAAATTAAACGCATCTAAAATGGAAGTATTGACATTAAAAGTTCCATCCCAACTCCTGTATTCTCTTAAATCTCGTTATAATTATAATTGGCAATTACTGTCTCCCCTCTTTCTGGGTATCTCTTTGTCAGCTAAAGAAGACACTCTTCTTGAATATAATTATGGCCCTCTGTTGAACCAATTTAGTGCCTTCACAAAAGATTGAATGAACCATGAGGTCTCCTGGATGGGTAGAATGGCGGCCGTTACGATTACTCTTCTTCCTAAACTCATGTATGTTTAAGTCAATCCCCAGCACCCTCCCTCCCTGTTGGTGAAATAGATTTTATGCAGTGTTTAATAAATATATATGGAATAATAAGAGACCCAGAATTGCTAAGAAATATTTATTGATGTCTAGATAGTCAGGGGCTTGGTTTATTCCAATCTAGCACTCTATCAAGCTGCGTGCTTGGTCGATCAGCTTAGTGATTGGTCAAATGTTCTTAAACCTAAACCTTGGGTTAGGCTGGAAAGCGATATGTTAGGCAAACTCCCCCTTTATGATTTACTTTGGATTCCATCCAGCTCTAGATTTTCTCTAAAATCTATGTCCATGGCGACATTAGCGTCTCTCAAAGCGTGGGATGGCCTATCTACCCTTCTACAATTTAACCTGCCATCTCTCTACCTATCTATTCAGGGCTTATCATATTTAATCCCAAATCTAAATTTATTCTCCTGGCACCTCAATGGTATCCGCACCCTCTGTGACCTTTTTATAAATAATACCCTCTTTTCCTTCGCCCAATTACAAGCTAGTTTCTCAATTCCCTCTAGAGATTTCTATAAATTCCTTCAAGTGAGGCACTGGATTCAATCCTTCCCACACTTGGTAGGCTCTACTAGTATGATTCCTCTTCATGTTTTTTTCACATATATCTTCAATCTCCCGCAAAAGAGGCATATCTTTTTGGTATTCTCTAATACTTACAGCGGAAGAACCAGATAAGCTACCAGCTAGTATTAAATGGGAACATCATTTAAATATATGTCTAGATCCGCATGTATGGTCCCAACTATTCTTATCTATATTTAAAATGTCTAGATGTATTTCACATATTGAAATGTATACGAAATTACTCTATCGCATTTATTTGACCCCAGATAGATTAAACAAAATTTGAGATCTTCCATATTTTCTGGAACTGCCCTGCTATATGTCCCCTTTGGCTGGAAGTAGAGGATTTGATCCTGAAGGTTACTGGATTGCGGCTGTCTTTGTCCCCCTCCACTGCTCTTTTACATATATTCCAGGATGATGTCCCAATTAATCACAGATATTTTATAGGTCATGTATTTATTGCTACCAGGGCAGCCATTGCTCAGTTCTGGAAGCAGGATAAACCTCCTCCCCTCTCTTTAATAAAGTCTAAAATAAATTACAGTTTCCTTTAAATTGCCCGCATTCTTCTTCTGCTAACTCACAAATGATAAAATAGTTCAGCTGGCATGAATTTATCACAGTGGGTCCATTGCCTTCCAATAAACACAAACTGATAAACCAAAATACAAAACATATCAAAACCTTGAATTGTCTATAGCAGTTGTGGAGTATCCTCTACTATTTGTGTATGTCATACACGGATTTTGACTGTTTTTAATATAATGGAATGTTTAATTTTTTTTTTCTGAATGATTCTTGTCTGTATTCCCCCATGTTTTTTTTTTTTTACCCATTCTTTTTTCCTTTTCTTTTTTCTGTACCCCTTCCCTTTTAAAAAAAACAAAAAATTCAATTAAATATCAAAGTTAAAAAAAAAAAAATGGGGAGCGACACGAAAGCGCTGCCAAATCAGAAACTCTGCGAACTGAGGAGATAGCGAGGAGAAAAAGTGTCTTCTCTGTCAACTATTTGAGGTCCACTGTGTCCAAGGGTTCAAAAGGGAGAAGCCAGCAGCACCCTGAGAACCAAGGATAAATCCCACGGCGACAAACGGTGGTTGAAGGTGGAGAACACCCTGCAAAAATGTTCTAATATCCAGCCGTGGAGCAATTCTGCGCTGGAACCAAACTGACAATGCAGAAATTTGAAATCTTAAAAGGTAGCCAAGCGAAGACCGAGGTCTAGTCCCTCCTGGAGAAAAGCAAGAACTCCGGAGATCCTGAAAACCTTAGTGTCATACTCTCTGTGGGAACACCATTGAAAAAAGGAATGCCAAATCCTGTAATAAATGCAGGCAGAGGAAGGCTTTCTTGCCCTGAGCATCATCTGAATCACAGAAGTAGAAAAACCTTTGGCTTTTAAAACGTAAGACTCAAGAGCCACGCCGTCAAAGCCAGACGAGGTAGGTCCGGATGTAGGCAGGTACCCTTCACTAACAAATCCAGCCATAGAGGTCGTGGATTGTCTATAGATAGACATGTCAGATCGGTGATCCAATGTCACCTGGGCCAAGCAGGAGCCATTAGTATTACCCTGCCGCCTTCTCGCTTGAATTTTCTGGAGGACCCTTGTTAGGAGGGAGTTTGGAGGAAACAGGTATGCCAAACCTGAAGACCCACCTAACTGCCAGAGCATCCATGAAGGTGGCTGAGAGGTCTCTTGTCCCGGACCCATATCTGGGGATCTTGTGGTTCTGACATTATGCCATGAGGTCTTTGTCCGGTAGTCCCCACTTTTCCACCAGGAGCTGAAAGACGTCCGAGTGGAGAGCCCATTCTCTAGCATGTATGACCAGATGACTTAGGAAGTCCACTTCCCAGTTGAGGACTTCTGGGATGAATATTGCAGAGATTGTTGGAAGATGGCATTCTGCCCAAACCAGAATGTTCACCACTTCCCTCATGGCTGCCAGACTTCGTGTGCCTCCCTGATGGTTGATGTAGGCCACTGTGGTCGCATTGTTGGAGTAAATCTGGACAGGCCTGCCCTAAAGGAGGTTATGTGCCAGAATGAGCACTTTGTGTATTGCAGGAAGCTCCAAAATGTTTATAGGCAGGTGACTTTCCTGTGCTGTCTATCTTCCCTGAAAAGTGTGATGACCTGTCACTGCACCCCATCCATGCGTCTGTGGTGAGAACCCAATTTGGGATCCAAAATGGACAACTCCTGTTCAGATTAACTGTCTGCAGGCACCATGAGATGGAGAGCTGAACCTCTGGTGAGATGAGGATCGTTTGAGACCTTATCAGATTATACTGACTATCCCAGTGAGAAAGAATTAATCGCTGCAGGGGCCTGGAATGGAACTGGCATATACCACCATGTCGAATACCATGGACCCCAGGACCTGCATTGCTGAGTGAACTGATACTCTTCGATTGCGGAGCAACTTGCGCACCTGCAATAGTAGAGCAGAAATCTTGTACCCCAGTAGAAAGATCCTTTGTGCCAGGGAATCCAGTAGTGTCCCCAGATGTACCATCTGTTGTGTTGGAGAAAAAAAAAAAATACTTTTTCCAATTGACTATTCAGCCGTGCTCCCGTAGACAAACAATGGTCAGCTGGAGATGATGTTGTAAAATCTTTGGAGACTGCGCCAATATCAGGAGGTCGTCTAAGTATGGCAGTATCCTGGTTCCTTGTCATCGAAGATGAGCTGTCATGACTGCCATTATCCTGGTAAACAACCAAGGAGCTGGGGACAGACCAAAGGGCAAAGCCTGAAACTGGTAATGCTGCTGATGAACAGCAAACCTCAGAAACCTTTGGTGATGCAATAGGCACATGCAGATACTCATCCTATATGTCCAGGGAAACCATAAAATCCCCAGGCTCCCTTGCCAGCATAATTGACGGTAGGGTTTCCATACGGAACTTGAGCAGATGGATAAACACGTTGAGAGATTTCAGATTCAGAATAGGGCGATGAGACCCCATTTGGCTTCTGATTCAAGAATAAATTTGAATAACCACCCCTTCCTTTTTGGGCCAAAGAAATGGGGATTATTACCCTGGGCTCAGCAGAGCACAAATAGCCTCTTGGAGGGCCAGGGCCTTGACCGGGTCTGATGGAGGAGCTGTACAAAAAAAAAAAAACTTCTGAGGGGGATTCCTCAGAAACGTGAGAGCATATCCTTGAGAGACCACTTCTCGAACCCAAGCATCTGTTGTTGTTTGACGCCAGGCGTAAGAAAACTGGAGAAGTTCGCCTCCCACCCTGAGAGGCCCACCCCATCAGGCAGAAGGCTTATCGTCTAGCGTGGAGGCTGGATGTCTGACCGACCTTGCTTTCTTGGTTTGCAGCTTGGCATTCCTGTGGGACTTATTTTGTCTGGAAAAAGACTGTCATTTTGCCCTTCGGGTCCGAAACAAAGACTGCCTATATTTAAAGGTAGTCGCCAATGGTAATCTGGCAGATTTTGATGCTGCCAAAGTAGCCACTAGGCTATCCAATTCTGGTCCAAACAGTATCTTTCCAGCAAAAGGCAAGGATTCAAGAGCATTCTTGTATCCTTCATCTGCCTTCCAGGACCTTAACCAGAGTGTTCTGCAAGCAACAACTGAAGTTTCTGATACTCTAGAAGCCAGAAGTCCTGCGTCAATAACACTTCTCCCACACAAACAGCCACTTCTTGCATTTGGGAGAAGTAGGATAATTGTTCTCTGGGAACCTGTGGCATGCTGTCTTCCAGTGCTTTCGTCCATTCCTCCATAGCCTTGGCTACTCAGGCTACAGCCATAGCCAGGCGGGTAATCGCTCCAGATAATGAGAAAACTGATTTCAAACTTGTTTCAAGTTTTCTAACTGTAACATCCTTGAGTGAGGTTGCGGATGGAATAGGTAATATAGAGCTCCTGATCAACAGTGTCACATGAGCATCTACAGTCTGAGGGAACTTCCCACTTTGTACCCATTTTCACCCGGTGAATGTACAAAGATGTTAACTTCCTTGTAGCATGGAAATGTCTTTCTGGAGTGCTCGATTCTTCAGCCATAAGGTCAGTCAGCTGCTCAGATTGAGGAAAATAATCCTTTACCAATTTCTGATGCCTAAAGACCAGAGTCTTAGATTTAGGCGGGACCTCCTCTTCCTCTATATTAAGGACGGTTCTAACTGATCTTACCAGAGGGGACATCCACGGAGGATTGGTCTTCCCCAGCTGAGAGAGATCCAGAAGAGGAACAATGTGTATCTTCATCTGATGGTGTGTTAGAATCCACAGGCTGCACCTGACGGGATACTCTCTTATGGCCGAGCTTAATGGTAACTGGTCTATTCACTTGTACCAGTTGCTGAGCAGTGGTAGACGGTTCAACCATACTGTGACTTGAGTAAGCATAGGCATCCATCCAGAAAGGATGCATGGGGGAATATACATAGCAGGATGTAACTGCTGTGGGTACCCCGTAGTGGGAGGCAGCACTAAATGCAACATAACCTGAGACCAAGAGGACACCCAGGGTGGATCTTGTACAGGAGCTGGTGTACCAGATTGGAGAGGTGGCTCCTTATAACAGCCAGCACACAAACCATCTTTCATGAAGTCCTGAGCTGACAGGCCCGACAAACAGGATTTACATGAAACAAGCACAGGAGCCTCAACCTCCTGCTTGCCTTTAACCTTTGACATATGTCAAAGTCAAATAATTGGATATGATCGCTTTACAATTATTATCTGACGATATAGTAGTCTGTGGTCTGATGACGTATTACTAGGACGCAACTTTGAGTCGGTGCAATCCAATGCACACAAATGCGAATTCACAACACATACACTGATGCACATAACTCACATTATATATATATATATATACATACACACACAGACGCTCATATGCATATTTACATATACACACAGATGCTCATATGTATATTCACATACATACATACACTTACACGCACATTTGCTATTCAATACACAGACGCACATATGCGAATGCATACATATAAAATGGTTCCCACACATTATAGTTAATAACCAGAGTTAGTAAAGGTATTGTTAGCTAATAATTATGATGTGAGATGTACTTAAGAGATCTAAGGTTCAGAATACAGTGGACATGTCATGTTTGGTATCATACTAAATCTCTGTTTATTTGCAGACATCTGTTTCTATCGGCAAAGGGAGTTATTGAATAGAATGTTATTACTTGAATGCAGTGTTGTAGCCAGTTTTTAACCAGTTCTTTGGCAGGAAGCTACACAATGTGACCTTTGGAAGACTGAGCCATACCCCTGATGCACCATATGAACTGACCAATGACCAGATTTACCAGAAGCAAGAACCAATGAAAACCTGTCAATTTGTCACTTTGTTAACTCTGAAACCTGTACGGTATATAGGCTTGTGTCCTGACCCAAGTGTACAAACATCTTCTTTGCAACCGCAGACTTCAGGACTGATGACTGTATACTGGCACCAATGCGCACGCGTATGTATCGGCTGTACAATTTTATTCCTTTCTACTCTAATTGTTAAACTGACATCATGTTAAACCTTTTTACATAAGTAAGTTTTTGTGCTTTGGAACCACATGATTGGACTGGAAAGCAATTCTTTCTTAAGCGACTTGCAGCGCAAATTAGCGACTGAACGGCATTCATAGATGGGGCTCGCGACTGATATCAGTACAGGAGATTACGTAAAGTGTATGGATTTTGGTTCCTCAACAAAGGGTGGACGCATCATAAATGGGTAAGAACCAATCTGTTCAAAGCCTGTTTAGCACTTTGTTTTGAAAGCGAATATCCGTTTTTGTGTGATTTTAGGAGCGCTGATTAGGACCTAGGGACATGAGAGAAAAGTCTGTTTCTTTTGTCACTTTTGCCCTGCAATAGGCGATTCGCACATAGCGTATGCATCTTCCCTGTATTGCTGCCACATGTTTAAACAATTGTTTTGATAGATAGTCTTGTTGTATTTATAGCGTGATTACTTGTTAAAACTTATTGTCACTTGGGAAAGCAATTTTTCTGCGCAGAAAACAAGGTGGCATATGAATGTGAACGTGTGCTTGTGATGTGAAAAGAAAAGGTTTTTGTACTGTTGAAAATAGACAGGGCCGGTAAGGTGTCCAAGAGGTGGGTAGGGCAGCCGTAGCAGTATACATAGCAGGTATAACTTGGCAAGAAACCAGGGGTTGTTTCTCGGCCGAACCCCCAACAGTAATCGCAAAGTCCATTGATAACTTTTAGTGTCTCAGGGCAGTGCGATCGGACAGCATGGTTGCATAAACCATGATTGCGACTTGGGGGTCGTGGGAGGAAAGGGTAAGTGTAAATGGAATACTTAAATTCTACCAGTCGGAGATTACTCAAAGTAGGAAGCGGTTGGACAAAGCTTCCGTAATTTGTCCGGGAAGCAGAATAATTGCATAGACTATTTTCTGTTTCCTCGTTGTGTAAGCTAACAAAAAAAACACTTACCGGTCGGCTGTGCACAGCGGGTGGGAGTGGACGCAGCTTGTTTAATTCGTCCACCGGTCGAAGTCCCTAGTGAAAGAAGCAAAAGTGTTGTCCCAGATGGGTGCGAAGCATTCGCTAGGGATGGTTGATGAGCTGCTGCTTATGGATGGGTCGATTAAATCGGCAAGGTATATAATGCATGTGAAGTATGGCTCGTATGCTACGGCGTACTGTGACATATGGGTCAAGATGACCACAGGATGTATGAGACCATTTCCCAAGGTTGGCAGTTTTGATTTGGAGGTATTAAGTAATGTTAGAGATAACACGTTTAGTCAAGTCATTGAAGAAAGGAGTAAAATACAATGACTGCTTAAAGCTGTGGCTGCACAAGGGGAACACGTGGCAAAATAGCACGCTGCAAAATGGCGCGCCACAAAATAGCATACTCGCACCGCAAGGTAGCATTACCATGCATAAAGAAGAGAGTGCATGCGCAACTCCGCTGCCCTATGCGGCCGCAGGTGATAATACAGCCGATATCAAAAACAAAAAAATTGTAACAAGTAACTTATATCCTGTATTAAGTCACCTTAAGGAAAATGTTGTTGTAGAAGATGATGAACCCAGTGTAATTTCAGCGGAGGGAGCTCCGTCGTGCGCATGCGCGAGACCCGGCGAGCGACGGGCTCTCCATCGCTCCGGGTCTCGCACCAAAGGGGGCGTGCTGTCGATGTTGATTGACAACACGCCCCCTTTGGTGGGCGTGCCTGCCAGATGGTGTCAGTGGGAGTGATTTTGGCTCTGATAGAGCCAAAATCACTCCAGGGCTTGCGGCAGGGAGACCCTACCGCAGGGTCTCCATCGCAAGTCCGATGGTCAAGACCATCGCGACCATCATGGACGCTCGCATATGCTGTGGGTGGTCACCCACAGCTATGCGAGCGTCCAGGAGGACGCTCCATTTTCATGGAGGAGGGCCCTGATTCAGAGCGAGCGCTCTGGTCAGAGCGTTCAGCTCTGAATCACGCCCTTTGTACCTACCGGTAGGTGTGGATTGTCCTGTGGTTTTTTGCAGCTTTGGCTGTGTTAGCCGGATGTTACGTAACACCTCCGTGAACCCGCGGGGTGTCTGGCAGCCGTGCGCCCGTCGACGTTCTCTGGTGGTGTGATGCAATGTGGAGCGTCGCATGGTGGGGTTGATCCATGGTCCCGTGGAGTCAATGGGTACTGGTACTGCACTAAGTACTGGACTTTACTCACACCCCATATCCCGGTTCAGTAAGACTGTATACCATAAGTCCAGCAGGGGAATGTGCAGGAGTAAGGACCACACGGAAAGGAGCCCCCTGAAATGGTACACCCACTCCCCAACCGAGGATCACAATACTTATCTGCTAATCCCCACACCATATAACGGAACTAACTAGGGAAGCATTGTGCCTTACCCAATAAAAGGTTGGCACCTACACTTATTTGTATTCATCCACGTCCACCCACAAACATTATCTATACAATAGCCACATACCCACACTTCCATTTCCCCAACAGCCCAACATTTCCACTCCCTTTCTATCCCATAACCCCCCCCCTTTTTTCCACCTTCCCTTTCTCCCACACATACTCTTAGGAGCGCATGTGTACCACATATTCTACTGATGTATAATAGTTTATTGCAGATTTTATATTGGAGGAGGATGAATCCTTAACGGATGATAACCAGGTGAACATCAAGCAAATATTCACACAGTTGGCCATATACTTTCCAGTGGTAGTGAACTGTAGCAAAATCTTCACCATTAAACAAAAAGATAGTGAACCTGCAACAGATTATTTCACCAGAGCACTGCTAACGAAACCCCAGTATACAGGGATATTAGATATAAAGGCTGATGTACACCACAGGGAGGTAGCTGGTACGGTTCTAATGGATGGTCTCAAAGATAAGCTAAAGACCAGGGTGCAACCTCTCTACCTAACTGGAGAGGAATTACTGTAGATGCACTTAGAGAATCTGCTATAGAACATGACAAAAATATATCCAGGAAGAAAGAGAAGAGTGAGAGGTTAATGACAGTGAGCATTCAGGCTCTAGAGGGATTACCTGCACAGTCACAAATTTATAACACATACCAACAACGAAGATATATACTGTAGTAAGGTGTTTTCATTGCAACAAAGAGGGACACATCAGAAGGGATTGTAAATTGAGAAATCGGGGGCCACCTAAGAAGGGAACACATGGATACACACAGAGAGGACACTCACAAAATTCAGGAAATTTCCAACAGTTACCCACTCACATAGTGACAGCAAACACTCTGCTGGAGGATGATAGTCAGCGCTAGGGGTCAGGTCATACCTTCAGTCTACAAACAGTCAGGTTAACTGAGAATACTAGGGAAGAACCTACAATGACAGTTGATATATCTGGTACTAAACACACTTTCTTGTACATACAGGGGCGACAAGATCCGTAATAAATTCTGTTTAATTTACAGGTTACCAACAAGACCGTATCAGCAATGGGAGTAACGGGGAGAGTACAGCATTACCCTTTAACCAAATGTGCAGAGGTTACTTGCACACCAAGCATTCCTTTCTCCTGCCAGCGGCGGCTCATACTAACCTGCTGGGAAGGGATCTGCTGTGTAAAATGGGATGTGTCATATACTGTACCCCTGATGGTATATTCCTTGATATACACCAGAGAAGGTTGCGCATGAGGTACAGGATATATTGGATACACCACAAAGGTTAATGCTGCACTCTGCCATTCTAGAACAAAGTCCATCTCAGGTAAAAGAGATGTTATTGCAAATACCAGGTTCCCACTGGACCAAAGATGGACAAGACACAGGATTGATGGCAAACGTAGCTCCTGTAATGGTTAACTTGAAGAGTGGTAGACAGGCTCCAAAAATCCCTCAGTACCCATTAAAGCCTGAGGTGGAGCTAGGGGTGTATCCCATAATTGAGAGGTTACTACAACAGAGGATTTGAATTCGTACAGCAAGTTCAGCCAATAGTCCCATTTTTCCAGTGAAGAAGAGTGGGGGGAGGGGCTATAGATTAGTACAGGACCTTAGAGGAATTAACAAAGTTGTTGAAAGCCAATTCCCCATAGTGCACAATCCAGCTGTCATCCTCATGGAGATTCCACCGTCTGCATCACTGTCATTGATTTTTGTTCTGCTTTCTTCCCTGTCCCTCTTCACCCTGACTGTCAATATCTATTTGCATTTTCCAAACATCGGTCGGAACGAACGAGCGGCCGCTTACGAGCGGCTCTGAATCAGGTCCACTGTCTAACCCAGAGGGCTAAGACACTTGACAATGGACAGAATTCAGGCCATACAGACCATGACACTGCCGCAAAACCAGCAGCAAATCCGTACCTTCTTGGGCATGTGTGGATACTGCAGATCCCAGGTTTTTCTATTTTGGCCTAACCATTGCAGGACTTCGGGCCTGATTCAGAGCCGGTCGCTCTGAGTCAGGGCCTGGTTTTTTTTTTTTTTTAGAACGGCCTCCTGGCCGCTCGCATAGCTGTGGGTGACCACCCACAGCTATAGCGAGTAGCCAGGAAGATGGTTGCGTTGGTCAAGACCATCGGACTTGCAACGAGACCCTTGTGGTAGGGTCTTGTTGCCGCAGAGAGATTTCGGCTCTAACAGAGCCAAAATCTCTCCCACTGACATCACTTGTGATGTCAGTGGGGCCGCCCCCAAATGGTAGGCGTTCCCATGGGAACACCTCTGTCTGGGCAGCCACCCCCGACCCGCCCACCAAAGGGGCGTGCTGTCACTCAACATCGACAGCATGCCCCCTTTGTTGCGAGACCCGTAGCGACGGATTGCCCATCACTATCCAGGTCTCGCGCATGCACATGATGGAGCCGGCTCCGTCGTGCACATGAGCACTGGCCCACCATTGACCCAGTTGCGAGCGCACAGCGCTTGCGATCGGGTCTGAATCAGGCCCTTAGTTCCATCCTCAAAACCCGACCGTGTCATACACACTGAGGAAACAGAGTAGGCTTTCCTTAACCTTAAGGATAGTCTGACAAAAGCACCTGCCTTGGGAATACCAGATTATGAAAAACCCTTTGAATTATATTATACGGAAGCTGATGGCTGTGCAGCAGGTGTCCTCACATAGAAACATGGTGACGCTAGCAGACCTGTAGCATACTACAGTGCACAATTGGACATTGTGGCAAGATCACTCCCAACGTGTTTGAGAAGTGTAGCTGCAACTGCTCTTCTGGAAAATAAGAACGAGGATGTAGTATTATGGCATGATACAACTGTCTATACGCCACATGCAGTATCTGCTTTGTTGAATTCAGCCCAAACCAGACATGTCTCTTCAGCAAGGTTCACAAAATGGGAACTAGCTCTGATGGCAACTGCAAATATTACCATTAAATGGTGCAATACGTTAAATCCAGCAACATACTTACCATATGTGCCTCGAGATGCACAAAGGGTGGAAGGAGGTGAGTTTCTCGTTGAAGGTGAGTTTTGCAGGTATGCTGATACACGATTGTATGGAATATTTGAATCAGACCTTTACTGCAAGACCAGACATACGTGACACACTATTATAAGATGTAGAATTGACGTTTTACATGGATGGGAGTTGTCATAGACAGACAGACACAGGAGAATTATGCACAGGTTATGCTGTTGTAGATGAGGATGTCATAGAGGCTGAACCCCTTGGTCCACCTCACTCTGCCCAGGTGGCTGAACTACTGGCATTAGGAAGAGCATGTGAGTTGGCAGAAGGTAAATCAGCTAATATATACACTGACTCTAGGTACGCCTTTGGGGTAGTATATGATTTTGGGGCTCTTTGGTGTCTTAGGAACTTTATGACAGCAGCAGGCACACCAGTAGCACATTCACAGCACATAAAATGACTTCTGACAGCAATAGTCACCGAAGGCAGTAGCCGTCATTAAATGCAAAGCCCGCACATGCGAACAAGACATGGTGTCGATGGGCAATAACAGAGCAGATGAAGCTGCCAAATGGCTAGCAGGGTCAAATATAAACATACCAAACAAAGTGATGGTCTTCCAGACAATAGACACACAGAAATTAACTGGACTCTGGAGAGATGGACAAGGTAGGCCTGTTGCTCCCAGGGCATACTACCCAAGCCTGGCTGAGGCAGCACACGGTCTGACTCACCTGGGAAAAGAAGGTATGTGCAAGTTGGTCAGAGCATATTGGTGTGCACCAGGCTTTTCTTCTCAAGCTGTAAGGAGGGCAATGTCCTGTCTGACTTGTTTGAGGAAAAATGTTGGGTAGACAATACCAACCGAGCCATCCCATATCCCTCCGATAAATGGACCTTTTCAGGTAATACAAATTGACTTCATCCAATTACCACCTTGCAGGAATCTCAAGTATGTATTAGTTTGTACTGATGTATTTTCTAATTGGGGAGAAGCATATCTAGCTGCCACTAATACTGCTGTTTTTACTGCAAAGTAGATTGTTCAGGAGTTTGTATGCAGATATAGTATCCCTAGAATCATAGAAAGTGATAGGGGTACTCATTTGACTGGTGATGTTTTCCAGAACATGTGTAAAGTTATGGGAATCAATAGTAGACTTCACACCCCCTACCGACAGCAAGTCAGTGCCAAGGTGGAGAGGGTAAACGGTACTATTAAGAATAAACTGAGTAAGATCATGGCTGAAACTGGATTAGGATGGCCAGAAGCCTTACAGCTAGTCCTCCATAGCGTCAGAACCACTCCCAGACCTCCTCTTAATCTGTCCCCCTTTGAGATACTGTTTGGAAGGCAACCTCATTTGATTATAGGCCCACAAGATGATTTGAAGTGTAATAATGAGGTTACTGTGCAAAATCTTATAAAAATGAGCAGGCAATTGAAACAGCAACAGAAATTGAAAACCTGGTATGCCAGAAACAAACTGTCATGATGTTGAACCTGGAGAATATGTTATGATCCGAAATGTATTATGCTCAAGTTGTTTAACAGACTGGTGGGAAGGTCCTTACCAGGTGTTGATGACAAGTACCACATCTTTCAAGGTAGCAGAAAGAGATACCTGGGTCCATTCCACTCACTGCAGAAAGGTCAACCACCCAAAGGAGGTACAAGGCGAAGTCGAGACAGACAACGTGGACCTGGTGATTGCGAACCTGTTCCGGGAGAACTAGAGATTGCAGTGAAAACACCTGAGCCAGAGACGTGTATATACTACTATCCCAGCAATGGAGTGGCGATTTGTTTCTTTTTCTTGTTCCAGGGTTGTTCTCATTTTTATTTGTTTCAGGATTCCGATTTGACGGAGGACAGATGACGGAGAGGGAGGCCGAGTGATGGCGATAGAGTGAAATCGGAGAAGAAAGCAATAGAACGATCAGGGCAACATATGGTCAAACTCAGTTCAGGGATTGTTAAGAGATCTGTGAGCCATGGAACTCTGAGACAGTGTGAGGGGCTATTGTCTGAGGAATATTGTATCTGTGAGTACTGTGGATCCCTAGTTGACGAGAGATGCATCCAACGATGCCAATCCAAGAGTAATCTGTATTTGGGCGAGCATCCTTTAGTGGATTACCATCCCTTAGTGGGTAAGGTCTTAAACCAGACTGAATGTTGGGTATGCACTCACGTGCCTCAGGGACACTATAATGTAGGATTAGTACCATTCCCATTAAATTTCCCAAAGGTCCTTGAATTACGGGGACGGAGGTCCATAGACGGGAAGTATAACATCACGAGGTCCCCTATTTTAAAGCTCCACCAATACTCCATAGATCGGTCTTTGCTGTGTCTAAACATATTGTACATAGAAAGACTGGAGAATTGGGAAGCAGACTTATTGGATCAGACAATGGCTCACCACACCAGTAGTGACGAACACCAGAGACGAGGACATAGGAACAAACCGAATGTGATATCTATTGGAAAAGTTCCTATGGGTTATTGTTATAGGCTGAAACGTGTCTTGAGCAGATGAGGACATTAGGCATAGGTAGTTTTGTTAAAACTTTGTGTGATATTGTGCAGGATCGTAATAAACCTTATGTCCTCCCAGATAATGTATACTATGTTTGTGGAAGAAAGGCGTATTCTTGGTTCTCTCTGACTTCCAAGGGTTTATGTTTTATAGGCAAATTGGTCCCAGAGGTAATGACCCTTATACATGATGAAATGACTGGTATTCATAAAACCACACCACCTCCATACATACACACGCAGTATGAACATCGTGACAAAAGAAATATGATCCCTGGTGAAGAACATGTAGCCACACAGTTGATTAGTGAAACTACTGGTTTCCAAATTTTGGTAGCATTAGATCCCACCAGGATCACTCGGAGAAATTAAAAGTTTAGATTTTCCAAGACCTGGCTAAATTAATAGACAATATAACCGAGATGTATGATGACACTTTCAGGTATACGGGTAACGAGCTACAGGCTTATAAAAAGGAATTGGTACAACATAGGCTAGTGTTAAACTACCTGACATCTATTAATGGTGGATATTGTGTGACTTTGGCTACCCAATTTGGTGTCAAATGTTGCACATACATCACCAATAATACTAACGACCCCAAATAGGTGATTGACTGCAGAATGGATGAAATCCTATAATTGAAAAGGGAATTTTGGAAGGACCATAATACTTCCTTGTATGAGACTGAGGTAAAGGTAGAGAAATGGTTCTCGTGGTTAAACCCTATAAAATGGTTCTCCGGTCTGGGAGAGTGGGTACAGATGATTGCTCGTGTAGGTAAGATCCTTATTCTTATACTTGTTGTAATTTTAGTAATTGGTTTATGTGTCAGATGTGTTCCTACTGTGTTGAAGTGTGGAAAATGTAGCACCAAAGTAAACAGTGAAAATTAAATCATAATGGTGGTGAGTAGTGGTAGTATAGGTACTAAGGTTGATAAAGAACTGCATTACAATTCTGAAATTGAATGTACCATCAGATAATAACATGTGAATAGGCTTGGTCAAGTATAATAAAATGTATTTTAAAGGTTCTGTTAAACATCATAGATAATGTAATCTCAATTACCCCAAACTTCCTTTATAGGTTCGATGAGGTCCCACATCCTACCAATGGTCCCCTATAGATCCGCTGAGTGTGTATAAGGGTTGTTTTACCCTTTCCTGAGATGCACTATTGACGGTTCAATGACTGAATTGTGTTATACCGTATAGAACATTAGATAACGTATTTTGCATGACTAAACAGGTTACTAGAATGATAGTTTTATGTTTGCTATCAAAGGGTGGACTGTCAAAGTGAAATAATTGGATATGATCACTTTACAATTATTATCTGACGATATAGTCTATGGTCTGATGATGTATTACTAGGATGCTACTTTGCATTGGTGCCATCCAATGCACACACATGCAGACGCACACAAAAAATATTATATATATATATATATATATATTACACATACACACACACATACTCATATGCATATTTACATATACACAGACGCTCATGTGTATTCACATACACAGACACACATTTGCTATTTCAATACACATACGCACAAATGCGAACGCACATATAAAATGGTTCCCACACATTACAGTTAATAACCAGAGTTATTAAAGGTATTGTTATCTAATAATGATGTGAGATGTACTTAAAAGATCTAAGGTTCAGAATACAGTGGACATGTCATGTTCGGTATCATACTAAAGCCCTGTTTATTTGCAGACATCCGTTTCTATCGGCAAAGAAGTCGCATCATGCTTCCGCTAGTTATGGATGATAGGGAGTTATTGAATGGAATGTTATTACTTGAATGCAGTGTTGTAGCCAGTTTTTAACCAGTTCTTCGGCGGGAAGCTACACAATGTGACCGTTGGAAGACTGAGCCATACCCCTGATGACATCGTATGAACTGACCAATGACCAGAAGCAAGAACCAATGAAAACCTGTCAATTTGTCCCTTTGGTAACTCTGAAACCTGTAAGGTATATAGGCTTGTGTCCTGACCCAAGTGTACACACATCTTCTTTGCGACAGCAGACTTCAGGACTGATGACTGTATACTAGGACCAGTGCGCACGCGTATGTATCGGCTGTACTATTTTATTGCTTTTTACTCTAATTGTTAAACTCAGATCATGTTACCCCTTTTTACATAAATAATTTTTTGGAACCACACGATTGGACTGAAAAGCAATTCTTTCTTAAGCGACTTGCAGCGCAAAGTAGCGACTGAACGGCATTCATACATATCAATGTATAAAAGGTACAAGGTATAAATGCAATGCAACAGTCTTCACAAGTATCCAGTATTTGTGAAGTAGACAGAAAACTCCACACACCTTGTACAGAGGGATGAGGAGAAAAACAGCGATAGTTATAATCGACAGTCAGAAATAAAAGGCAGTATCAATACAGCAGCTAGCACAAGTCACATACAATGCATATACAATTTAAACGCAATGGCCTCTGAATCAACTGACCAGGACCCAATTCTTGGTAGGATGTAGAGCGCTATATACCTGACCCAGGGGATAGGTATACAGGGAGACAAACCCAAACCTTCTGAGCAGCTTTAGCAGAGCACCGATGGTGGACTGTGAGCATCTCATATACTTAAGGCAGGTAGGAGCAACCCAGATGCGGGAAACTTCCTTAGGATCTGCATCTGGGTCGGGGGAGAGCCTACCTCCCGTAGACTGCATCAACCGGCCAGGTACGTTGGCCTCATGGCAGTAGATGTGTCTACTGCAGATCCCCAGTGTCAGACGATAAGGCCCCGGTAGTCTAGTGAGGACATGGGCTGTCTCGGGCCCTCACTGCAGCAGCTTCCGGTGAGTCTCCAGATGCAAGGAATCGCCTCACCTGACATCTCCGTACATCCGATTGCAGTCCGGGCCTCCAGTATTGCTGGTAGCCGTGACCCACTGAAATCACCAGAGATGTTACTGGTGTTGTAGCATCGGTCAAGGTAGGAGACGCAGTACATGCATCTTTGTTAGAATGATTCACGCTGCTAACCCAGTAAAATAGAAAATAAATAAAATCATAAATTTAAAGCTTGGGACTGCCTGAGCAGTCCCCTGTTCAAAAAGGTGTGTCTGAATCCTGCTGAGCACCAAACAAAAAACTGAATGTCTGTGGCTGGTGTATACTGTATATGGAGGACCGGGGGATTCTGGGAGCTAAAGCTTTGACTGTTTGGTGCCTGCAACACTCCAACCACATAACCCCCCAAGGTAGTTCCTGTGTACCCTATGGACCCTGAAGAAAAACCTGTTGAGGGTTTTTAGATTTAGTATATGGCGATAAGTCCCATTTCGGTTTATGAACCAGAAATAGATAGGAATAACAACGCCTTCCCTGTTGCGACAAAACAACTTGTATTACTACCCCCGCCTGCAGCAGGGAGTGAATGGCTTCCTGAAGGGCCAAAGCCTTGACTGCATCTGCTGGAGGATCTGTGCAAAAAAAAACTTCTGGAGAGGATACCTCCTGAAAGTGAGGGCATACAACCTGAGATGACTTCTTGGACCCAGGCATCTGTTGTTATTTGACAACAATAATCCGCAATCTGAATAAGTCGGCCTCCCACCCTGGGATACCCCAGGCAGAGGGTATGTTGTCCGGCTTAGAAGCTGGATGTCTTGCCGGGCCAGACCTCTTAGTTTGTCGCCTTGATATTCTGCGAAAACTAGGAGGAAGGCTGTTCCCTTGCTCCTCCCGGAGAACAGAAGGACCGAAAAGAAACCTACCTAGAATTTATAGTCGCTGTAGATGGCAGACCTGCTGACTTTGAAGCTATTTTATCAAACTCTGGTCCAAAAAGTACTTTTCCATAGAAAGGTAAAACTTCCAGCGCCTTCTTTGATCCTGTATCAGCTTTCCAGGATCTTAACCGTGCCACTATTGAAGCTGCTGAAGCTAAAATTCCAGCATCTATAGCAGCTCCTCCCAGATAGGAAGCCGCTTCTTTTTAGCATTTGGTAGAGAATTTTCTTCAACAGCTTTGGCTACTCAGGCTCCAGCCATAGCTGGACAAGTAACTGCTCCAGATGATAAAAAGATTCAAGCATGTCTTAAAACAATATTTTCATCGTGGAATCCTTCAGGGAAGATGCTGACGATAATGTAGCATTTCTGATTAAATGCATCACATGGATCATCCACAGTAGGAGGTACCTCCCGCTTAGTACATACAGACACCGGGAAAGGATGCAAAGCAGTTATTTTTATTCACATAAAAACGATCATCAGGGTTACCCCATGCCACATCCATTAGTTCAGTGAGAGTTGTTCAGATACAGGAAACTCAGTTTTGACCATCTTCCGGTGGTGATTAAACACTGGAGCCTTCTTACTATGAGCTGGTTCATCATCCTGAATATATAGGATTGATTTAACTGCCTTCACCAAAGAAGGAACATCCACTGTGGATGGAAAATCCTCCTCCCCCGAGCTATACCATGGAGGAACCATGCGCATCATCTGATTCTTCTGATTATCAGTCTGCGCAACATATGGATTCAGATGCATCAAGAGAAAACTTGCGCTTAGGTGCCTTAGTAACTACCGGTCTGCTATCAACTTTAGATGGTGCCATACTCTGACTAGAATAGCAATAAACTTCCTTCCAGGAAGGATGCATAGGAGGTGCAAACATAGCTTGCTGTGTACACCCCATCCAAGGAGGCATAGTGGGAGCAGACATACAATCCACAAACTGCTTCATTACCTGGGACAAAGAGGATACCCAAGATGCCTCTTGTCCAGGGACAGGTAAACTGGTGAGGTGGCTCTCTATAACAGACAACACACAAACCATCCTTAATGTCCTCCTGTATCCCTTTAACTTTTGACATGTTCAATAAAGGCAACAATTGCAATGTTATGTGACAGCCTTCACAAAATCATAATGAATGTGAAGTACTCAGAAAAACCTCCACCCCAAGAGGATTGAGAGAAAAAAAAAACAGTGATAGTTATAATTGACAGACAGAAATAAAAGACAGTATCAATACAGTAGCTAGCAAACAATTACATACAATGCATATGTAATAAAATTACAATCAACTAAACAAACACAAAGGAATGGTAGGATATAGAGCACTATGGCCCTGATTCAGAACCGGAAGCTCTGAAAGAGCGCTCGCTCTGAATCAGGGCGTTTTTTTTATTTATGGAGTGGTCTCCTGGCCGCTCGCATTGCAGTGGGTTGCCACCCACAGCTAATGCGAGCAGCCAGGATGATGGTCGCGATGGTCAAGACCATCGGGCTTGCGATGAGACCCTTGTGGTAGGGTCTCGTGGCCGCAAGCCCCAGAGAGCTGTTGGCTCAAACAGAGCCAAAAACTATCCCACTGACATCACTTGTGATGTCAGTGGGGCCGCCCCCAAATGGTAGGCATGCGCATGGAACACCTCCGTCTGAGCAGCGACCCCCCCCGACCCGCCCACCAAAGGGGGCGTGCTGTCACTCAACATCGACAGCACGCCCCCTTTGGTGCGAGACCCGGAGCAACGGATAGCCCATCGCTATCCGGGTCTCGTGCATGCGCATGCCCTCCGTCGTGCGAATGCGCTCTGGGCCACCATCGACCCGGTTGCGAGCGCTCAGCACTTGCGACCGGGTCTGAATCGGGCCCTATATACCTTTACCAATGGATAGGTATACAGGGAGACTAACCCAAACCCTCCTGAGACCAACAGTTACAGGGCGTACAGAGAGTGGACTGTGAGCATCTCATACACACGTGGAGGGTAGGCGGAGCAACTGAAAAGCGCAAAATCCTTCGTAGGGACTGCGCCTGGGTCGGAGCTGCTGGGGGAGCGCCTACCTTCCCTAAGCTGCGTTAACCAGCCAGGCATCCCGTGCCCTGAAAGCAGTGGTTTCTGGTGAGTCCCTGACACCAGAAGCAAGGACTGCCGCGAGCGGTTCCCCACAAGAGTAACTGCCTTACCTGACATCTCCGTGCGTCCGAGTCACAACATTGCTGCTAGCAAGCTCAGCAGTGACCCGCCGAAATCACAAGCCCAGTTACTGGTGTTGCGGCCCGGCAGAGGTAGATTGAGTTGCAGTACATGCGCCTTAATTCAGACTAAGCGTACTGCCAACCCAAAAACAAAAGCTTATGCCTGAGAAGTCCAGTTACAAAGGCGAGTCTTGATTCTGCCACACCAAACAACTGAAGTCTTATGGCTAAGGACGGGGTATATATGGAGGGCCCGAGGTATCCTGGGAGCTGAAGCTTTAACTGTTTGGTGCCTGGTCTCCAACCATAATATTCCCCATGGTATCCCTGTGGATCCCTATGGACCCTGAAGAAACTGGTGTTTTTTTTATACAGGTAAATACATGGCTAATTATATCAGGGTGATGTTAGGCTTCGACATGCCATAAAGCCCTGATTTTAGTTGATACCAAAATGGAGTATACAGTATGTGGTGTTTTAAGGTAAAGGACATATGCTTGTGTCCACTATCAATTGCATTGCTACACAGCCAAGCAAGTTGAGGAACTATACTCTCCAGCAAGCCAAGCCAGTATACATGAAAAGGAGCACGACACAGAACGCTTCCTGAACGGAGTTTAATTCTGCACGTCCTGAGTGTTGGCCCTAGGCTTGGTGTACAATCATAAGAACGGTCGAAGGTGCATACACACAGCACTTTTGGTCCGACCAGGCCATCGAACTGGATGAAAATTAAACTGCACAGAAGATGCGGTCCTCCAGTTTTCATCCTACAAAACAGAATCGACTGTGCGTACACTCTTACGATATCGAAGGGCTCGGAATCGAAAGAACAGGCTGACAATTGTATAGGTGTGTTTTGTACCCAGCTTCAGAGCTGCCATTAATAACAAATATACTCAGCTTTACTCAAAGGTAAGCATGGCGCGGAAAGCCGCGCGGGGGGGGGGGGGGCTTGTGTGTGTAGGTTATGGGCTCCCGGGGGGGGTTGGGCTTAGGGTTAGGAACCCCTAAAGGAGGGTTAGGTTAGTTAGTACTTACCTTCAGAGCGGTCGGGACTGGTGCCAGACTTTCGACGTTCGGAATTTGAACCACAGGACATACAGTAGGTCCGGCGGTATTTCATACCAATCCCAGATATTCCCTCCACCATTTCCTTGTACACTGGAATTTTTAATCACTAATCTGCTGTGTCCATTTTTAACACAGCACCAACACTCTGCTTTACCCACAATGCCATGCATGCACTTTGTATATAGATTTGAATATAAAAGTTATGCCAATGTTGGGCATCTTGGTGGCAGTTCCCAGTCATAGTTGCGACTGGGACACTGTATCATGTCTTGTCCAGGCTGTTGCAGGCAGCTGGAAATCCTGTCTAGTTTTCAGCTCTAAGCTGTATCTTGCCTGTGTGCAGACTTCAGTTGCACACTAATTGTCTGTGTGTGCTGAACCCAGCTGTACACTAGCTTGTCATTAGGAAAGGCTCTCTGCAGGGAATGTCTCCGATTGGATCCTGCATCTCATAAGTTACAGCCGGCTGATTACCACAGTTAAGAGTTTATCGGTGCACCGCGCATGCGTCAAGACACATTACCATAGTAACTTGCAGCAACTATTCACTCACAGCGTGATTGACAGTCAGTGAGTGTTTGGGGGAGGTAACAGGGAATGAAGGTAAACAACGCGGGTGTGTCCCAACCGTGTCACATTCTCTGTGATACCATACGCAAGAAAAATGTCTCCAACATTTCAAATCCCACAGGACTATCAATACATTTCTTGGCATCTACAACAGTTGCATATTTTCGCACAGCAGCTGTGTACAGACGCAGAATGGTGGCATTAGCATACATCTCTGAATCAGGCCCATAGTGTACTAGGCACTTTCGATTAGTTTTTTTTGTCACAAAGGAATCGGTATAAAGTCACCGCTGAAGCATAACTATGCATGGCACGGGTCACTCGTATCCGATCTGTCTTTTGCTTGTTTAACCTGGATTGGGAACTTTTTCCCTCAATTTGGCGTCTTAGCTCGCTTATAGTGAGTGTACTAGGTACTTCGGATTAGAGTTTTGGCATCGCTAGGTAGTAAGGTCCATGGCAAATTCTCTTAAACCGCCAAAGGGTGGTACCCTATTGGCCACAGTAATATGCCGCTTCTAATTACCAAAGGACTATCCAATTAGGGCTGGCACTTAACAGGATTTTTTTTGTTTTCAGGACATAGGTCCATGGCTTTTCAAGGCCTGTTTTCAAGCAAGTAACAAATTTTCCAAAAAAAAAAAAAAAAAAAAAAGGCAGTTTTTGTATGCGGCAAATTACCGTGGGTAATAGGATACACCCCCCCCCCTTCCCCCCATACTTTGACACAGTGGGTCTGATGCAGAGGTGCACATAATGTTGATGTCGCACACAAGTGGCTGATGTTTTCAGTCTGCCTCTGCGCCCAGATGGTTACCTCTCTAAGACGTAGATCGAAATTGCACGCAAAGATGCAATTTCGGTCAGCATTTCAAAGAGGTAAGCCTGTTGGTCATTGCTCATTTATAAACAGTAACATCCGCTATTACTTCTCACAATACAACACATTTAGAAACTAGTGCTGGGTACACAATCCAGTAAGAACATCCACTGTGAAGGTGTCAGTATGGATTTATTTCTGTAAGAATCCATTGTCTGGGCTGTCTACAGAAAAATCAGCCTGATACGTAGATTGCCCAGTTAAAAGGACGACCATTAAGTCTAACAAGAAATAGGGGTCTATTTACTAAGCAGTGTTAGGAGACAGAGTGAAGAGTGTCAAGGTGCCAGACAAAAAAAAACAAAACTCAACACTTAGAGTTACATGGGACCTGGCAGCTCATGGCATGTCGCGCTGTGTGGCGAATTGAGGCTTAGGTGTATGAGGAAACATCTGTAAGTAATAAATATGGTTTGAAACTTATGGACCCTTTGTTTTTTTTCCCCAAATTATTTAACATATATTACAAGACGAAGCCTTGTATAAAGAGAGTACTCTTGAACACTGTTAAAAGAGCAAATAAAGCCTGTCACATGTATTACGTGCCCACATAGCGCAAGAGATATACAAGTCTCTGGTCTAACTTGGAGCGATAAACAAATTAAATAAACCAACCAAAATTTTTAAATTATTTATAAGGGCCACTAAATCTTAACAGCTTCATCCAATAGTAAAAAACATCTGAATACTCACAAACATGTAGCAAATGGTGTTCTTGATATTGGTTAGCTTTCAAATTATATGCAACTTTATGTAGGAATTACAGTTATTGGATCATTCAAAGATTATGTACCCAATAAGACTTGAAGGAAGCAGACAACCCTACAAATCACAGTCTTATCTAAAATATATCAGTCACAAAAATAAACAGGCTTAGTCAGTAATTTTTTAACATCAAGATGTGATTTTTTTTTTTTTTCTTTAAAAAACAAAAATGTGATGACATGCCCCACTTCTGGGGAGAATTAACAGAGGACTTCAGCTGCAGTATAGAACAAACGATCTCCAAACAACCTGAATTAACCAATTTACAGGTTAAGGTTGTAATGCCTAGTGAGTAAAGGGTTATTCTAGTAATCAAAGATTAAGTGCTTTCCTTGAGCAAACAGACTTTTTTCCTTCCCCTAAATTCCTTGGTTGTGCAAAACAATGCAACAAAAATGGATGGGGGAAAAAGCAGGCAATACTGCTGATCGATCTTGAAAATGAGATTAAATTAACATTAAAAAATACATAATATCACCCATAAAAAGAGACTGCACAGCATTAAACAAACATTTTGCAACAATGAGAATACCAATCTTTCATTCACACAATTGTAAATATGAATACATATTAGCCCTCCCACCCACTCTCAGATTAAGCACAGAAGTGTTCACAAAAAGGTGAATAAGTTGCAACTATAGCTGTAATGAGTGTACAGGGGTGTGTGTGTGTATATGTGTATATATGTATTATTTATATATATATATATATATATATATATATATATATATATATATATATATTACATATTAGTATGTGAACTCCTCTGCATGCAAACAAGACAAATGGATATGAGGATTAACTATACCTCTATAAAACAGAGCATGGTCCCGAAAAGTCTAAAATAGGGATTGGGGTCTCTCTGACTTAGCTCTCTGGCTACTAGAGAATACTGCATCTCATTATTCAAGGGGTTAATCCCAAATTATAAGATATACATAGTTATTTATATACATACACTTACATACATATCTATAGAACATGGTCAGTAGGGTTGCTTATACCCACTTGCCAGTATACAGAAATATTGCGAGTTCTTCTTACTGCCCTAACATTGATGGAAAACAATATACAGATAGAAGATTGCAGTTTAATGCCTCCCATCCCTATAAAGTCTTTTAATGAATCACAGCATAGTGTCCAGACCATTCGCAGTCTCTCTACTGGGTAAAAAGAAAAAGAAAAAAGTCATTTCATTCATGCCCAGTGAAGAACAATGAAGAGATTTATTTTTGTTTTTATCGTATTCTGGTGAAGAGGTTCAGGACTGAGACAGACTCCTAGGAGAGAACAGAAAATATAATTTAACTCCACATTCACCATGGTCATTAAAACAGGTACAGTCCAGACTGTAGCAAGATAGGTTCCTGTCTGTCATTAAGATGTGCAACTTCAATACATTGGTACCTCTATTATTAAATGTTTTTTCAACCATTTCCTAAAGGAAAATATGTAAATATCTTAACACATTAATATTTTAATTATGCAAATCTATAAAACCATGTATACCATTTGTATCGCAGTAACTTTTTAGATAGAAGGTGCAATATAGAGTTTTCCTTAAATAGTAGATCTCCAAAATCGAATATCTTGCTTGCATAATGAGCAGGGTGGGATGGTTGCAGTAAGAAATCCAGTATACATATATAAAAACAAAGCATCATCAACGGATACTGTAACTCTGAGGTGTAAAACTTACCGATGTGTGTACCCAGCAATGCGACGGCCCGACGTATCGGGCGGGCGGCATAACATTACAAAGGTCATGTCGGGCACCGGCTCCATTCACCTGCCTAGCGTCGGCAGCTGGGTCGTTCCATTGGCCCTACATGCAGCCTGATGGAATGACCAATGGATGACCTGCAGGAGCATGCATGGTCGCCTTTAGTGGGTACATACTGGCCGATGACAATATGTTGGCCCAATCCACCAGTTTAAGAACAGTTACAATGGGATCGGCAGGAATATGTTATTAAATCAAAACATTGCAGATAATAAGTATAATTAATAAAAACATTTGTTAAATGAAGATGAGACCCTTAAACTGTTTTTAGCAGACAGACATATTATAAATAACAAATAAAGTTAAAATCAGACGCTTCCGAATAAGCTATTACAGATTTTTTTTGATGGTCTATAACAAGGGTTCCCAAATGTTGGCCCACAGCAAGTTTTCCAGGTGGGCCACAGAGACTACCCAATGCTTGTCTTTTTACCTTGACAGACCACCTCCTTTCAGCTCCGCCAGCCCCCACCACGTCTCTACTCTGTCCGCCCATTTCTCTCTGCTACTAATCCCCTCCTTTCTGCTCATCCTGCCCATGACCCGGGTGCCTCTCCCTGAACCATGACGGGCTGCAGTGACCAGTGCCTCTGCATTTTTGCTGACAGCTGCAAACTTCTTGGCCATAAGGCAAGTAAGCCAAGGGTAAACAAGCTGTTAAGAATATGGCCTCACAGTACAGCATATAGAGGTATAAGACATGACATCGCAAAATGGGTTTGGTGACTACTGCACAGGCTAAAAAAATGTGATAACAATTTATGCTGCTGTCCAAGGAGTACAATGTTTTCCAAAACCTCCTGTGCAATGCCATCCTTAACCACTATTTGGCTGATCTCTGCAAGTGCAGATAACCTGCAACAAAGGGGTCTGATCACTACCCTAATGCATGCTGAAGGTGGGGGTGGCAATATGGATGAATTTTAAATTAGTTTAAAAATAACTCTGGTCACCGGGGAAGGGGTCGTTGTGCAGAAACAGGGACCTATTATAATGGGGGAGGGGTTTCCACAAATGGGAATCTATTGCCACTCGAGAACATATAAAAAAAAAAAAAAAATTGAGGACCATTTGGTAAAAAAAAATGGAGAGTCTTTGTGGCCCTGTGACAGTATGCTGTGATTTCCAGCATAATGTCCCTTGGGGCCAACTGTGGTGATGGGATTCATAGCGAACCCTGTTATCACATGACTTTCCTGCACAGTTCACCTGAAAAACAGCGGGGTGGAGGAGAGTTGCCCCGTTGCCCAGGAGCGAGATCCTTTAATATCACTAGAAGATTTGTTTGTTATCTCTTTCAATTTTTATGGGGTTTTCACTATTATATACAGCATTTGTTGAGGAAGATTTAGTGTATGAACCAAAGGTAGCCGAGCAGTGATTATTTTAGTGAATCAATTCACAGGGAAAAACAAAATATGAGATATGGTAAGAACTTACCCTTGTTATCTCTATTTCTACGAAGTCCATAGGGTTCCACAGGATACCTTGGGGTATAGGTGTGACGTCAGTCGCCGGGCACCATAGAGTTAAGCTTTTCAGCCTCCCAGGATGTACTAGGGTCCCCCTCCTATACCCCGCCCCCGAGCCAAGGCACCTCAGTTAGTTATCAAGCCATAGGCCGGAGGAGGAGAAGGAAGAGAGAGAAAAAAGATCCGGACACATACAAGAATCACATTCTCACCAGAGGGAGATGGAAAAACCGGTGACCAGAGCAAAGCCCATCTGCAGCACAGGTGCGACAGGGCGGGAGTCCTGTGGAACCCTATGGACTTCGTAGAAATAGAGATAACAAGGGTAAGTTCTTACCATCTCTCATATTTTCTACTTCACGGTCCATAGGGTAGCCACAGGATACCTTGGGGATGTCCCAAAGCAGTATCCTTTAAGGGTGGGGACGCTCCTGTGCAGAAAGGAGAATCCGCCGCCCGAAGGAAGCATCCTGAGAGGCGAAGGTGTCAAACCTGTAATACCTCACGAAGGAATGGACAGAAGACCACGTAGCAGCCTTGCAGATCTGGACTGCAGAGGCACCACGTCGAGCTGCCCACAAAAGGACCCACAGACCTTGTGGAATGAGCCTTCACAGAAGGAGGAACCGGCAGGCCTTCATGAAGATAAGCTTCAGAAATTGGCTGCCTGGATCCGTATGGCTAAGTTTGCTTTGAAGCAGGCCAACCCTTTTTACGGAAGCCATAGAGGACAAACAAAGCATCCGACTTCCTAAACGAAGAAGTGCGGTCAACATAAGTCCTAAAGGCCCGCACAACATCCAAAGAGGCCTCACCCACGGAAAGACCCAGTGAGTTAAAGGCCGGAACAACGATTTCCTCGTTAACATGAAACTGGGAAACAACTTTGGGAAGAAACTCGGGCCGAGTGCGGAGCACTGCCCTGTTCCCATGAAAAACCAAGAAAGGGGGTTTACAAGAAAGAGCCCCTAAATCAGAAACACGTCTGGCCGAAGCAATAGCCAGAAGGAAAACAGTCTTAGCTGTTAGCCATTTAAGATCCACTGAGCCCAGTGGTTCAAACGGCGGTCCTTGGAGTGCCCTCAGGACCACAGCCAAATCCCAACGCGCCACAGGTGGAACATAGGGCGGCTGAATGCGGAGAACACCTTGCATAAAGGTGCACACATCCGGGATTGTAGCAATCCTACGGTGAAACCAGACAGATAGGGCCGAAACCTGTACCTTCAACGAAGCAAGGCAAAGCCCATGATCTAGTCCCGCTTGCAGGAAGGCAAGTATCCTAGACAGACGAAACTCCCGCGGTGCATAACCTCTCGGTCGACACCACTGGAAGAACGTATGCCACACGCGATGGTATATCCTCGCGGAAGACGGTTTCCGAGCTCGCAACATGGTACGCACCAAAGAGCTGGAAACCCCCCGGGACCTCAGCATGGCCGTCTCAACAGCCACGCCGTCAAAGACAGCCGAGTCAGGTCCGGGTAAAGACAAGGACCCTGAGACAGAAGGTCCGGTCGTAGCGGCAACCGCAGAGGACTGTCCACGGATAGACCCTGAAGGTCTGAGAACCAGTGCCGTCTGGGCCACGCGGGAGCTATCAACAGGAGCGTCCCTCCTTCCTGTTTGAATTTCCGGATTACCCGTGGAAGAAGGGAGCCCGGAGGGAACAGGTATGCGAACCGGAACATCCACCGGACGGACAGAGCATCCACCAGAGACGCCCCTTCGTCTCTTGTGCGAGACCCGTACACCGGCAACTTGTTGTGCCGGGACGCCATGAGGTCGATCTCTGGAAGACCCCACCTGTCCACCAGCAGTTGAAAAACGTCCGGGTGCAGGGACCATTCCTCCGGATGAACGTCCTGGCGACTTAGAAAGTCCGCCTCCCAATTTAGCACTCCCGGGATGAAGACCGCTGATATAGCCGGAAGATTGCGCTCCACCCATACCAGGATCCGAGACACCTCTACGAGAGCTGCCCGACTGAGAGTTCCTCCTTGCCTGTTTATGTAGGCCACGGTGGTAGCGTTGTCCGACTGGACCTGCACCGGGTGACCCTGGAGAAACCGATGTGCCTGCTGGAGAGCATTGAAGACCGCACGGAGTTCCAAGATATTTATTGGAAGCTCCGCTTCTGTCGGCGTCCACCTGCCCTGGAACAAGTGTGGACCGGAAATTGCTCCCCAGCCCCGAAGACTGGCGTCCGTTGTCAACAGGACCCAATTTGGAACCCAGAACGGACGTCCCTTGTTGAGGTGAGTCGTCTGTAACCACCAAGCAAGGGACAGGCGAACCTCTGGGGTGAGCACAATCGTCTGGGACTTCAGAGACTGAGGCAGCCCGTTCCACTTGGACAGGATCAGGTGCTGCAGAGGTCTGGAGTAAAACTGGGCGAATTCCACCATGTCGAACACCGACACCATGGAGCCCAGTAACCTCATCGCCGAATGTAGGGACACCCGGCGGCTGTGCAGACAACTGCGCACCCTTGACTGTAAAGCAGAGATCTTGTCCTCCGTCACGAAGATCCTCTGCTGTCCCGAGTCCAATAAGGCTCCCAGATGCAGAATCCTCCGAGACGGGATTAGAGTGGACTTCTGCCAGTTGATTAGCCAGCCGTGCCGTTGCAGCAGTGCAATGGTCAGGTCCAAGTGGCGTAACAGGAGCTCTGGAGATCCTGCCACCAATAACAGGTCGTCCAAGTACGGCAACATGCGGACTCCCTGCAGCCGCAGAGAAGCCGCCATGACCGCCATCACCTTGGTGAAAACACGTGGTGCTGTCGCCAGGCCAAAAGGTAACGCCCGAAACTGGAAGTGGTCGCTGCGGATTGCAAACCTGAGGAACTGTTGATGGCGCAAAAGAATAGGGACATGCAGGTAAGCGTCCTGTATGTCCAATGACACCATGTAGTCCCCAGGTTCCAGCGCCAGAATGATGGACCGTAGGGTCTCCATCCGAAACTTCGGAACCCGCAAAGACTTGTTGAGTGCTTTGAGGTTGAGAATCGGACGATACGACCCATTGGGTTTCTGTACCAAAAAAAGATTTGAATAGAAACCCTGGACCCTCTGGGAGAATGGAACAGGCACTATAACTCCAGCCTGGAGCATAGTGTGCAATACCTTCCGCAGCTCCATAGCCTTGTTCCGGTCTGATGGTAGACCCGTGGTGAAGAATCGCGCCGGGGGTCTGTGCCGGAAGGAGAGGGCGTACCTGTGAGAGACCACCTCGAGAACCCAAGTGTCTGTCATAGTGGCCGACCAACACTGGGCGAACTGCAGCAGGCGGCCTCCCACCCTGGGATCCCCCAAAGGGAGGCCCGGACCGTCAGGCCGCAGGCTTGTCATCTGGCTTGGGGGCCGAACGTCTGGTCCTCCATGCCTGCTTCCGGGGCTTGGCCGATTTCTTAGGGCCAGCCTGTCGAGGAAACTACTGTGGTTTGGGCCTGCCCTGGGCCCTAGATGACCGAAAGGACGATGGTCCAGAACCAGAAGGAGCAGCGGCCGACGGGAGACAAGCCGATTTGGCTGCCGCCAGCGTGGCCACAATCTTATCCAGATCCGGACCGAAGAAAACTTCTCCGGTAAACGGCAACGCCTCCAGACCCTTCTTGGAATCTGCGTCCGCCTTCCAGGATCGCAGCCACAAGGCGCGACGAGCAGCCACCGCTGCTGAAGAAATTCTAGACACCAGAGTACTAATGTCTAGGGCCGCCTCGTTGATATAAGTGGCCGAGTCACGGAGATTGCCAATCAACTCCGCCTGTTCGGCCGGACAGTCGGAATCAAAAGAAGCCTCTAATGAATCCACCCAGCGCTCCATCGCTCTGGCAACCCAGCAAATGGCCATAGCCGGCCGTGCTGCCCCCCCCCCCGCAAGGGAATAAGCGGACTTCAGGCAGATCTCCACCTTGCGGTCCGTAGCATCCTTAAGGGAGGACATGGATGGCATCGGCAATGTGGCACTACAGACAAGACGGGTCACGTGAGAATCCACCTGTGGAGGGGATTCCTACTTTGCAAATTAATTATCCGCGAACGGATAAGCCACCGCCAGGCGTCTCTGCGGCTGGTATCTTTTGCCAGGCTGTTTCCACGCCTCCTCTAAATAGTCCACTAACTGACCCGAAAGAGGAAAGACTGTGGCATCGCCCTTCACATCTTTGAAAAAGGCATACTTAGATTTAGCCGCTGGGGGAACTTCGTCCTCAATCACCAAGGCTGTGCGGACCGCCCGAATAAGTCCAGGAATATATACCTTGGACTTTGCATCAGCGTCCTTACTGTGGAGAGGTTCCTGATCGTAAGGATCCAGAATCTCCCCATCATCAGACGTCCCCTCGTCATCCTCATAAGGAGCCGACAGACGCCACCGGCCGTTTATGCGGCCGCATCACAGACTCCCCTTGCAACACATCCGACAAGTGCTGTACAGAACTCGTCAGGGAGTTAACCCACGCTGGCTCCTGAGAAACCGGGAGCGGGGAACTAGGGAGACTGTGGGGTACCACCAATTGTCGTGGGAAACCCTGCATGGGTGACGACACCACTGACTGCTGGGACAAACCCATCGGTGTAAACGCGGGCTGCGGAGCTAACTGGCCCACTAAGGCTGTAAGCGCCTGAGCGAAACAAGCCCAGGGCGGCTCCTGTACCGGTGCTGTAACCGTAAGCGGCCGCGCCATGGACAAACACTGCCGGCAAAGGCCCTCCGCGCTACCCTCGGCACCAAGTATGTGACCCCTCTCACCAATAAATAGGCGAGAGACCAGCCTGCAGCACCACACCGCAAGAGCTTAGCAGAAAAAACAGGGACAGAATAAAGCTGACAGTTTAGAAGAAAAGTTACAGGCAGCAGCGCTAGCACAGTCACATACAATGCAAAAAAAATCAATTCCTGCACTAACAGCGCTGATCTCTCAACTACGCAGACACAGGGCCTGGTAGGACACAGCGCTGCATACACAGACCTGACCACAGCGGAGGAGAGGTATGCGGGGGGACCCAGACCACGATGCTTCCGTCCAGCGCTTCCAGCAGCGTTCACCATGCGTCCAGAAGAAGATGGCCGTCGAGGAGCAGAGAGGAGGCTGGCCTGGGGGAGGAGCGCTGCCACAGGACCAGTTGGCAGCGTGCAGAGAGGGCTGTGTGCAGCGGGGGAGGCGCCGGCTGTGAGACAGGGAAGGCGCGCTCCCCTGGCATGCATTTAACCCCTGGGACGCCACAGCGCTACCGCTCTGCTGCGGTCCGCTGTCCCAGGGGGTAGTGGAAGCGCAGGTTGGTCGCCTGGCTCCACGCTGCAGCCAGTCCCCAGGGAGCCCCCTGCCTGGGGACTCAGGACCATGTGATCAGCGGGGACCCACCGCAGGACCCCGCTGCTTACCTTTGTCCCCCTTAAATCCGGCCATGGTCCGGAACATCTGGCGTCACCGCTAGCTGTGACCCCAGATGCTCACCAGCATCCCCGGATCGGTACCGGCGTTCTGGTACCGGCGGGGGTGTAGGGAAGACAGCATGGACGTCAGGACTGACTGTCCATGCTGTACATCCAGATGTGCAGCCACAGCTGCATAGGAGAAAGCTTCAGGGGCTCTTCTAGCCCCCACTCCGACAGGTGCACCCGACTCCGGCCGGGCACCAAACTAAACTGAGGTGCCTTGGCTCGGGGGCGGGGTATAGGAGGGGGACCCTAGTGCATCCTGGGAGGCTGAAAAGCTTAACTCTATGGTGCCCGGCGACTGACGTCACACCTATACCCCAAGGTATCCTGTGGATACCCTATGGACCCTGAAGTAGAAATACTGCACCAAGATGCTGTATAGGAGCTGGCCAGGGTGATGTTACAGCAAGAGAGTATCTGAATCTGAGCTTAGAATGAAGCAAGTCACAGAAAAAAATGGTTGTGCTGTGTGAGTGACTGACTACTGTTGCTGCAGGGCCGAGGGTTGCGCTCTGATAGCAATGTGCTCTGTTCCTTAGCAGGCAGCCGAGAGACGGGAGGGAGTCAGGGACTGAGCAGGGTCGAGAGCGAGAGAGAGAGAACCAGCCTCCCTTGAACCCATAAATAGTGTTCATCTAGCACCCTGCATCTGTCAAAACCCATGTACCTTCCTCTTTGATGCACAACGGCGAGGAACAACAGGAAGCCCATAAAATGCAGGGCACATTGTGCAAAGAGGACACTGCTCATCTCCATGTTTGGCAGCTGAGGAGGGGTGCGCATGGAGGCTGCCAAACATGGACATGCTGCTGATAATGCTTACGGTAGCTCCAATACAAAATTTCTCATCCCAGTGCATCCTTGTGGCTGGGCCCCAGCCAGCTGCAGGGCAGCATAAGTGGTGGTTGTGGTGACACTGGTGAGATACAGGAGGCAGGAGTGAGAAGCAGGGGATTGTGGTTAGATGCAGGGGACTGTGGTGAGATGGCATAAATGAGATGCAGGGGGGGTGTGGTGAGATGACATAAGTTATGAGATACAGGGGGGGTGTGGTGAGATGACATAAGTTATGAGATGCAGGGGGGGTGTGGTGAGATGACATAAGTTATGAGATACAGGGGGGGTGTGGTGAGATGACATAAGTTATGAGATGCAGGGGGGTGTGGTGAGATGGCATAAATTATGAGATACAGGGGGGGTGTGGTGAGATGGCATAAGTTATGAGATGCAGGGGGGTGTGGTGAGATGACATAAGTTATGAGATGCAGGGGGGTGTGGTGAGATGACATAAGTTATGAGATGCAGGGGGGTGTGGAGAGATGAAATTGCTCCCGTGCGAAGCCGGGATGGGTCACTAATTTGCGATAAACATCTAGAGATATGCCCTCATTCATTGTTGCTGCAGTCGCGCCAAACAGTCCCTCTTGGCACATCAGGTCCCGTATGCACAAGCAGCTTAGGCTGAGTAAAATGATATGCAGCAATAAAATGTGTGCAAAATGCTAAGTAACAGTGTAGTGTCAGTTGCAAATAAGACTCATTTTAAAGGAAAAAAACTCGCAGGAAAAGACGCTTGGCGCTACAAAGTCCAGAAGTGCTATTTAACGCAAAAGGATGCTAGATGTATTTGGACACAGCAGTATACATCTATGTGCGACTTAGTCAGTTTATGAAATGCTATGATGCAGCGGCCACTGTTTTTTTCCCACATATATTCCGTTGTGCTTTGTATACAGAGTCGCACACAGATATACAAGTGTTGCATATCAAATTAATCAGCACAGACTCCGGGTGCATCCTAGTCACACACATTTTCAAGCAAAAAAAATAAATGCAGAGCGCTAGTAGAGTTGCATGGGACCTGCCGACTCACTTGTGCCACGTTGAGCTGCCCAAGAAGTTCCCAGCGACCTGGTGGAATGAGCTGTCACCACGGCCAAGGCAGGAAGGTCTGCCGCAGCGTCAGCAGAGCCACCTGGCCCAAGTCTGCTTCGTAGCCGGCCAGCCCAGTTTGTGAAAGCCATAGAGATTCTGATCTTGTCCCTCACAACATGCTCCTCCAGCAAAGAATCAGGTGCTTGAAAGGCAGGGATCACAATATCATAGTGGACGTGAAACAAAGAAAAAAAAAAAAATAGGGAGGTAGCCTAATCATGTCCGAAGATTGGCTCGGTCCGAGTGAAAGACCAGAAACAGGGAGTGATAAAACAACAACAACAGGCACTCGCCGGGCCGACACACAATGACAAGAAAACAGTCTCCAACTTAAGCCATATATAACCTGACCGCCATGGAGGAGGTATACTTGGACTGGGGAAAATGGACCCCTAAGTGTCTGTGAGGGAGGGGAGAAAAGGATGGGCCGCCCTATGGCGGTGGAGGAGGAGCCAACACCTAGGGGTGGAGGAGGAGCTAACAGGGAGAGCCTACCTTCCCCTAATGACATGGATCTCCAGGGAAAATGGCTCCCTCTATAGAATTGCCCCATTGTTGGTTACCCTTGTGGTCTAGCGGAGGTACGAGGCGACCTGGACCCCGCTGTTAGCACTGCCGGTGGTCTCCTGCACTGGCGATGACAGATGCTACAAGGCGGCTCCCTGCAAGCAGAGAACCGTCTATGGCGTCTAGCTGAGGCTCCCCAGTGTGCTGCTGAGGGCCCGGCTGAAGATGCTATCCTGCTCACCAACGCTGTAGCCGCTGCCCGCTCTAAAATAAATAAATGTTGAGGCTGCTTAAAAGCAGCCACCTGAAACCGTGCCCACTCCTGCAGGTTCCAATCTAAAACTGGCCAGCCTGGGCCTGGTGGTGAGATAGAGAGGAGAAGGAGCCTAGTCTGCTGGGATAAAAATGTTAACAGTTTGGTATCCGGACTCCTACTCACAGTCTATACCCACTGTCTAAAGCCTGAGTCCCCTATGGAGTGAAGAAGAAATACCTAATTATTTACTTTGATAGAGAATAGGGGGAATATTTACTAAAGTGCAGGATGTTGCCCATAGCAACCAATCTGATTGGTTGCTATGGGCAACATCTCCATTTCTAAATAAACTTTAGTAAATATACCCTTGAGTGTATTATGTATCTGTTTTGACCTCTTATACAGCAACTGATCTTGAGACTGTTATAACTATAAAAAATACATTAATCATGTACTATTATAATTGGGAGTAACGACTGATCGTCGTTTGGTTGCTCAATACTTAAAGGAAAGACATCTGTTTTGAATGATAAAGCCACATTAGAGAATGGAGAAATGTGTCAGCTCATTCAGTAGGATGACAGTTTGTCTCGGGTGATCTCTTTAATCTTTACTCCACTGAAAAACAAGTTGGGTGTGGCATTGAGACGGTCAGAATCCCAAAGGTCAGAATGCCGGCATCGGAATACAGATGGTGAAATTGATACCGATTTTCGCTAAGTATTCTAAGGCTAACCCTAACTTGCCCCTCCCACAGCCTAACCCCAACCGTCCCGTTCGGCCCCCTTACACTTACCTCCCGCAGCCTAACTCTCACCCTCCCCTCTCACAGCCCAACACTAATACCTATTGTTTGAAGTTGTACGCATTTTGATCACTCAGGATCCCGCACAACCAGTATTGTGAGCGCCGGGATTTTGACTGTCGGGATGCAGACTACATCCCGCTGAAAAACAGCTGCTTTGTGGGAAATCTTGTAGCAGCTGCCAATCATTTCCACTGTATGGAAATAACTGTAGTTACAATCCAGGTGAAAAGAATATGGTGGATAAAGCATAAATGCTGAATTTTGTTTTGTAACGTTTCTGAGCCTCACTACTTTACAGTACATGCAACACGAGAGTATTTATTACAGTAATATTCATACTCTAGGGAAAGCTTATTTGTTATTGGCTGTACATTTTTGCATTAACCCACTGTGCAATGTTTGCAGTATCCTGGGTGGTACAGTGAGGCAAATAATATTTGAATATAATGTACTTCTGAAAAAAAGATCAACTTGCGGAGTGATATTGATGTGTTACTGCTTTCCATTATTACATATTATTTTCCTTGTATTTTACGGCTTCTTAAAAAAAAAAAAAAAAAATGAAAATGAAAATGGAAGCTGTAGCTAAGTATTCCTTTATGGATGCTAGCGTTTTAAGTGTTTGTCTCCTGTTGTTCATATTCAAATGGCATTTTTATCAGTTTAATATTGGAAATCTATTCAGGAAAGATTTCTCTTGTACCATTATATTTAATGTTATTGTTATGTGTCTAATATACAGTATTCAAATATTTTTCTATTAGTTTTCAGTTATTGTTCATTAATACGTAAACATTCCTATTTTGGTTCATGTTGCAAATCTTTATATCACATCACTAAAGGGTTATGTGATCATCGCTACTTGATATATAACTATAGCCCTCTTGTGAGCAGGGGCGGCTCTACCCTCTGTTTTCATGTCTGCAGGCATTTTATCTGCTTTGTATTTCCCTATTATATGTATGTCCCAATTTATCACACTGTCCAGCAATAAGGTCCCTTACAACTCAACAGTAATTAGGAGCAGTGCTGATTGTAAGTACACACAGTTATTTTTGAATGTGCCTTATTTTCCAGTTTTCCTAAGGACTGGTTTTCCATATTTAGGTTTATGATTAAAACAAATAAATAAGAAGTCAGTCAGTAGTGACAGGTGACCTCACCTTTGTAGATCGTGTTTTGCTGAAAACATTCCAGAATCTCAGTGTTTCATCTCCAGCACCTGTGACAATAGCTTCACCATCTGGGGACATGGCCTATGGAAAAAGGGTAAATTGCAGCAGTTGAATATTTATGTTATGTAACGTAGTGCAATATTTTACACAACATAACATCACTTTATATGTGGTATTAAATTAAAAAAATAAAAGGCTCACTTTTAAATTATGTATGTGGCATCCTACACCTTGCGTCAATACGCCAAGTGATATGATACGCCAGACGCGACTGCGACTACCCATGAGGTGTAATGTAGCAAGGATGCTACACTACACCTCATGGATAGTCGCAGTCGCGTCTGGCGTATCACATTAAGAATAGGAATTCTTAAACATTTATGTATTATTTGCATTGCAGATGCAGCGAACCACCAGTCAGTGTACTATAGACGCTGGACTGAGACTTTGACTGGTGAGGAATTCGTTTTAGACATTGCACAAAGTCACAGGTGAAGCACAAAGGAACTTAGCCACTGCATTGTAGCACTTCGTATACAGATTCAGACTCATTCACAAACAGATGTACAAATGTTGCACATCAAACTGATCAGTGCAGGTAGTTTTATCGCTTGCAGTTTTATTTTTACAAATAAGATGCACATTTCAAGTGAAAAAAGACACTCAGTGTGTCAGTCACCAGGGACACGCATAGTGATGGTGAAAGGAGAAAACATGGATTTTGAGAAAAGGATTTCACAGGTAAGGACGAAAATCCCTTTTCATTCACTCATGGGGAACACAGGAATGACAATGGGATGTCCTAAAGCAGCCTCCCTAAGGAAGGGGATGATCCTGTGCTGCGCTGAGAACACTACGACCGAATCCCGCATCTGGAGAGGCGAAGTTATCGAAAGAATAGAACTTGATGAAAATATGGACGGAGGACTACATGCCTGCTTTACAAACTTGTTCGCAGAGGTGCCACGTCCCACTGCCCTGGTGGAATGTGTCCTCACCGAAGAAGGGGCCAGAAGGTCCACCAGGGAATAGGCATGGCAGATAGTCAGTCAAAGGCACCTTGCCATTGTCTGTACAGTGGCTGGCCAGTCCCATTTACTGAAGTCATACAGGACGAAGAGAGTCGGATTTCTGTAAGTCCTGGGTCCTGTCTACATAAATCCGGAAAGTCCGCACAATGTCCAAGAAGGCCTCCTCGAGAAGCATCGGGAACTGAAAAGGGTGAAACCACAATTCCCTGGTTGAGGTGGAACCAGGACATCATCTTTGGAAAAGAAGAGCGCCAAGACAAATCTTAAATCAGACACACTCCGGGCCAAAGCAAATGCGAGGAGGAAGACTGTCTTCCATGCAGGCCAGCGAACACTTTGCAAACAAAGTGAATATAAAGTTTTTCAAATATACTTTTTGTGTATCAGGAAATATTGCACACCCCTCATTATCCTAGACCCTTTCTTGCTGTGATAATAAAAATATAAATGCTCCTAGTGCCAGAATTGGTCACCATATATCACATCTCAATCACTGGTAGACTGTTAAAGTAGTGTGATGCATCTAGCATTTTTTCAGGAGTATGCTTTAGTCCTGAAAATGAGAGATATGGTAAGAACTTACCTTTGTTATCTCCCTTTTCTTCGAAGTCCATAGGGGGTCCACAGGGTTGACCGTGGGGATGTCCCAAACCAGTCCAACTAAGGGCGGGGACGCTCCTGTGCTGAATGGAGAATCCGGCGCCCTGAGCATCCTGAAAGGCGAAGGCGTCAAAAGCATGTGGTCGCCTTACACAGCTGATCAGCAGAGGTGCCACGGCTAGCTTCCCACGAAGGGTCCTACAGACAGAGTATAAATGGAACAGGCAAACCCTCCCGTGTATAAGCCTCACAAAAAAACAAACGAAGCCAACGGGCTATAGTCTGTTGGCAGGCCAACCCCTCCTGTAAAAACAAAAGGAGGACGAACAAGGAATCAGACTTCTGGGAACCACATCCAATGAAGCCTCACCAGCCGAGAGATCAGGTGATTGAAAGGCCGGCGCAACAATTTCCTGATTAATGTGGAACTTAGAAACCACCTTAGGAAAAAAACAGAAGCCCTGTCCTGGTGAAAAATCAGAAAAGGAACACAACAGGAAAGCGTCCCCAATTCTGACACCCTCCTGGCTAAACCAATTGCCAGGAGAAAAACAGTTTTAATAGTTAACCACTTGAGTTCCACCGACTCAAGGAACAAAGGGAGGCTGAATCCTGAGTACACCCTGCAATAAGTCGCAGACATCTGGCAGTGTAGCTATCCTACTCTGAAACCACAGATTGTGCAGACACATGAACTTTCAAAGAAGCGAGGCGTAGACCAAACCAGACTGAAGGAATGCCAAAATCCTAGAAACACGAAACACCTGAGGATCGTAGTTTCTGGAGTCACACCACTGAAAATAAGTATGCAACATTCTGTGGTAAATTCTGGCGGAAGCAGGCTTGTGCGCCTGTAGCATTGTGCTGATGACTGAGCTGGAAAAACCCCGAGACCTTAAGACGGATGTTTCAAGAGCCACGTCGTCAAAGACAGACGACCCAGATCCGGGTAAAGGCAGGGACCCTGAGACAACAGGTACCGATGCTGAGGAAGAGTGAACGGAGCGTCGATGGAGAGGCCCTGAAGATCGGAGTACCAAGGATGTCTGGGCCAAGCCAGAGCCACCAGTGGTATCCGAAGTACCCGAGGGAGCAGGGATATTGGAGGGAATATATACGCCAGCTGAAAGGTCCATTTCACTGACAACGCGTCCACCAGGTTTGTGCCGGCAACTCTTGTCCTGGACCCATACACAGGTAACTTGTGATTGTGACGGGAGGCCATGAGGGTCCACCTCCGGCAGTCCCCACCTGTCCACGAGTAGCTGAAATACCGCTGGGTGAAGCAACCATTCCCCTGGATGCATGTCGTGACGGCTGAGGAAGTCCGCCTCCCAAATGAGGACTCCTGGAATGAAGACTGCAGAGATGGCTGGAAGGTGGCACTCCGCCCAAGACAGGATGCGTGACACCTCTGTCATTGCTGCCCGACTCGGAGTCCCCCCTTGACGTACGCCACCGTGGTGGCATTGGTGGGACTGAACTTGCACGGCCATTCCTTGAAGAGCGTGACCGGACAACTGGAAGGCCCTGTACACGGCCCGAAGTTCCAGAAAGTTGATGGGAAGAACCGCTTCTTCCGCAGTCCAATGGCCCTGAAGTGAAAGTGGACCAGTCACTGCACCCCAACCTCGGAGACTGGCATCTGTCGTGAGCAGAACCCACTCCGGGATCCAAAAGGGGCGACCCCTGGTGAGATGAGATGTCTGAAGCCACCAAGCCAGCGACAGGCGCACCTCCGGAGACAGCACCAGCATCTGAGACTGGATCCGGTGTGGTAACCCGTTCCATTTGGATAGAATCAGTCCCTGCAGGAGCCTGGAATGATACTGGGCATATTCCACCATGTCAAATGCCGACACCATGGACCCCAGAACCCTCATTGCCAAGTGAACCGACACCTGGGAACTTCTGAGGCAACTGCTCACTCGTAGTTGTAGGGAGGAAATCTTTTCTGGAGTCAGAAAGATCCGTTGCTGAGGCTCCCAAATGAACCATCCTTTGTGACGGAATCAGGGAGGACTTTTTCCAGTTTATCAGCCACCCGTGTGCTTGCAGACAAGCGATTGTCAGGTGCAGATGTTGTAGAAGTACCTCCGGAGAGCCTGTCAGCAATAGGTCGTGCATGTCCCCCGGTTCCATAGCCAAAATGATGGAACGCAAAGTTTCCATCCTGAATTTTGGCACTCTGAGGAACTTGTTCAGCGACTTCAGGTTGAGGATATGTCGATGAGACCCATTGGGTTTCGGAACCAGAAACAGAGTAGAGTAGTAACCCGTCCCGCGTTCAGAAAGCGGAACGGGAACAATGACCCCTACTTTCAGCAAGGATTCTATGGCTCCCTGAATCTGCAAGGCCTTGGACTTGTCTTGAGAAAGACTCGTGCAGAATAACTGTTGGGGGGGGGGGGGGGTCTGTGACGAAAGGAAAGGGCGTTCCCCTGAGAGACCACTTCGCGTCCCCAAGCATCCATGGTGGTATTGCACCAGCACTGGGCGAATTGATGAAGTCGGCTGTCCCCCCTCTGGGATCCCCCAGAGAGAGGCCCATCCCATCAGGCTGAGGGTTATCCTCTGGCTTGGAAGCATGGCATCTAGTACTCCAGGCCTACTTCTTTGGTTTAGGGGCGGCCTTGGTTGACGACTGTCTCGAGAAGGACTGACCCTTGGACTTCCCTTGAGTACGAAAGCCCGAGGTCCTAGACTTAGAAGGCGCAGCCCCTGATGGCAAAAAAGCAGACTTAGACTTTGCCAGGGTAACAATTTTGTCCAGGTCTGGGCCGAATAAAATCTCCCCATTAAAGGGTAAGGCCTCCAGGCCTTTCTAAGAATCCACATCCGCCCTCCAAGTACGGAGCCACAAAGACCGGCGAGCAGACACCGCTGCCGCTGATATTCTGGAAGCCAAAAGACTGGCATCCAAAGACGCTTCTCTAACATAGGAAGCAGCATCCCCTCATTTGTCCCACTAAAGCTCTTTGAACCTCTGGAGGTTCCTCAGGAAAAGTATCTTCCAGTACATTGGCCCAACTCTCAATGGCTTTAGCCACCCAAGAGATGGCCATGGACGGACGGGCTACCGCCCCTGAGGGTGAATAAATTGATTTTAAACAAGTCTCCACTTTCCTGGCTGTGGGATCCTTTAGGGATTAAATGGAAGGCATAAGCAAGGTAGCACTCTTGATCAAGCAAGTAACGTGAGAATCCACCGCAGGCGGGGTTTCCCACTTTTTGCAATGACTTGCAGGAAACTGATAACTAGACTCCAAACGGTTTTGCGGCTGGAACCTTTTACTAGACGACTGCCAGGCCTCCGCCATATGATCAGTCAGCTGGTCAGATAGAGGAAAAACAGTCAGAGTCACTTTTGCCTGCTTTGGATACTTGGATTTAGGGACCGGTGAGTCATCCTCTATATCAAGAATGGACCGGACCGCCCTCACCAATACCGGCACATTAATGAAAGATTTTGTTTCTACTTCCCGGACAGGGGAATCCGAGTCAGAGTCCTCAGGCAATTCCCCCTCATCCGAGGACGCAGAGTCTGATAGTTGCGCAGACTGGGATGACATAACAGGGCGTTTAGACGCCTTCTGAGGCTTGTCACACTAACATAGTTTGAAAGGCTGAAGATGAGGCCGCCAAACTCTGGACTGAACTGGAGAACACATCCACCCGTGGTGGATGACCTGCCTGCAAGAGACCCTGAAAGGGAATGACGGACTGCTGTATCAACAGAGGAGACTGAATATACATAGGTAAACCCGTTTATGGATTAACTGTCTGAGGCCCAGGGGGAGACTGCAATAAATGCGGTATACCCTGAGAAGGGGGGGTGGCTGATTGGGATAACCCCCTATGGGGGAGAGCAGTCGGGATCACCAGACGGTCCGCGATGGAAGCCAGCACCTGAGAAAACACTGCCCAAGGAGGGTCCTGTCCCGAATTTGGGGGGTTAGAGGGACCAGGTAACTGCCCATCCTGTGATAAATCCTCCTGATTTACACCTGCGACACAGGTGTAGGAGCCACGGAGCGCTTAACCTCCTCGTCAGACATGATAAATAGATATATATATAGATATATCTCAACACAACAGGGAATCTCATGTTTCACTCCTGGCATGCACACAAGCCCACAGATATGGCACCTGTATACAACTGTATGTGACCGACTTCACAAATACATGAATTTATATAAGTGAGATCAAAGAAAAGCCCTTCCCACACACACCTGCCAGGGCTGTAGGAGAAGGAAAGGGATAGAAATAACTGACAGTATTAAGAAATAAAGCACAGTCAGCACTAGCAAAAAAGTCACATACAATGCAGAAAGTTAAACTCATTGCACCTTGTCACTATAATCAACCTGCCCAGATTCAGTGTCTGGGAGAGCTATAGTCTGTGTAAGCTGTCCTATGAGGGAAGAGGTACACAGGGGGACCAGTCTGCATGCTGCCTGAGAGATCTGCGCTGCCACTGTAGAGAAGATGGCTGCCGGAGACCTCAGAGGAGAAGTGACCGAATGAGGAAGCAGCTCAGCGTCGCCAGACCCGAGCGGAAAGACGCGCTAAGCTGAGGAACCGCTAGACAGGGAAGGCTGCCCCCCCCCTGGCTAGTATTTAACACCCGGGATGCCGGCTGCCGCTGTCACTTTACTCCCTGTGGTCTAGTAGACCTGCGGGGTATGCCTCCAAGGAGGGGGAGCCCGCCGCCACCACTAGCGCCTCCGGTCCGTCCCCAGGGACCGGAGGCTGAAGACTGCATGTAAGCGGTGACCCGCGACTTACCTGTTCCCCGGCGATCTGGCGGCAATCATGGAATTCCACCAGAGTCTGGCTAGTACAGACTGTGGCACCGCTGCGATCCCCAGATCTGTACTGGCGTCGCAGCACCGGCGGGATGTAGGAGCGGCAGCTTGGACGTCCAATGGACAGTCTAACGCTGCCGCTCTGAAGAGTGTAAAAGCAGCCCCCCTGCACTAAGGATGACCTGACTCCGGCCGGGCACCAACTAAAACTGAGGTGCCTGTGGCTCGGGGGCGGGGTATAGAAGAGGAAGGACCCAGTGCATCCTGGGAGCAGCTAAAGCTTTAACTGCGTGGTGCCCGTGGATCCAGATCCAGCTATACCCCAAGGTCAACCCTGTGGACCCCCTATGGACCCTGAAGAAAAGTAATTGGTGAAAATTCTGTAAAGACTCTGGCCCATATGTAATAGTCTACGAGTTGTAGGAACTGGCGTGATTCAGCATTTAGATATAAAGCGGAAATAATTTCAAGAGGCAAAACCAACTACAGGCTGAATCCCCGAAATTGCATTGGATGGCAGGCTATTACAGAAGGGCATTTGGGGCTGATTCAGAGCTGCAGGCAAAGTAATTTTGCACTCTAGCAGTGGATTTATGCTGGGGTTCCATTTGCTTATTCAGTGGTAAGCGTATCTGCAGAGTGTGAGGCCCATGTGTGAGAGTGTACAGCTGACAAATGGTAGACAGCTGTAGCACACCACTTTTGTGATAGTACAGAATAGAAAGTAAAAATAAAAAAAATACTATTCACAAAATGCTACTGCTGTATTGATTTAAATGTATAAAAACACACAAAAATAAAGTGAGGTGGAAAAAAAAAAAAAAAAAAAAAAAAGGTACCACAATCTCTCTCAAGCACCTGCTGCTAACTCCTACTCCTCATCTCATATAGCTGTGCATATGACAGCAGCGCTTTAACTACTTAACTGAGTATTTTTTCCAGCAAAACTAGTCAGAAATTGCTGGCTCCGCAAGAGTCTGGGAAGTCAGAGGAGATCCGTTCTGCACATGTGTAGAACAGATTTCATCTTCAAAAACAAAGCGGGGTGTTGCGGTCGTACCTTGTCAGCTGAAGCACAGTTGGCTGTGTTCGCATCCCATGTGACCACGTCAGTTAAGTTGTGCTGTTGATATAGCAATCACTCACTCACACATGGCAAGGTCTTGTTCTGTCAATCATCATTATTCCTACACTGGAGCAGGTTGAAAATTGAATGCCCAATCTTGTTTGCATCTCCATCAAACCGCAACCCTGCGTAAATCTGTGAACCTGTACTGTATATTGACGTCAGAACACTTATTTCAGCCTTTGTTTCTCCTCTCCAGTTGTAACGTAAATGAGTTTGGCGTTTGCAATCTTTTTTGCATGCACTCAGCTATCCAGCATGTAAAGTACAAAAACATTGCAAGATCTAGGCACAAAACAGATGTGCTTGTAACTCTGTATCTGGTCCTATGTCTGTCTACTGTCTTTAACACTTTAAAAGGAAGGGCTATAAAAGTACAGTATAACAATTACTAAGAACTGCGTTTGATTAGGATTCTCATAGAATATAATGACAGGTCAAAGTATTTTAACATGTATCAGCAAATTAATACAAAACTACAAGAGGAATAAAGTGATTGCCACATTTCTGCATTTTGTGGCACAAGAAAAAATAAATAAAATGCACTCACAAGGTATAGAACTCTGTAGGAATGTCCCGTCAACTTTGCCACCTGTGTTAGAGATGGATATTTCCACACTAGAATCTGGTTCTGAGAATAGCCATGAGTGCTCACCTGTTAGCAAAGGAATGAGAGTTAGATATGTATCATGGAAAGGGAGAAAAGATGAATAACGACAAAACACATTTTAAATCTATGTTTTCATAGATTCATGGTGATACTATAAAACTATAAGAGTTAGTAACAGTAGTCCTTCATAAGAACACACAGAAAGAAATGCCATATGGTGCTATTCTAGTCAGTGTGAAAACAAGAGATATGGTAAGAACTTACCTTTGTTATCTCGGTTTCTACGAAGTCCATAGGGTCCACAGGGTTGACCTTGGGGTATAGCTGGATCTGGATCCACGGGCACCACGCAGTTAAAGCTTTAGCTGCTCCCAGGATGCACTGGGTCCTTCCTCTTCTATACCCCGCCCCCGAGCCACAGGCACCTCAGTTGGTAAGCAGCCAAGGCCGAAGAAGGAGACTAAACAGAGAGAAGGAAGACTGGAACACACAAGAAACCATACTCACAGAAATGTGAGACGGAAAACCGGTGACCAGCAACACAGCCCATTTGAAGCCAGGTGCATCAGGGCGGGCGCCCTGTGGACAATATGGACTTCGTAGAAACAGAGATAACAAAGGTAAGTTCTTACCATATCTCTTGTTTTCTACTTCAGGGTCCATAGGGGGTCCACAGGGTTGACCTTGGGGATGTCCCAAAACAGTTCAACTAAGGGCGGGAACGCTCCTGTGCAGAAAGGAGAATCCTGCGCCCAAAGGATGCATCCTGAGAGGCAAAAGGTGTCAAGGTGTCAAACGCATAAAACCTCAAAAACATCTGAATGAAAGACCAAGTGGCTGCCTTTACACAGCTGAACAGCGGAGGCACCACGTCTAGCAGCCCAAGAAGGAACCACGGACCGAATGGAATGAGCCTTAACAGAGGCCGGAACAGGTAAACGTTCCTGTATATAAGCCTCCCTAATAACAGAACAAAGCCAACGGGCTAACGTTTGTTTGTTGGCAGGCCAACCCCTCTGGTGAAACCCAAAGAGGACAAACAAAGAATCGGAACCTTCTAACAGAAGCAGTCCTGTCAACATAAATTCTGAGAGCACGGACGACGTCCAACGAAGCCTCACCAGCTGTAAGATCAGGAGACTGAAAAGCTGGCACCACAAGTTCCTGATTGATGTGGAACTTAGAGACTACCTTAGGCAAAAACTCAGGACGAGTGCGAAGCACTGCTCTGTCCTGGTGAAAAATGAAGAAGGGGGGACTACAGGAGAGTGCCCCCAACTCTGACACCCTCCTGGCTGAAGCAATTGCCAGGAGAAAAAAACAGTCTCAAGTGTTAACCACTTGAGGTCAACCGACTCAAGAGGCTCAAAATGAGGTCCCTGCAGGACCCGAAGAACCATTGCCAAATCCCACGGAGCCATTGGAGGCACAAAGGGAGGCTGGATTCGAAGAACACCTTTGAAAAAGGTTTGAACATCAGGCAATGTAGCGATCCTACGTTGGAACCACACAGACAGAGGCGATAACCTTCAGGGAAGCAAGACGTAAACCCAGGTCAAGACCTGACTGAAGAAATGCCAAAATCCTAGAAACCCTGAACACCTGCGGATCAAAGTTTCTGGACTCACACCACGGAAAGTAAGTGTGCCACACTCTGTGGTAAATCCGTGCGGAGGCAGGTTTACGCGCCCTCAGCATGGTACGGATGACAGAGCCTGAAAATCCACGGGACCTTAAGACGGCTGTCTCAAGAGCCACGCCGTCAAAGACAGCCGACCCAGATCCGGGTAAAGGCAGGGCCCCTGAGACAGCAGGTCCCGACGCTGAGGCAGAAGGTACGGAACGTCGATGGACAAGCTCCTGAGATCGGAGTACCAAGGACGTCTGGGCCACGCTGTAGCCACCAGCAGAAACGTGCCTCCGTCCTGTTTGATCTTTCTTAGTACCCAAGGCAACAGGGAGATCAGAGGAAACAGGTACGCCAGGCGAAATGACCATTTCACCGACAGCGCATACACCAGACTTGTGCCTGTGTCCCTTGTCCTTGAGCCGTACACGGGCAACTTGTAGTTATGACGGGATGTCATCAGGTCCAACTCCGGCAGTCCCCATTTGTCCACGAGAAGTTGAAACACCTCTAGGTGTAGCGACCATTCCCCTGGGTGCACGTCGTGACGGCTGAGGAAGTCCGCCTCCCAATTGAGGACTCCCGGGATGAAGACGGCTAAGATCGCAGGAAAGTGGCACTCCGCCCAAGCCAGGATGCGAGACACCTCCGACATCGCCGCTCGACTGCAAGTTCCTCCCTGGTGATTGATGTACGCCACCGTGGTGGTGTTGCCGGACTGCACCTGAACTGCCCTTCTGTGAAGAGCGATGCCTGACGACAGCAGAGCCTTGTACCCGGCCCGCAGCTCCAGCACGTTTATGAGAAGAGCTACTTCCTCCGCAGACCAACGGCCCTGAAGAGACAACGAGCCGGTCACTGCCCCCCAACCCCGGAGAATGGCATCTGTTGTGAGCAGAACCCAGTCCGGGATCCAAAAGGGACGACCCTCGATGAGATGAGCTGGCTGAAGCCACCAAGCTAGAGACAGGCGCACTTCCGGAGACAAGACCAGCGTCTGGGATCGGATCCGGTGAGGTAACCTGTTCCATTCCGATAGAATCTGCCCCTACAGGGGCCTGGAATGGAACTGGGCAAATTCCACCATGTCGAATGCTGACACCATGGACCCTAGGACTCTCATGGCCGAGTGGACCGACACCCTGGCACTGCTCAGGCAACTGTGTATCCTCAGTTGCAGGGAGGACACCTTTTCCGTAGTCAGGAAAATCCTTTGCTGACGAGAATCCAGAAGGGCTCCCAAATGGACCATCCGTTGTGATGGGATCAGAGATGACTTCTTCCAATTTATCAACCACCCGTGTGCTTGAAGACAAGCAATGGTCAAGTGGAGATGTTGAAGTACCACCTCCGGGGAGCTCGCCAGCAGCAGAAGATCGTCCAGATACGGCAGCAGCCGTATACCCTGTACCCGAAGGTAGGCGGCCATAATTGCCATCACCTTGGTGAACACCCTCGGAGCCGTGGAAAGGCCAAAAGGTAACGCCCGAAACTGGTAGTGATGTTGTAGGATAGCAAACCTCAGATACCGTTGGTGTGCAGGTGTGGAGATAGGCGTCCTGGATATCCAGGGAGACCATGTAATCCCCGGGTTCCATCGCCAGAATGATGGAACGTAACGTTTCCATCCTGAATTTGGGAACTCTGAGGTATTTGTTCAGAGACTTCAAATTTAGGATGGGACGGTGAGAACCATTGGGCTTCTGTACCAGAAACAGAAAAGAATAGTACCCCGTCCCGCGTTGAGACTGCGGAACGGGAACAACGACCCCTGCTTTCAGCAAGGATTCTATAGCTACCTGAATCTGGAAAGCTTTGGTCTTGTCCAGAGAAGGACTCGTGCAAAAAAAAACTGGTGGGGCGGTTTGTGCCGAAAAGACAGGGCGTACCCCTGGGAGACCACTTCTCGAACCCAGGCGTCTGTGGTGGTACTGAGCCAGCACTGGGCGAATTGAAGAAGTCGGCCTCCCACTCTGGGGTCCCCCAGAGGGAGGCCCGTCCCATCAGGCGGAAGGCTTATCTTCCTGTTTGGAAGAAGGGCACCTAGCTCTCCAGGCTTGCTTCTTGGGTTTAGAGGCAGTCTTAGCCACCGACTGCCTCGGGAAGGACTGACCTTTTGCCTTACCCTGAAGCCGAAAGGAACGAAAGGCCGAGCTCCGGACCTTGGCAGGTGTTGCTGCTGAAGGGAGGAAAGCTGACTTGGACAAAATAGTGGATACCCTGGCTAAATCCAACTCCGGACCAAATAGCAATTCTCCATTAAAAGGTAAGGCCTCCAGACCTTTCTTTGAATCAGCGTCTGCTCTCCAGGACCTCAGCCATAAGGACCGGCGGGCAGACACTGCTGCAGCCGATACTCGAGAGGTCAGTAGACTAGCATCCAAAGAGGCTTCTCCAATGTAGGAAGCAGCGTCTCTCATCTGTCCTAACAACGCCCTCTGGACATCCGGAGCATCGTCCGGTAAGATATCCTCTAATGCGTTGGCCCAACCCTCAATGGCCTTGGCCACCCAGGAGATGGCCATGGACAGGCCACTGCCCCGGAGAGGGAGTAAATGGACTTTAAGCAAGTCTCAACTTTTCTGTCCGTGGGATCCTTCAGCGAGGATATAAACTGTAATGGTAGAGTAGCGCTCCTTATTGAACGGGTGACATGGGAATCCACCGCCGGTGGAGTTTCCCATTTTTTAAAATGTGCCTCAGGAAAAGGATAATTAGAAGCTAACCGCTTCTGTGGCAGGAATCTCTTACTGTGCGCCTGCCAAGCCACCGCCATATGATCAGTCAATTGATCAGATAGGGGAAACACAGCAGAAGCCACCTTAGCCTTTTTGAAACTAGGATACTTCGACTTAGGAGCTGGTGCCTCATCCTCTATTAGGAGAATGGCTCGCACCACCCTAACCAGTGCTCGCACATTAATGGACGACTTGGTATCTACCTCCTGGACCGAGGTGTCTTTGTCAGTGTCGACATCATCTGAGGACCCATCGGAGTCCGATAAATGCGCCGCCTGCGCCATTAGTGTGTGTTTTGACGCCCTTGAAGGTATATCACTCTGCAACATTGACTGAAAAGCCGAAGACGCGGCTGCCAAATTTTGGACTGAGTTGGAGAGCACATCCACCCTGGGTGGAGGAGCCGCCACAGGAGCCTGAAAAGGCACCACAGACTGCTGCGTCACAGAGGTAGACTGTATATACATATGTAACCCCGCATAAGGACCAACAGACAGACCCGGGGGGGCTCTGCAATAATTGCGGGACACCCGGGGAATGGGGGATGGCAGACTGGGGCAACGCCCTAGTAGGGACAGCAGTCAGGACCGACAGACGGTCCGCAATAGACACCAGCACCTGAGTGAACATCGCCCATGGCGGTTCCTGCGTCAAGGGGGATTTGATGGGCCAGGAACCCACCATCCACACAGGCCATCCTGTGATAAATCCTCCCTATTCACTCCTGCAGAACAGCGTTTGCAGAAGACCAACACCGTAGCCATGGAGTGCTCAATCTCCTCTTCCGTGTGTGTGTGTGTGTGTGTGTGTGTGTCATCTAAGCTGACAGCTAAATCTTTGCTGCAGTCTGCCAGAAAGACCCACTCGGCGCGCTGGGTTTTGTGAGACTGCTAGTGCAAGGCGGCTTTTTGCCAAAAATGTATCTAAAACGCAATGCATTGCATTTAGTATGCATCAGCAGACTGTGCTGATTAATTTTATATAAATTTTTTATTTAATTTTATATACGACACTTGTCTGTATCTGAAGTGCTACAATGAAACGGCCGCGGCTTTTTTCATTCCAAGATACGTTGTATAAATGTAATACATTTAGAGGGGTATTCAATATGAAACGTTAACTTCACTGTCAAAGTTAACGTTTCATATCGGAGTTTTTACCTGCGTTAAAGTATCGGGCGCGCTCCCGCTTATCCCCGTATTCAATATAATTTAACGAAAACGGGAACCTCCGAAGTTGGATTTGCGTAAAGTCACGAATTTTTCCTTAAAAAAATTGTAAGACCCCTAAAGTTGTAAAAACATGGGGGATCACTATGGGTACCCCCGTTTTAGCCTTTAAATGAAACTCGGGGATTTAAATAGCCGCAGTAAGTGTTTTTTTCCCGACATTGAAGAAGTGTTGCAGAAGAGCACTTAGGTTATTTTTTCTGTTTTTTTAAGTGGTCCCATCAATTTTGGGGTACATGAAAATGAGTTCTAGCATATTTTTAAGTCCCTAAAGTAAGTTTTTAAAAATTCTATATTTGTGCACCTGCCGCTATAATTCTATTCTAGAAAACATCTGCTGCATACTTGCAGAATAGCCCTGAACCTATTTCCCTATTCTTAAACAATTTTTTCCCATTTTTTTTTTACCCCAATTTTTTAATTAATTTTTTGGGGTCTCCCTATTTTTTTTTTTAAACTTTTTTTGACACAGTTCTTTTTTAAATGTCATTCCCAGGGGTGCAGGCTATTTTTTTTTAAGCCTGCACCCCTAAACCCCAATTCTGCACTTTTTTTCGACACCTATTCAATGGTGAAAAGTTATCCCAATTTTTTATCAAAGACTTTTCAAAACTGCGATAAGTCTTTGAAATTGAATACACTGTAAAAGTAAAACCTCCGATGACGACGTCATAGCTCCGATATTAACGCAAAAACGGACTTATCGCTCCCATATTGAATACCCCTATTAGTCGCACGGGACCTGGCAGCTAACTCACCCTGCATGGTGTATTAAGGCTGTGTTTGAGGACACAAAATGTATAGCTCTACTGAAAGGTAAACATGTATTTTACATCAGTATGTATCCATTCGTGCATGCAGGCCCTGGGAACAATGCTTTCCACCTTCGAGGTGGTAGAGTATGCCCAGTTTCACTCTCGTCCTCTGCAGATGGAAGTAATGACCCTGCACCTCAAGTTTCAGATGTTCCTCAAAACAGGGCATAAATTAGCTCTGTATAAGTTTTGTTCTCTCTCTAGTGGTAATGTCAGGTATTTTATTATGATGTCTAATACATAAGAGGTCTACAGTAAGTTCTATGTTAGGTTGCCCTAATGTTTAAAAAGCAGTTTTATTTACAAAGTCAATGACTTGGTTTGTTAGATTGGCTTTTACATAAACTGCTCTAAACAGATTATGCTATACAAGAAAGTTGACTATGCATATTAGTGTTCATTCTATCACCCTGCACCTGTCCCAACCCATGCAGTTCCTCTTTCCTGCTTGGGGTGTCACGCTGCGCTCTGGTGCGTCTAGCACACTCCGCTGATTCAACAGACTTCTGCTATAAAGACTAACGTGTGCTAGAAGCACCAGAGTAGAGAGTTACACCCCAGGCAGGAAAGACAAATTGCATGGGCTGGGACAGGTGCAGGGTGATAGAATGAACACTAGCATACCATATAAAATTTGAGTACCTCTAATCTCATCCCTTACTAAACTACTTGTATCAGAGGTCACCCCCACCTTAGGCTTCAAAATATATTGCAATGTGAAATGGCCACCTAATCGGAGAAGTCATGTGCAATATTCAACAATTGCAATGGGTGTGCAATAAGTTTCCAGGTGTGCAGTGCATATGTAGAGTATACACACTGACTCGTTGTGAACTGTAATCTCTGACTACAGTTCTTGTAAAATTTCAGGGCACAGAACCGTATATGAACAGCACTGCACACCAAAGTAGTCAGCTTTTTCACTTCATCATACTCATTATGGAGCTCAAGAGGCCACTGGAGAGCCATGATCTTTATAAGACTACAACAGTGGTCTGCAACAACAAGAGAGGACCAACTGAGAGCTGCTTTTGGGTAGGAAGCACGGTCCCGAACCATCGTGTTTGAGTGGTTTGCAGAATTTCTGTACAGGAGACTGTTTCTGGAAGACAAGGAGCGCTGCAGGCGACATGTGCCAGTCATCACAGAGGATAACTTTGTTGCCATGCGGGCCATAGTTGAGGTGGATGCCAGGGTAACTATGGACAAGTTAGAGCAGGAAGACGGAATAACATAAATCAAACATGCACAGTCATGGTGAAAGGAGGAACCAGTAACAATACAACCCTGCAAGCCAAGTATTAGAATGGGCACCCTGTGTTCCCCGTGTACTCCAAAAAAAGGATTTTTCAGGTAAGGACAATGGGACGTCCCAAAGCAGTCTCCTAAAGAGAGGAGATTTGCCTGTGTTGTGCTGAGAACACTATGCACGAATCCAGGAACTCTTCTTGTAGATGCTCTAGAGCAGGCCTGGCCAACCTGTGGCACTCCAGCTGTTGTGAAACTACAAGTCCCAGCATGCCCTGCTACAGTTTTGCTATTAGGGAATGCTAAAACTGTTGCAGGGCATGCTGGGACTTGTAGTTTCACAACAGCTTGAGAGCCACAGGTCGGCCAGGCCTGCTCTAGAGCACCTACAAGAAGAGTTCCCGGTTCTCTGGTGCAGGAGCAGTACCTCAGCAGCTTGTGAATGTGTCGTGAGGCCATCATGTTGATGTCCGGACGTCCCCAGCACTGAACCAGGAGTTGAAAAACCTCCGGATGGAGAAACCACTTGTCTGCGTGTACATCCTGGCAGCTGAGAAAGTCCGCCTCCCACTTCTGGACCTCGGGAATGTACATGGACGATACAACTCGCCTCTCTTATGGCAGCTCGACTGTGGGTACCGTCCTGATAATTGATGTAGTCGATGGTTATCGTGTTTTTTCGATTGAAACTTTACCGGCTGGTGACGGAGAAGGTCCTTTGCTTGACAGAGCTCTGAACACCAGTATGTCGGCTCTCCTGAGACGACCAGCGGCCTTGAAATGTCTGATGACAAGTTACCGCACCCCAACGACTCGCATCGGTGGTGAGCAGGACCCAGTCCTGGATCCAAAAGTGGCAGCCATTGTTGAGGTGGGACTGGTGGAGCCACCACAAGAGAGTGACAGACGTTTTGAGGAACCATCATCATCTGAAACTTGAGGTGCAGGGTGGGCTGGGTCCACCTGGCCAGTACTTCCATCTGCAGAGGACGGGAGTGAAACTGAACATACTCTACCACAATCTTGAAGGTGGAAAGCATTGTTCCCAGAACCTGCATGCACGAATGGATAGAGGCCCAACACTGTCCCAGCAAGGTGCACCTGTATGGACTGAATCTTTTCTTTCGGCAGGAACACCTGCTGAACACTGGAGTGCAGCAAAGCTCCCAAGTGTAACATCTCTTGAAATGAAGCTGTGGTGGACTTCCTTCAATTGAGGATACACCCATGGGACTGTAGAAGCTCCACCGTGAGGCGGAGACAGACCTGAAGGACCTCTGGCAATTTGGCTAAAAGGAGTAGTTCATCCAGATAAGGCAATATCCGGACTCCCTTTCAACTTCGTCTGAGATGTGCGGTCATGGCTGTCATGACTTTGACGAAAGCACAAGGAGCTGTGGAAAGACCAAATGGCAAAGCCTGAAACTGGAAGTGTTCCTCCCTTACTGCAAACCTCAGGTAAATCTGACGATTATCCCAGATAGAAATATGAAAGTAAGCATCTTGGATATCCAAGGAGACCATGAAATTCCCAGATTCCAGAGCCAGTATTATGGAGTGAAGCGACTCAAAACCAGATTCATTACGGACAGATATTGCGATCGCAGCTCTATAATCATACTCAGGACTGCGATAATATGCTAATGATTGCTATCACAATGCCGCCGCACTGCCAGCTTAGAGACGCCCACTACCTCTATCTCACATCTGTAATACCTTGCAAAGCTCCATAAACATCGGAAACAGAGTAGCATTGGCCCCTCACGCAGAATTACGGCAACCCTGACCTGACAAATTGCTAACTTCGTTGCACGCAGAGCTGCGTATGCAATCGCTATGGGCAATTTATGCACACCCATGTAACGGTGTTCAAACGGTCGGGGACGCCTGCGTTTCTCTGACCAGCCCCCCATTCACCACCCCCAAAAGCTCACTGCCTATCAATCACTCTGCGTGGTCTCCATGATCGCAGGAGTGCCTTTGTGCACTGCGATGCATATGCAGTACGCAACAATCGGCCGTCTGCGTACCCTTTAGCAATAGCGATCAATAATGAACCAGGAGCTTAATGCGGAACATGGGAGATATTTGTTTAGCGACTTCAGGTTTAAAGGTTGGCGTAAAAGCCTGTGCTGCTTTGAGAGGGGGAACCGGGGTTATAACCCAGGAAACCAGAAGAGACCTAATAGACTCTCGGAGAGCTACTGCCTTTATTGGATCCACCAGAAGGCCTGTGTGAAAAAACTGGGCTAGAGGACGTTCCCTGAAGGTAAGAGCGTAACCCTGGGATACTACTCCTGTTATCCAGGCGTCCTAAGATGTCGACATCCAGACTTCGGAGAAAAGTAGATGACGGCCTCCCTCGCTGGGGGGTCCCGGGTGGAGGCCAGTCCCATTATGCGGAAGGGCTTGTCAGCCAGCTTGGTAGCTGGGTGTTGGGTAGATCAGATTTAAGCTTTTAATGGGTGAGCCCCGGAACCTGGTGGATGACTAACCCATGGCCTTTCCTTGAGGACGAAAAGGTGCAAAAATTAGAAGTGCGGGACCTAGGTGCCGCCGCAGATGGAAGGCTGGAAAGCTGCTACTGCAGCCACTATCTTGTCCAATTCCGGACCGAACAGCACTTTGCCTGAGAAAAAAAGGGCTCAGAGAGCCTTCTTGAGATCCGCATCCGCACACCAGGTACGAAGACAGAGGGCTCTCCTGGCAACTGCTGATGCTGACACCTTAGAAGTGAGGATGCTGGCATCAATGGTGGCCTCACCAAGATGAGTGCCTGCTCCCCTGATAAGCTCAACCAGAAACAATAATTCCGACATGTGTGCTCCGCAGGGAAGACCTTCCTCCAGAGTCTGTCCAGCGCACCATGGCTTTAGCCACCCAAGTGGATGCAAGGGCTGGGCCCCTGTATTAGAAAACAATCTTAAAAAAGGAAAAAGTTTCTATTTCATATCTATTGGATCCTTAAAGGAGGCCGTGTTTGGGACAGGAAGGGTAATAGATTTCACCAATCTGGCAATGTGTGCGTCCATTGGAGGAGGAGACTCCCACTGATACGTAGCTGGAAGAGGATAGAATGTGGAAATATGTTTAGACACTACAAGAAGCTTGTTAAGATTAGCCAACATCTCCTACAGGAGGTCTTCCAGTTGAGCAGAAGACGGAAACTCAGCTACCGTCTTCCTTCGACGTTTAAATACAAGGGCGTCAGACTAAGAAGTCTGGTCAAAGTCTAGGGCAGTGTTGGCTAACCTTGACACTCCAGCTGTTGTGGAACTATATATCCCAGCATGCCCTGCCACAGTTTTAGCATGCCCTAATAGCAAAACTGTAGCAGTGCATGCTGGGTTATGTAGTTCCATAACAGCTGGAGTGTCAAGGTTAGCCAACACTGGTCTAGGGCCTCGACGTCCACCTTGGGTTGGGAGCCTTCCAAAATAACAAGAGATATGGTAAGAACTTACCTTTGTTATCTCTGTTTCTACGAAGTCCATAGGGTCCACAGGGTTGACCTTGGGGTATAGGTTGGGAACCAAATCCGGGCACCACGCAGTTAAAGCTTTTAGCTCCCAGGATGCACTTGGGTCCACTCTCCCTATAACCCCACCCCCAGCCAGAGGCACCTCAGTTTGTAAGTAGCCAAAGGCCGGAGGAGGAGAAAAAAAAGAGAGAAAACTGGAACACTCGATAACCATACTCACAGAAATGGGAGACGGAAAACCGGTGACCAGTCACACAGCCCATTTGAAGCCAGGTGCGTCAGGGCGGGCGCCCTGTGGACCCTATGGACTTCGTAGAAACAGAGATAAAGGTAAGTTCTTACCATATCTCTTGTTTTCTACTTCAGGGTCCATAGAGGGTCCACAGGGTTGACCTTGGTGATGTCCCAAAGCAGTTCAACCAAGGGAGGGGACGCTCCTGTGCTGAGAGGAGAATCCGCCGCCAAAAAGGAAGCATCCTGAGAGGCAAAGGAAAACAATGCCTAGAACCTTAAAAAGGTGTGGACAGAAGACCACGTGGCCACCTAGCAAGGCAAAGCAGCCAAGGCGCCACAGCGAGCCACCCACGAGGGTTACATGGCCCGAGAAAAAACAAGCAGCAACAACAGAAAGGCCTACCCATGGGTAGGCCCCTGAAGAAGACATACGAGGCCATCCAGCCAACATATGGCCATAGGCCGGCCATCCTTTCCTGTTAAAACCAGAAATCTCAGACCACCAATAAGGAGTCCGATTTCCGTCAGGAACTTGAAAGGATCACATAAATCCACAGAGGCCGGACCACAGTCAGTCAATGAGGCCACACCAGCCGAGAGGACTGGGGACTGAATGGCCGCACCATAAGTTCCAGAATAATATGGAACCTGAAAATCACTAAGAAGAAACACAGGGTGAGAGCAACTCACACCCTGACAAGATGCCCTCCAGAAGAGGGAGCCACATGAGAACGCTCCCAATTCCGACACTCACCTGGTTGATATAAACTCCCTGATAGAAAGAGAGAAAGCCAAAGCAATAGACCATGTAATGGCTATCACAACCAGCGGTTCCATTAACTTTCCCCGGAGTTAACAAAGAACCACTCCTAACTCCCAAGGAGTCCCTAGGGAGGACAAATGGAGGCATAATCCAGAAAACACTCCAAAGGATGAACTGGATATCAGAGCGGAGCAATTCCATAACCTAATCATACTGACAGTGTAGAGATCTGCACTGTCAGGAAGGCCAGGAATGAGGGTGAAACCCAAGCCAGCCGGAAGGAATGCCAGAATATTTGGAAATCCTGGACACCAGAGGATCGTATCGATAGGTATAATACCATAAGAATGATGGCTGCCACAGTTTGTGGTAGGTCCCAGCAAAAGCTGATCCATGTGCTCCAATCATTCCAACGATGACAAAGCCATGGAAGCCGTAAGACCACTGTAGGGACGTAGTCAAAAACAAACAACCCAGGTCCAAGGCAAACCCCAGGACCCTGAGACAACAGGTCTGGGTAGTGAAGCATCAGGAATGGAGTATCGATGGAGAGACTCCGAAAAACCAAGTACCCCTGACATCTGGGGCAATCAGGAGCCACCAGCAGGAAAGCATCTCTGTCTAGATTGAAACACTTCCCTCGAGGAATAATGGAGACTGGAGAACACAGGTACGCAAATTGGAAGAACTCCTTCACCGACAAAGAGTCACGGAAGGTTGCTTCAGAATCCCCAGAGTTGGACTGTAACACCATAGTGTGATAGAGTCAGAAGGCCATGAGTGTCACCTCAGGAGGGCCCCCCCCCCCCCCCCTGCTCACCAGGAGATGAAACCTCTCTTGGGGAAGAGACTAGTCCCCGGGATGCACGTCGTAACGGCTGAGGACTCCCGCTTCCCAATGGAGAGCACCTGAAATGAACACTGTCGAGATGGTCGGGAGGAGACCCTCAGACAATGTCCGAATGTATGACATACCTGACATTGCCACCCAACGAACAGTATTGCTAAAAAGGAAGCTACTGTTCTGACCCTGTCGGACTGAACTTTTTCAGGTTCACCGGGAAACAAGGGCTATGCCAGAGTGAAGGGCCAAGACAGGCTAAAGTTCCAACAAGTTAATTGACAGGGTGGAATCGACAGACATCCAATTGCACTAAAATGGATGCGAACCAGACACTGTCCTTAGCAAAGAATACCCTGGACGAGATGGTCATAGTCACCCGAAAAGGGACAGACTTGCCTCCGGGGAGAGCAGCATCATTTGAACAGTGATCAGACAGAAAAAAACTTGTTCCATCTGGAGATAAGCCAATTATGGAAAGGCCTGGAATGGAACTAAGTCCATTCCACCCTTCCAAAGGCAGACACTGAATAGTGGACCATGCCTCCCAGAGTGCAAAGACATATGTCGACTGCGCAGACATCCATGTACTCCTAATGGAAGAGTGGAGATGCAGTCTTACGCCAGAAGAATTCTCAGATTCTGAGAATCCAGCAGGGCTCCTAGGTGAAGAATACCCAGAGAGGGATGCAGGGAGGACTTTTTCCCCATTGATTAAACATCTGCACCCTGAAGAAGCCACAGTCAACCTGACCCGGCTGTAAAGTACCCCGGTGATCCTGCTAAGAGCAGGAGACCATCCAGGTACAGGAGCATTGGGATATACTGAACAGAAGAACTGTCAGAAAATCCAAAACGCTGGTAAACCCGTGGGGCTGAGAACAGTCCCAACAGGCAGAGCCCGAAAACCGTAAGTGCTGTGATACAGCAAACCTCAGTCCATGCTGAGGCAAGGTCTCTGTAAGTGCCCGTAGGCACGCGTCCTGTATATCCAGTGATACCATAAAGTCCCCAGGTTCCAAACATAGTATGATGGAGCATAGGGATTGCCTCCTGAGCCCAGGTAGCTTTAGGAACTGGTTCAGGGAATTGAGACAGAGAATAGGCCAAAGAGGACCATTCAGCCACCGCACCAGAAAGAAAGCAGAACAACCAGTCCCTCGCTGAGAAAGTGGGGATGGCCCAATTAGCTCCGCTTACCCCAACAACTGTATAGCTTTCTGAATTCGTAAGGCCCTGTTCGGGTCCGAATAAGGGCCTGCGTGCCATCACATGGAAATAGGCCGCCTGAGCAAAGAGAGGGCGTACCCTCCTACCCACGTAGCCGCGGCAACTAGACACTAGTACCGGGCGAACTGAGAAAATCGCCATCTCCCAGTGGTAGGCCTGTCTCGTCATGCTGACGATATATCCGTAGGTTCAGAAGCAGGATCGGCTGGCAGTCCAGGCCTGCTCGGTTGAAGAAACAGACCTTTAGGCTGACCCAGAGGACAAAAAGACTTAATAGACTTAGTCTGAGGCCCTGTAGTGGGCATAGCTGAAGGCGGGAAATTTGTACTGCCACTGTCAAGGTCAGGACCCAACAAGATCTACCCTATAGATGGTATCTGCACCTCTGCATTCCCAGAGCGCAGCCATAGGGTATTACGGAGGATACCGTCGCAGCCGGAACTCTGAAAGTTAGGAGACTGGTATCCAATATAGGCATGTCCACCTATGACAACTACATATATTACATGAGCGACCAAATACATTTGAACCCCAGACGTGTTGGTGGGGAAAAAACATTACAAATGCATCAGCTCAGTATGCAATAGTATTAACCAACCATGCTATAGCCATGGTAGGATGGGTAACAACCCCTGAAAGCGAGTATACTGATTTCAGGCAGAGTTACCACCTACGGATCAGAAGAATCCGACCACGCAGGAATGGGATGCATAGTAACGTCTGTAATCTGACGAGTAACACGCCCATCCACCCCATGAGGGGCTCGTGATGACCCTCAGGGAATTTGGGACAGGAGGCCAAACACTGTTGTAATACCTCATAACTGACAACAGCCAGAGTCCCGCCATGCGATCCCCCCGCTAGTCAGCAACAGGGAACCAGAAGGCACGCAATACTGAGGGTGTATGATACAGGTGCAGGTCAACATTCACTCTAACCAGAATGGACCTGCCACCAGCCCAAAGCAGGGATAATAATACTTGAAATAGGCTTCCCCCCGTGTAAGAGGGAAAGAGCCCAAAACAGTATCCAGTTCACGCAGAGCCAACTGGGAAGTAACCACAGGGCGTCAACCACGCCAATTTGCGTTTCGGAGAAAACGACATCCACCCAGGGTGGCCGTGGGAATCCCTGCAAGGGGAATGATAGACTATGGTGGCACCAGGGGGATTTCATATACTGCGAAAACCCCCTGCAGGCTCCCTGCAGGGGGTTTTCGCAGTATATGAAATATACTGTGACACAGTATATAGTCTGTGTCACAGGGGAAGAGTGCAAGTATATAGTCTGTGTCACAGGGGAAGAGTGCAAGTAACTGCGAGATACCCTGAGATGAAAAGGGCAGTATGGTGAAGTAACCCCAAGTGAGGTACAACAATGGGGCCCACCCGGCGATCCGCAATTGAGAGGATCCCGAGAAAACAAACCTCCCAAACCGTGAAAGGGGCCGGCACCAGATGACGCCACACACAGAACCTTTTATTAAACAAATCCTCCGCACTAACACCTGCAGCACATGACTTGCAGGATAGCAAAAATGGGTGTAGTATAACGCTCTATCTCCTGGTCAAACATATCTGACCAATCTTGGCGGAAATATCAAGCAGTGCTATACTGGTCCTGACTGATGCTAAAATTAGCCGCAGGGACCCATTTTCAGCGTATGCAACACACAGTTCCAACAAAAATGTGGCAACGTGCAGCACGCAACAGTATGTGACAAACCTCACAAATATCAACGAGTATATAAATGTGAGGTCTCAGAACCACCCTAAGTACAGCTGTATTAGGGCAGATAAGGAAAAGGGATAGATATACACTGACAGGTGAGAGAATTAAATACAGACAGTCAGCACTAGCATAAGTCACATACCATGCAGATATATACATATATACATAAACATGTCATATAATATACTGCACTATTACACTGCATTCAACTTACCCAGATTCAGTGTCTGGGAAGGCTACAGCACTGTGTACACTGACCTGATGGTGAGGTACGCAGGGGGACTGGACTCACTGCCATCTCCGGAGCTCTGCTGCTGCACCACAAGAAAATGGCCGCTGGAGACCTCAGAAGAAGCGTGGCCCGCGGAGGAAGCAGCTCAGCGACGCCAGACTATACATACTGAAAGGCGCGCTGAGCTGAGGGGAGGAGCCGCTGTAACAGGGAAAGCTTCCTCCCCTGGCCGGCTATTAACCTCCCGGGACGCCGGCTCCCAGCGCCGATCAGTAAGTCCCTGGTGGTCTAGTGGACACACGGGGTATGGGGGGCCCGCCGCCACTGCCGGCGCCTCCGGTCTGTCCCCGAAGACCGGAGGCACAGGACTGCATATTAAATGCGCGGATCACCGCAAGCGGTGATCCGCGACCTTACCTGCTCCCCGTAGATCCGGCAGCAGTCCTGGGCGCCCACAGAGTCCGGCTAGTACAGACTCTGGGGTCCCGCTGAGATCCCCAGATCTGTACTGGCGTCTCAGCGCCGGCGGGGTGACGGAGCGGCAGCTTAGACGTCCTATGGACAGTCCGACGCTGCCGCTCTGAAAGTCCAAAGTAAAAATAAAAAAAACTGTACTTAGAAAAAATAAAGCTTATGGGCTGCTAATCAGCTCCACACTGCACTAAACAGTGACCCGACTCCGGTCGGGCACAACTTAAACTGAGGTGCCTCTGGCTGGGGGTGGGGTTATAGGGAGAGTGGACCAAGTGCATCCTGGGAGCTAAAAGCTTTAACTGCGTGGTGCCCGGATTTGGTTCCAAACCTATACCCCAAGGTCAACCCTGGGGACCCCTTATGGACCCTGAAGTAGAAAGAGGAGTTTTCTACCTCAGAACAGATGGAGGAGATGTTGCCTGAGGAAACATAAGAATTGGAGACACAAGCAGATTGGGGCATAGCGCTTTCCTGACGGGTGGGTCTGCGCTTGGGCGGCAGGTCCCTAATTCAGCCTCTGTTAGAGGGAAGTAGACACCTGCATTAGACCCTGTACTGAATGTGAGAAGTTCTCAATACAAAGTGGCTTTACAGCAGTGGGTTGTGAATCTAACTGAGCAGGCAAAATGTTGACTAACTGATCCACACCTGTAGCAACAGAAACAAGGGGAGGTGGTCTGGGTGTTGCAAGTTGGTTAGCTAACTGCAGCATTACCTGCGAGAACGTTAATGCCCATGCCGGTTCCTGAGAGGAAGCCATGGCCGAAGGGACTCTCGCTGCGTACCTGTGAAACACTTGACACATAATCATGATCCTGTGCTTGAGTAGAAAGCGCTTCAGCATGTTCATGTAGTTGCACAGCACAGCAGCGTCCCCCTCGCTGGGTGCCGTGTTCTTGGAAGACATCTTAAAATATTCCAAGAAACTCCCCACACACAGAAGTTTAATAAAACAATGGTGTAAAATTTTAAAAGGGGAGAGCACTGAATGTAGAAGCACCACAAATAAAGAAATAAGTGGGGCTACGATAATGTATATAGCCGCAATTGAATGTGAACACTAAAATCAGTATTCCCACCAAGTAAAAGACTAAACACAGTAAAATTACAAAAGTTAAACAGATAGAAGGCAGCAAAGTCAAGAGCCTATGAAAGTTCACCTATACCCTTATTCAACTGCATTGAATGTTTGTGTCAGTATTGTTTAAGTCGTAAATGGGCAATATAATGCTTACCAACCCAAATAGAAGAGGAAGGATCCAAATGTATAACCTGACTGTGGGGTGAGGTATACATGTAGGTAGCCCGTGTCTTTCAGCATCAGCAAGGCAGGCACTATGGAAAATGTTTGCCCAGTGTTTTTCTCTGGGAGGAGAGAGTAGAAGCCTTTGGGGGCAAAGCTTAAAGGTTATTTTGTCCTCCCCCCTTCTGACAACCCCAAGGGAATTGGCCGCTATTAGTAATAGCGCCCAGTTGCCAAGCATACCTTGGTGGTCTAGTGGGGTTAGAGACAAACTGGCCCCCACTGCCAGTGGCAATATACGCAAACCTGGCCGGGGACACTGGACACAGTTGCTGTCGCTCCGGCCATTGGCAAGGGAATCATTGGAGCGGCGATGGGGGCATCCGTAGGAAGCTGTCCCACCGCAGTAATAAATAATATAGTAAAAAGGAACAAGGAAACTAACAGGCCCCCTAACAAACGTGCCCTTGCTACAGGCACCAAACTAAAACTAGTCCTCAAGGCTGGGGGCGGGGAGAGAGGAATAGGGGAGAGAGAGCCTGTGCTGCTGGGTAAAGATATTTAACTGTTTGGTGACCAGGCTCCAGCTCACCACCTATACCCATTGTTATCTCTGTGTCCCCCAGAAATAATACTTTGTGCGTCCACTGCTCCAAATGCGGTTATCCAAAGAAAGAAGAACTCAGTGTTGAATTTTCTACACAGTCACTGATTATTTTACAACTAGGCACATCTAAACCAGTTCCAAATGTTTGCAAAACCTTGCACACTGAACAACATTAGTGGTATGGTCTTCTGTGGACAATTTGTATATTGACCAGTCAGACCTGCAAAGACCACATGCACAGGACAGGGATCAAATCACTGAAACCAAAAATTCAAACCTTGCTGATTACATAATAACAAGCAATAGCCTGCAGTATTTCCAGTGGACATTTCACCATGTTCAAACCACAAAGCACCAACAGCAACCTAAACCTAGGTTTTGAATGGGCCCTCAAACAGAAGACACCATCATTAAGTTACACTTACCAGTTCATTAGCATGCTTTGACCAGGCCAGGTTACAGACCTGCGATCCAGTGTCAATGCACTGAAGAGGTTGACCTGTGAGTGTGTTCCAGAATCTGATACAGCGGTCAGCTGTGCCGCCTCCTGAAGCAAGCAGACCATGTTGGTGGGGGGACCAAGCAATTGCCTTCACTGCAGCTAGATGTTCTGTGTACTGCTGGACAGGAGTTAAGCTTGAATGATTCCATACTAAAAGCTGAAAGAAACAGAATGCAAATGTAAAAGAACAATCTAAAATTAAAGCAAAAAAGTTAAAAATAAAAAAAAAAGTTCATCTAAAGTAATAATTATACCTTGTTGTCATTCCCTCCTGATGCCAGCAGCTGGTGATCAGTGGACCACTTGAGGCCACACACCTCTTGCCTATGACCCTGTAACCTCCTTTCAGATTGCACTGGTGGAGTACGGATATCTCTCTGCAAGATCATACGGTCTCTACTACCTGAGGACAGTTGATCTGCATTCCACGCCAAAGCCCCTATAATTGAGAAGTATACATATATCTATATTTTAACTCTCATGGGATCAAACAACAAAAGTCTGTAATACAGAGGAAACAGGGGTTTGTGCATCAAAGCTGGTCTTACCAACTCTGGCTGTATGCCCCTCTAGAGTGGATAGCTTCTTCCCGGCTGATGCATCCCAAATCTGCACAAAACCTTTATGAGTCCCAACTGCAACTAAATTTCCCTGCAAACAAAGCAGAAAAATCAATAAAATCCCCTATAATAGTAGATTAAAAGGAGTTATGGTAAAACTTACCCTGGTTAACTCTCTTTCTTCGAAGTCCATAGAGTCCACAGGGGAGGCAATGGGATGTAGACGGGACTTGGAGGACCGGATACCAACAGCAAAGCTTTTCAATCTTAGGATACTCCGGTCCTTCCCCCTATACCCCGCCCACAGCGGGCAGCTCAATTTTGTTAACAAGCCCAAGGCAGGAGCAGAATAGGAGAGGAGGAAGACTGGTACACTAAAGAATCACACACTCACACAGAGAAGGAAACAAATGACCAAGAGAAGAAACTCATAGAAGCCAGGTGCGTCAAGATGGGTGCCCTGTGGACTTCCAAGAAAGCGTTAACAAGGGTAAGTTATACCATAACTCTCCTTTTCTTCTTCAGGGTCCATTGGGCTCCACAGGGGAGACAATGGGGATGTCCCAAAGCAGTTGTTAAAGGGTGGGGGCGCTTCTGAACAGAGAGGAAAACCCAGTGCCCGAAGGAAGCATCCTGAGAGGCAAATTTATCAAAGGCATGAAACCTAAGAAAAATGTGGACAGAAGACCACGTGGCTGCCTTGCATAGCTGTTCAGCACAGATGCCACACTGCCCATGAGGGGGACCCACAGAACGAGTCGAATGAGCAGATACTGTAGCAGACAAGGAAGGCCCGTCTGAGTCTAAGCCTGTGAGATAGTCATGCGAAGGCATCTGGCCAGAGTCTGGGCCATCCCTTCTTATGGAATCCATATAAGATGAAGAGGGAGTCAGATTTCCTGATTGAACTAGTACAGTCCATGTAGAACCACAATTTTCTCATTAAGATGGAAACAAGAGACCACCTTGGGTAGTAAGCCCAGGCGCGTTCTACGAACAGCCCTGTCCTGATGAAAGATTAAAAAGGAGGAGCGACATGAAAGCGCCCCTAAATCCAATACCCTACGGGCAGATGCTATAGCCAGAAAAAAAAAAAGTGTCTTCGCAGTGAGCCACTTGACATCCACTAATTCCAAGTCGAATGGATGTTCCTAAAGTGTGTGGAGAATCACTGACAAATCCCATGTAGCCACAGGAGGGACAAAGGGAGGTTGTATAGATAGAACACCTTGCAGGAAGGTGTGAACATCAGGTAGAGGGGCAATTCTGCGCTGGATTCAGATGGACAGAGTAGAGACGTGCACTTTCAGAGAAGCTATGCGGAGTCAAAGATCCAATTCGGTCTGAAAAAAGGCAAATATTCTAGAAACCTTAAAAACTTGAGGATCATAGTTTCTATGAGCATACCACTGGAAATATGTATGCCATACCCGGTGATCAATTCTGGCCGAGGCCGGTTTACATGCTCAGACCATGGTCTGGACCACAGAGGTAGGGCCAGGTCCAGATATAGACAGGGACCCTGAGACAAACAGGTCTGGTCGTAGAGGAAGTTGAAGAACAACATCTATGGAGAGATCGGAGTACCATCTCAGCCATTGGGCTTCTGAACTTAGAAAAGGGTAGAATAATAGCCCTCAGTGGGAGAACACTTCTCTTAGCCAGGCGTCTGATGTGGTCTGATGCTAGAACTGGTTGAATTGAAGAAGTCGGCCTCCCACCTGGGAGCCCCAGAGGGAGAGGCCCGCCCAGTCAGGCTGAAGGCTTGTTCTCAGGTTTGGTAGGTGGATATCTAGTAGCCCAGGTCTGTTTAATCCCAGGCTCGGAAGCCTTAGTTGATGGCTGATGGCTTGGAAAGGACTGACCATTAGATTTTCCTTGAGGACAAAAGGACCGAAAGAATGACATCCCAGGCTTTGCATTATATGGAGAGGGCAGGAACGCCATCTTGGAAGCTGCCAAGGTAGTCACAATTTTGTCCAATTCTCGGCCAAACAGGATATCCCTAGAATAAGGCAGAGACTCCAATGGCTTTTTAGAGACGGAATCAGCCTTCAAGAAGCGCAGTAAAACAATACGGCAGGCTACTACAGAAGTGGCAGATGCCTTGAAAGCTAGTAGGGCCGTATCCAAAGCAGATTCACCAAAATAGGAGGCTGCATCTCTAATGTGAGATATGTAGGACAGCTCTTCCCTCGAAGCATCAGAGGGAAAAGTCTCTTCTAGGCCCTCTGCCAACCCTCAGAGGCTTTTGCCACCCAGGCCGTAGCACTAAGCAGGACGACGAGTAATAGCTCCTGTAAGAGAGTATATAGATTTTAGACAAGCTTTCATTCTTCTATCCGTAGTCTCCTTCAAGGAGGTTGCAGTATGGATAAAGTAGGGTAGCATTCTTAACCAAACGTATCATGTGGTAATCCACTGTTGGGAGAACTTCCCATTTAGTGCAATCAGTAGCGCGAAGAGGGTAAAAGGAACTTAAACGTTTAGGCAGCTGAAATCTTTTACTGAGCATATTCCATGACTCACTCATATGATCAGAGTGAGGAAATTCTGGTAAAACTACCGTTTGTCTTTTAAAGAGTGGCTCTTTTGCCTTAGGAGCGGGTTTTGTCTCTTCTATTTGAAGAATACATTTTACAGCTCTCACAAGTGCAGGTACAGTACCGTATATTCAATTTAGAGGGGGGTTCCTCGTCTCCCGAGAGGGGAGTCGGAGAGGTCTGATTCTTCTGCCTCCCCAAATGAGAATTCATCCGATAGCGGGTGGACTGGGAAGATAACACAGCACGCTTAGTAGTTTACTAGGTAAGGGTCTCTCCTTTTGCAGCATTTGTTGAAAGGCTGTAGGAGGTATCCGCCAGACTCTGCACTGAGGTAGAAAGTACGTCTCCCCATGGGGGAGGCAAAGGATTTGCAGGGAGTAGCTGCTGTGGCTATTCCATAGGGGGAGCTACCACAGGGACCACAAGGTGGTCTGCAATTTTACCAGTACCTGTGAAAAGGGTGGGTCCTGAGAAGAGGACACCAGGGCTGATGGGCCCAGGGCAGTATAACAAGATGCACAAAGACCATCCTGAATGAGGTCCTCTGGTGTTTTGGAAGTCCTGCTCAGCAGGCTTAGCTTCAGAGTGGGAGCAGCCTGCTGCTCGTTATTCTTGCCTCTGCCAGACAGAGCTGCAAGAATAATGTAATGCACAATCTGACAGTGCAGTGAGCAACCTATATGTATGTTCAAATTCCAGAACCTCCCACATAACCTTCATAGCTTCCATATCCAATTACATCCCCTTTTTACAGTCCACACACAATCTCACACATTGTCTTTCTCTCACATCCTCATGACATTTGGTCGACATTCCTGTGTGACTGGATCATGCAGCCAACCAAGAAACTGTGCATTCTGGCTGGACCAAAATGCAATATATAGCACCTATCCTTGTGTATCAATGCCTATTTCCCTATAGATTGTAAGCTTGCGAACAGGGCCTTCCTACCTATATATGTGTTATTACCCAGTTTTGTTCTATTACTGTTTCCAGTTGTAAAGCAAAACAGAATATGATTCGCTATATAAGAAACTATTAATAAATAAATATGTGTAATATGGCACAGTTTAGAGCGCAACAGCGATATATAGTGATAGCCCTCACAAATATAGGGAGATGTGAGGTACAATGAACCTATACCTTAGTATGCCAGGGTTATAGTAGAATAAAGGGAAAAGGTATAAGCCGACAGTAATAGGACAAAAAAAAGGAAAACAGACAACAGCGCTAGCACAAGTCACATTCAAATGCAGAATATACAATATAGACCGCAGTGACTGGTAGGATATAGCCCTACCTGGCCCTTGGGAGAGTTATACAAGGAGACTAGACCCATCGTTCCTGAAGACCTAAATGCAGAAAATGGCTGCCGTAAGTCTCAGAGGGTGTGGAGGATGAGGGAGAAGCAGCAAGACAGTATTGGAATGGCGCCCTGAGCTGGGGGTTTGGTCACAGGGAGAGCGCCTTCTCCCCTATGCTGACATTAACCACCGGGTCCCCTGGCCTTAACTGTGCCCTGCACTAGTGCTTGTAATGCCCTTGTGTCCACATCAGAGCCTCTGGTCTATCTCCTGCTGACATTAACCACCGGGTCCCCTGGCCTTAACTGTGCCCTGCACTAGTGCTTGTAATGCCCTGGTGTCCACATCAGAGCCTCTGGTCTATCTCCTGAGACCGGACGCAAGACTGTGCATAGACGCGGGTCCCCATCAGCGGGGATCTGCCTTACCTGTTCCCTTGAGTCCCGGCTGCAGTCTGGGGTCCGGGGAGTCTTGCTTGCTAGGTCCTCCTTGGAGCCCCGCCGGGAGCACCTAACAAAGGGCTGGTGTCACAGCACCGCGGAGGGTTGATGGAGCAGCAGTGCAAACGTCCAAAGGACTGTCTCACGCTGCTTGCTGCTCAGTAGTAGAATAAATGAAAATAAAAGTTAATTATAAAAAATAAAAAAAAACTTGGGCTGCTTAATAGCAGCCCCACTGTTAAAACTGTGATCCAGCTCCTGCCGGACACCAACGAAACTGAGTTACCCTCAGGCTGTGGGCGGGGTATAGGGGGAATGAGCACCGTGGGATTGAAAAGCTTTGCTGTTGGTGCCCGGTCCTCCAAGTCCCACCTACACCCCATTGTCTCCCCTGTGGAGCCCTATGGACCCTAATGAATAGAGATTGTTTGCTTTTTCGCTGGTAAGCAAGATCGTTCATACCGGCAATAAAAGCCACTCTACATCTTTTACATATTGCAAAGACTTTAAATAGGGTAATTTTGTTGTAGCCTCTGCTGTCGTTATGTCACTCAGTGGCCATCAACAGCTCATTAGGACTGTACGAACATGACAGGACCACTTCCTCAAACCACCTTCACACTACTTTCTGGATCATTCAGGACCAATGAGTGCTCACTTTCATGGAAGTTTGTTATTTGTGTACAGGGAAAATGGATGCAAAGTAGTCAAACAAAGTGATATTGTGCTTTTACAGTATAGTTATATTTTACATTTAATAATAATAATAAGAAAAAAGAAAAAAAACTTCAAACACAATGAAAACTATTTATATACCATATTAACATTTTTAAATACACGACTGACCATAGAAATGGGCTCATGTGCGCCAAGAAATTGTGTGTGCGTGTATGTATGTATTTATATATATATATATATATATATATATATATATATTACACATACATACATACACACATATATATATATACACACACACACACATAGTATATATTTATCTATTATATCTCTCTAAAATTGTGTATGTATGTATGTTCCTGATAAATTCGAGAACTACTGAACAGATTTTAATCAGGTTTTCAATGAAATATTCCTTGGGATCCTTAGACACACACACACTTCTGGTTCATGTTGGTGGAGTTTGGAGATCTCACAATGCCTAGGTGAAAATCTTCACTTGGTCATGACAGTGCTGTGGGGAAAAGGGTGCGCCCGATGCACGCACGCACTATACATTATATAATGTAAATTTTATATAATTACATTATAGCGCGGTTTTTCTGCCAGATACCTTCTTCGTATGTCCCATAGCACAGGGTAAATAGAAGGTCCTCTTTGGAAGCGGCACTCAGGTCAGACATCAATGTAATGACGACAGGCTACATGCATTCCAACGTTTCAATGCTTTTAACTCATCCATGAGGAAAATGCAGTAAAAGCATTGAAACGTTGGAATTCATGTTACAAAACAGAAGAGCATTGGCTGTAAATTGCTTATATCATGGTTCAAAATATTTTCACTTTTGGCAAAAACTATCTAGAGTTGAAATTATCTGTAGATCTGATGAAATTTTCCTTTTGTTTGAATGACCCTTTAATGACCATTATTGATGTTGGTGGCCTGCTTAGAAATTTGGGTATATAACGAATCCATATAATTTGCTGCCATCTGCAATATTTTTCTTTCTACAGGACCATAGATGTTCATCTGTGAACGAATGCGAGACATCGGTCACATTAACGTTCTATCATTGATGTGTGTCTTTATTGTTTGTGTGTTCATTATTGTCAGTAACTATACACATTTTATGAATATCTTGATTAAAAGTTAAGTTTTATGTATCTATGTGAGCACCTAGATAACAAGAGCTATGGTAAGAACTTACCTTTGTTATCTCGGTTTCTACGAAGTCCATAGGGTCCACAGGGTTGACCTTGGCGTATAGCTGGATCTGGATCCACGGGCACCACGCAGTTAAAGCTTTGCTGCTCCCAGGATGCACTTGGGTCCGTCCTCCTCTATACCCCGCCCCCGAGCCACAGCACCTCAGTTGGTAAGCAGCTAAGGCCGGAGGAGGAGACTAAAACAGAGAGAAGGAAGACTGGAACACACAAGAAACCATACTCACAGAAATGGGAGACGGAATACCGGTGACCAGCCACACAGTCCATTTGAAGCCAGGTACGTCAGGGCGGGCGCCCTGTGGACCCTATGGACTTCGTAGAAACAGAGATAACAAAGGTAAGTTCTTACCATATCTCTTGTTTTCTACTTCAGGGTCCATAGGGGGTCCACAGGGTTGACCTTGGGGATGTCCCAAAGCAGTTTAACTAAGGGCAGGGACGCTCCTGTGCTGAAAGGAGCACCCGGCGCCCAAAGGATGCATCCTGAGAGATGAAGGTGTCAAACGCATAGAACCTCAAAAACGTTTGAATGGAAGACCAAGTGGCCGCCTTACACAGCTGAACAGCAGAAGCGCCACGTCTAGCAGCCCAAGAAGGACCCACAGAACGAGTGGAATGAGCCTTAACAGAGGCTGGCACAGGTAAACCCTCCTGTGCATAAGCCTCACAAATAACTGAACGAAGCCAACGGGCTAACGTTTGCTTGTTGGCAGGCCAACCCCTCTTGTGAAAACCGAAGGGGACAAACAATGAATCCGACTTCCTAACCGAAGCAGTCCGGTCCACGTAGATTCTAAGCGCCCGGACTACATCTAAGGAAGTCTCACCAGCTGAAAGATCAGGTGACTGAAAAGCTGGCACGACAAGCTCCTGATTAATGTGGAACTTGGAGACCACTTTGGGTAAAAATTCAGGACGAGTGCGGAGCACCGCTCTGTCCTGGTGAAAAATCAGAAAAGGGGGGGCGACAGGAAAGCGCCCCCAACTCTGACACCCTCCTGGCAGAAGCAATTGCCAGGAGAAAAACGGTCTTGAACGTCAGCCACTTGAGGTCCACCGACTCAAGAGGCTCAAAAGGAGGACCCTGCAAGACACGTAGCACCACCGCCAAGTCCCAAGGAGCCACAGGAGGCACGAAGGGAGGCTGGATCCTGAGAACACCCTGGAAAAAGGTGTGAACATCCGGTAGCGTAGCAATCCGTCGCTGAAACCACACGGACAAAGCAGACACATGAACCTTCAGAAAGGCCAGGCGTAAGCCGAGGTCCAAACCTGATTGAAGGAACTCCAAGATTCTGGAAACCCGGAACACCTGAGGATCATAGTTTCTGGATTCACACCACTGAAAATAAGTGCGCCACACCCTGTGGTAAATCCGTGCGGAAGCAGGCTTGCGTGCCCTAAGCATGGTACCAATGACCGAACTGGAGAAACCCCTAGACCTCAAGACGGCTGTCTCAAGAGCCACGCCGTCAAAGACAGCCAACCCAGATCCGGGTAAAGGCAGGGCCCTTGAGACAACAGGTCCAGACGCTGAGAGAGAAGGTACGGAGCGTCGATGGAGAGGCACCTCAGATCGGAGTACCAAGGACGTCTGGGCCACGCCGGAGCTACCAGCACGAGCGTGCCGCCATCCTGCTTGAATTTCCGCAGAACCCGAGGAAGCAGGGATATCGGAGGAAACAGATACGCCAGGTGAAACGTCCATTTCACCGACAGCGCGTCTACCAGACTGGCGCCTGCGTCTCTTGTCCTTGACCCGTAAACGGGCAACTTGTGATTGTGACGGGAGCCCATCAAGTCCAGCTCCGGCAGCCCCCACCTGTCCACGAGTAGCTGAAACACCTCTGGGTGTAGCGACCATTCCCCGGGATGCACGTCGTGACGGCTGAGGAAGTCCGCCTCCCAATTGAGGACTCCGGGAATGAAGACTGCCGAGATCGCTGGAATGTGACACTCCGCCCAAGCAAGGATGCGAGACACCTCCAACATCGCTGCCCGACTGCGGTTCCTCCTTGGTGGTTGATATATACCCACCGTGGTGGCGTTGTCGGGCTGCACCTGAACCGCCCTTCCGTGAAGAGCGGGACCGGACGACTGCAGGGCCCGGTATACTGCCCGCAGTTCCAGAATGTTGATGGGAAAAAGAGCTTCTTCCGCAGACCAACGACCCTGAAGTGACAACGAGCCGGTCACTGCCCCCCAACCCCGAAGACTGGCATCCGTCGTGAGCAGGACCCAGTTCGGGATCCAAAAGGGGCGCCCCTTGACCAGATGAGCTGTCTGAAGCCACCAAGCCAAAGACTGCCGAACCTCCGGGGACAACACCAGCAACTGAGAGCGGATCCGGTGAGGTAACCCGTTCCATTCCGATAGAATCAACCCCTGCAGGGGCCGGGAATGGAAGTGGGCAAATTCCACCATGTCGAATGTTGACACCATGGATCCCAGAACTCTCATAGCCGAATGGACCGACAGGCGGCAACTGCTCAGGCAACTGTGTATCCGCAGCTGCAGGGAGGAGACCTTCTCCGGGGTCAGAAAGATCCTTTGCTGACGACAATCCAGCAGGGCTCCCAAATGAACCACACGCTGAGATGGAATCAGGGAGGACTTTTTCCAATTTATCAGCCACCCGTGCGCTTGCAGGCAAGCGATCGTCAGGTGGAGATGTTGAAGCAGTACCTCCGGGGAGCTCGCCAGCAACAGGAGGTCGTCCAGGTACAGCCGTACATTCTGGTCCCGAAGATGTGCGGCCATGACCGCCATAATCTTCGTGAACACCCTCGGTGCCGTGGAGAGACCAAAGGGTAGCGCCCGGAACTGATAGTGGTGTTGAAGGATAGCGAACCTCAGATACCGCTGGTGCGAAGGTGCTATCGGAACATGGAGATAAGCGTCCTGGATGTCCAGGGACACCATATAATCCCCCGGTTCCATCGCCAGAATGATGGAACGTAACGTTTCCATCCTGAACTTGGGAACTCTGAGGAATTTGTTCAGAGACTTCAAGTTGAGGATAGGGCGATGAGAACCATTGGGTTTCCGCACCAGAAACAGAGAAGAATAGTACCCCGTTCCTCGTTATAATTGAGGAATGGGAACAATGACCCCTGCTTTCAGCAAGGACTCTCTAGCTTCCTGAATCTGTAAGGTCTTGGTCGTATCCTGAGAAGGACTGGTGCACAAAAACTGGTGGGGCGGTCTGTGCTGAAAAGACAGGGCGTAGCCCTGGGAGACCACTTCTCGAACCCAGGCATCCGTGGTGGTATTGTGCCAGCACTGGGCAAATAGAAGAAGTCGGCCTCCCACTCTGGGGTCCCCCAGGGGGAGGCCCGTCCCATCAGGCAGAAGGTTTATCTTCCTGCTTGGAAGAAGGGCGCCTGGCACTCCAGGCCTGCTTCTTGGGCTTAGAAGCGGCCTTGGTCGTCGACTGCCTCGGGAAGGATTGACCTTTGGCCTTGCCCTGAACCTGAAAGGACCGAAAGGCAGAGCTCCGTACCTTGGTAGGTGCAGAAGCCGAAGGGAGGAAGGCAGATTTAGATTTAGCCAGAGTGTCCACAATTTTGTCTAAGTCTGGACCAAAAAGCAACTCCCCATTAAAAGGTAAGGCCTCCAGCCCCTTTTTGGAGTCAGCGTCAGCTCTCCAAGACCTCAGCCACAAGGACCGACGCGCCGACAGCTGCAGCCGACACCCGAGAGGTCAGCAGGCTTGCATCTAACGATGCTTCCCCAATATAGGAAACCGCATCCCTCATTTGACCTATCAACGCTCTCTGGATCTCCGGAAAGGTATCCTCCAAAGCATTGGCCCAGCTCTCGATGGCCTTAGCCACCCAAGAGATGGCCATGGACGGACGGGCCACTGCCCCCGAGAGAAAGTAGATACTTTAAACAAGTATCCACCTTCCTGTCCGTGGGATCTTTCAGGGAGGAGATCGACGGCAAAGGCAGCGTAGCGCTTTTAATTAAACGGGTAACGTGGGAATCCACCGTGGGAGGAGTTTCCCCACTTCCTGCAATGAGCCTCCGGAAACGGATAGTTCGAAGCCAACCGCAGAACCTCTTGCTGGGCAACTGCCAGGCCCCTGTCATATGATCAGTCAACTGATCGGACAGGGGAAAAACAGTCGAAGCTACTTTGGCCTTCTTAAAATTTGGGTACTTTGACCTGGGGGCCGGCACATCCTCCTCAATGTGAAGGATGGCCCGCACCGCCCTAACCAATGCCGGCACATTAATGGAAGACTTAGCCTCCACCTCCTGGGCCCCGGCATCCGAGTCAGAGTCTTCACGGATCTCCTCATCATCCGAAGACACGTCCGTGTCCGTGAACTGAGCCGCCAGTGAAGCCGGAACGGGTCGCTTGGACGTCCGTGGGGGCAAATCACTGTGCAACATAGTTTGAAAGGCTGATGACGAAGCCGCCAGGCTCTGAACAGAGCTGGAGAAGACGTCCACCCAAGGAGGGGGTATTGCCTGAGGATACCCCTGAAAAGGTATCATCGACTGCTGCGGCACCGTGGGGGATTGCACGTATACAGGCAAACCCGCATAAGGACCAACAGTCTGAGACCCAGGAGGAGACTGCACCAGACGCGTCACACCCGGGGAACGGGGGATGGTAGGCTGGGGCAACGCCCTAGAAGGGGCCGCAGTTGGGACCGCAAGTCGGTCCGCGATCGACGCCAGCACTTGCGTAAACATCGCCCACGGAGGATCCTGCGCCACCGGCGGTTTAGAAGGTCCAGGTACCAACTGGCACCGCCCGCACAGACCGTCCTGAGACAAATCCGCCCCGTCAACTCCTGCCGAACAGCGTCGGCAGGAAAACAACACAGGAGCCACAGAGTGCTCATTCTCCTCATCAGACATGACACAAACTTTTTTGCAATAAAAGTGTCTCACCAAAACGAGGTAAGGCGTATAACACCCACGCACTCCCAAGTATGCAACACAAACAGCCCACAGACTGGTACTGAGGAGCACACCGCAGTATGTGACGGACCTCACAAATACGTAGATTTATATAAGTGAGGTTACTCAGAAAGAACACCCCTCCCCCACACACCTGCGGGCCGTAGGAGAAGGAAAGGGATAGGTAAAAAGCTGACAGTAAGTAGAAAAGCACAGACAGCAGCACTAGCAAAAGTCACATACCATGCAGAAAAGTATTACTCACTGCACCTTCCGCTACAATCAACCTCCCAGATTCAGTGTCTGGGAGGGATATAGCGCTGCGAACACTGTCCTGATCAGGGGAGAGGTACACAGGGGGACTGGTCCACTGGAAGCCTGCCTGGGAGCTCTGCGATGCTGCCTGAAGATGGCCGCCAGAGAGCACTGAGGAGGAGTGGCCAGGAGATAACAGCCCAGCGACGCCAGCACGCTTGAGAGAAGGCGCGCTGGGCTGAGGGGAGGAGCACTAAAGCAGGGAAGGCTGCCTCCCCTGCTAGTATGAAACCCCCAGGGAAGCCGGTTCCCCGCCGGTCTTACACCCTGGAGGTCAGCAGACACGCGGGGTATGCCATATAGGGGGGGAACCCGCCGCCGCTACTAGCGCCGCCGGTCTGTCCCCAGAGACCGGCGGCTAAAAGACTGCATTAGTTTCCCCGCGCGCAGCGCTCCACGCGGCTTACCTGGCCCCTTGAGTCCGGCAGCAGTCAGTGGGAGCTTCCGGAGCCACGCTAGCACTGACTCTGGGGTCCCGCTGCGATCCCCAGATCAGTACCGGCGTCGCAGCGCCAGCGGGGCTGTTGGAGCGGCAGCGTGGATGTCCAGGTGGACAGTCTGATGCTGCCGCTCTGAAGATAGTAAAAAAATAAAAAAATTAAATAATAAAATCTTCTTTAAAAATAAAGCTATGGGGCTGCTTATGCAGCCCCACTGCTCCAGAGTGACCCGACTCCGGCCGGGCACCAACTAAAACTGAGGTGTTGTGGCTCGGGGGCAGGGTATAGAGGACGGACGGACGGACCCAAGTGCATCCTGGGAGCAGCAAAGCTTTAACTGCGTGGTGCTCGTGGATCCAGATCCAGCTATACCCCAAGGTCAACCCTGTGGACCCCCTATGGACCCTGAAGTAGAAATTAGGAGTATCCACACTGGGGATGCATATGCACACACCAATCATTTTATCATTGCTGTCTCTTGATTAAGTGTACCCCCAAACAGAGTCCTTTTGGACATTTCCAGACTTCTGGGGTATTACCTTGACATGGGAGAGTGACACCTTACATGGCTTCAGTACTTATGACTTCCACATGTGAACTAATTGTGGAGCACCTACGTAGTGTGGTTTACTTACTATTATTACTACTTATATTTATTATACAAGCCCAGCACATTACACAGTGTTCCACATACAGACAGTGACAAAAATCTTGAGAAATGTCCCTACTAGGTCACCCCGACACCATCTCAGTCATCATGTCCCCTAGTGCCCTGACTGTAGGATGAAACGGTTTTCGGGGTGGGTGCAATAATTACCCTCCACGTACCTAGTGAGCCCAGATGGGAGCAGCCTCCCTCTGCAGTTATCAGCTCTACTTGTCATGTGATCCCACATGGATGAAATTCCCCCTCCCCATCCCTCCACGTGCCAGGGGAGCCAAAAATATGAGATATGGTAAGAACTTACCCTTGTTATCTCTATTTCTACGAAGTCCATAGGGTTCCACAGGATACCTTGGGGTATAGGTGTGACGTCAGTCGCAGGGCACCAAAGAGTTAAGCTTTCAGCCTCCCAGGATGCACTAGGTCCCCCTCCTATACCCCGCCCCCGGGCCAAGGCACCTCAGTTAGTTACCAAGCCATAGGCCGGAGGAGGAGAAGGAAGAGAGAGAACAAAGATCTGGACACATACAAGAATCACATTCTCACCAGAGGGAGACGGAAAACCGGTGACCAGAGCAAAGCCCATCTGCAGCACAGGTGCGACAGGGCGGGAGTCCTGTGGAACCCTATGGACTTCGTAGAAATAGAGATAACAAGGGTAAGTTCTTACCATATCTCATATTTTCTACTTCAGGGTCCATAGGGTATCCACAGGATACCTTGGGGATGTCCCAAAGCAGTATCCTTTAAGGGTGGGGACGCTCCTGTGCAGAAAGGAGAATCCGCCGCCCGAAGGAAGCATCCTGAGAGGCGAAGGTGTCAAACCTGTAATACCTCACGAAGGTATGGACAGAAGACCACGTAGCAGCCTTGCAGATCTGAACTGCCGAGGCACCACGTCGAGCTGCCCACGAAGGACCCACAGACCTAGTGGAATGAGCCTTCAGAGAAGGAGGGACCGGTAGGCCTTCATGAAGATAAGCTTCAGAAATAGCCATACGGATCCAGGCTGCCAAAGTTTGCTTTGAAGCAGGCCAACCCTTTTTACGGAAGCCAAAGAGGACAAACAAAGCGTCCGACTTCCTAAACGAAGAAGTGCGGTCAACATAAGTCCTTAAGGCCCGCACAACATCCAAAGAGGCCTCACCCACGGAAAGACCCGGTGAGTTAAAGGCCGGAACAACTATTTCCTCGTTAATATGAAACTGGGAAATAACTTTGGGAAGAAACTCGGGCCGAGTGCGGAGCACTGCCCTGTTCCCATAAAAAACCAAGAAAGGGGGTCTACAAGAAAGAGCCCCTAACTCAGAAACACGTCTGGCCGAAGCAATGGCCAGAAGGAAAACAGTCTTAGCTGTTAGCCATTTAAGATCCACTGAGCCCAGTGGTTCAAACGGCGGTCCTTGGAGAGCCCTCAGGACCACAGCCAAATCCCAAGGCGCCACAGGTGGAACAAAGGGCGGCTGAATGCGGAGAACACCCTGCATAAAGGTGCGCACATCCGGGATTGTAGCAATCCTACGGTGAAACCAGACAGATAGGGCCGAAACCTGTACCTTCAAAGAAGCAAGGCGAAGCCCATGATCTAGTCCCGCTTGCAGGAAGGCGAGAATCCGAGACAGACGAAACTCCCGCGGTGCATAACCTCTCGGTCGACACCACTGGAAGAACGTATGCCACACGCGATGGTATATCCTCGCGGAAGACGGTTTCCGAGCTCGTAACATGGTACGCACCACAGAGCTGGAAAACCCCCGGGACCTCAGCATGGCCGTCTCAACAGCCACGCCGTCAAAGACAGCCGAGTCAGGTCCGGGTGAAGGCAAGGACCCTGAGACAGAAGGTCCGGTCGTAGCGGCAACCGCAGAGGAATGTCCACGGACAGACCCTGAAGGTCTGAGAACCAGTGCCGTCTGGGCCACGCGGGAGCTATCAACAGGAGCGTCCCTCCTTCCTGTTTGAATTTCCGGATTACCCGTGGAAGAAGGGAGACCGGAGGGAACAGGTATGCGAACCGGAACGTCCACCGGACGGACAGAGCATCCACCAGAGACGCCCCTTCGTCTCTTGTGCGAGACCCGTACACCGGCAACTTGTTGTTGTGCCGGGACGCCATGAGGTCGATTTCTGGAAGACCCCACCTGTCCACCAGTAGTTGAAAAACGTCCGGGTGCAGGGACCATTCCCCCGGATGAACGTCCTGGCGACTTAGAAAGTCCGCCTCCCAATTGAGCACTCCCGGGATGAAGACCGCTGATATGGCCGGAAGATTGCGCTCCGCCCAAACCAGGATCCGAGAGACCTCTACGAGAGCCGCCCGACTGCGAGTTCCTCCTTGCCTGTTTATGTAGGCCACGGTGGTAGCGTTGTCCGACTGGACCTGCACCGGGCGACCCTGGAGAAACCGCTGTGCCTGCTGGAGAGCATTGAAGACCGCACGGAGTTCCAAGATATTTATTGGAAGCTCCGCTTCTGTCGGCGTCCACCTGCCCTGGAACAAGTGTGGACCCGAAACTGCTCCCCAGCCCCGAAGACTGGCGTCCGTTGTCAACAGGACCCAATTTGGAACCCAGAACGGACGTTTCTTGTTGAGGTGGGTCGTCTGTAACCACCACGTAAGGGACAGGCGAACCTCCTGGGTGAGCACAATCGTCTGGGACTTCAGAGACTGAGTCAGCCCGTTCCACTTGGACAGGATCAGGTGCTGCAGAGGTCTGGAGTGAAACTGGGCGTATTCCACCATGTCGAACACCGACACCATGGAGCCCAGTAACCTCATCGCCGAGTGTAAGGACACCCGGCGGCTGTGCAGACAACTGCGCACCCTTGACTGTAAAGCAGAGATCTTGTCCTCCGTCACGAAGATCCTTTGCTGTCCCGAGTCCAATAAGGCTCCAAGATGCAGAATCCTCCGAGACGGGATTAGAGTGGACTTCTGCCAGTTGATTAGCCAGCCGTGCCGTTGCAGCAGTGCAATGGTCAGGTCCAAGTGGCGTAACAGGAGCTCTGGAGATCCTGCCACCAATAACAGGTCGTCCAAATACGGCAACATGCGGACTCCCTGCAGCCGCAGAGAAGCCGCCATGACCGCCATCACCTTGGTGAAAACACGTGGTGCTGTTGCCAGGCCAAAAGGTAACGCCCGAAACTGGAAGTGGTCGCTGCTGATTGCAAACCTGAGGAACTGTTGATGGCGCCAAAGAATAGGGACATGCAGGTAAGCGTCCTGTATGTCCAATGACACCAAGTAGTCCCCAGGTTCCAGCGCCAGAATGATGGACCGTAGGGTCTCCATCCGAAACTTCGGGACCCGCAAAGACTTGTTGAGTGCTTTGAGGTTGAGAATCGGACGATATGACCCATTGGGTTTCTGTACCAAAAATAGATTTGAATAGAAACCCTGGCCCCTCTGGGAGAATGGAACCGCCACTATAACTCCAGCCTGGAGCATAGTGTGCAATACCTTCCGCAGCTCCGTAGCCTTGTTCCGGTCTGATGGGAGACCCGTGGTGAAGAAGCGAGCCGGGGGTCTGTGCCGGAAGGAGAGGGCGTATCCGTGGGAAACCACCTCCAGAACCCAAGTGTCTGTCGTAGTGGTCGACCAACACTGGGCGAACTGTAGCAGGCGGCCTCCCACCCTGGGATCCCCCAAAGGGAGGCCCGGACCGTCAGGCCGCAGGCTTGCCATCTGGCTTGGGGGCCGGACGTCTGGTACTCCATGCCTGCTTCCGGGGCTTGACCGATTTCTTAGGGCCAGCCTGTCGAGGAAACGACTGTGGTTTGGGCCTGCCCTGGGCCCTAGATGACCGAAAGGACGATGGTCCCGAACCAGAAGGAGCAGCGGCCGACGGGAGACAGGCAGATTTGGCTGCCGCCAGCGTGGCCACAATCTTATCCAGATCCGGACCGAAGAGAACTTCTCCGGTAAACGGCAACGCTTCCAGACCTTTCTTGGAATCTGCGTCCGCCTTCCAGGATCGCAGCCACAAGGTGCGACGAGCAGCTACCGCTGCTGAAGAAATTCTAGACACCAGAGTACTAATGTCTAGAGCCGCCTCGTTGATGTAGGTGGCCGAATCACGGAGATTGCCAATCAACTCCGCCTGATCGGCCGGACCGTCGGATTCAAAAGAAGCCTCTAATGAATCCGCCCAGCGCTCCATCGCTCTGGCAACCCAGCAAATGGCCATAGCCGGCCGTGCTGCCCCCCCAGCAAGGGAATAAGCGGACTTCAGGCAGATTTCTACCTTGCGGTCCGTAGCATCCTTAAGGGAGGACATGGATGGCATCGGCAATGTGGCACTACGGACAAGACGGGTCACGTGAGAATCCACCTGTGGAGGGGATTCCCACTTCGCAAAATAATTATCCGCGAACGGATAAGCCACCGCCAGGCGTCTCTGCGGCTGGTATCTTTTGCCAGGTTGTTTCCACGCCTCCTCTAAATGGTCCACCAACTGACCCGAAAGAGGAAAGACTGTGGCATCGCCCTTCACATCTTTGAAAAAGGCATACTTAGATTTAGCCGCTGGGGGAACTTCGTCCTCAATCACCAAGGCTGTGCGGACCGCCCGAATAAGTCCAGGAATATATACTTTGGACTTAGCATCAGCGTCCTTAGTATGGAGAGGTTCCTGATCGTAAGGATCTAGAATCTCCCCATCATCAGACGTCCCTTCGTCATCCTCATAAGGAGCGGACAGAGACGCCACCGGCCTTTTATGAGACCGCATCACAGACTCCCCTTGCAACACATCCGACAAGTGCTGTACAGAACTCGTCAGGGAGTTAACCCACGCTGGCTCCTGAGAACCCGGGAGCGGGGAAATAGGGAGACTGTGGGGTACCACCAATTGTCGTGGGAACCCCTGCATGGGTGACGACACCACAGACTGCTGGGACAAACCCATCGGAGTAAACGCGGGCTGCGGAGCTAACTGGCCCACTAAAGCTGTTAACGCCTGAGCGAAACAAGCCCAGGGCGGCTCCTGTACCGGTGCTGTAACCGTAATAGGCCGCGCCATGGACAAACACTGCCGGCAAAGGCCCTCCGCGCTACCCTCCCCCTCCGCTAACGGTACTTTGCACGTGGTACACTGTAGCCGGAGGGGAAAATCACTTTCAGACATGATGGCACCACGTATGTGACCTCTCTCACCAATTAAGTATTAAATAGGCGAGAGACCACCCTGCAGCACCGCACCGCAAGGGCTTTAGCAGAAAGAACAGGGACAGTAATAAAGCTGACAGTTTAGAGAAGAAAAGATTACAGGCAGCAGCGCTAGCACAGTCACATACAATGCAGAAAAATAACAATTCCTGCACTAACAGCGCTGATCACTCAACTACACAGACACAGGGCCTGGTAGGACACAGCGCTGCATACACAGACCTGACCACAGCGGAGGAGAGGTATGCGGGGGGACCCAGACCACGATGCTTCCGTCCAGCGCTTCCAGCAGCGTTCACCATGCGTTCTGGAGAAGATGGCCGCCGAGGAGCAGAGAGGAGGCTGGCCTGGGGGAGGAGCGCTGCCACAGGACCAGTCGGCAGCATGCAGAGAGGGCTGTGTGCAGCGGGGGAGGCGCCGGCTGTGAGACAGGGAAGGCGCGCTCCCCTGGCATGCATTTAACCCCTGGGACGCCGCAGCGCTACCGCTCTGCTGCGGTCCGCTGTCCCAGGGGGTAGTGGAAGCGCAGGTTGGTCGCCTGGCTCCACGCTGCAGCCAGTCCCCAGGGAGCCCCCTGCCTGGGGACTTAGGACCATGTGATCAGCGGGGACCCACCGCGGGACCCCGCTGCTTACCTCTGTCCCCCTTGAATCCGGCCATGGTCCGGAGCATCTGGGGTCACCGCTAGCTGTGACCCCAGACGCCCACCAGCATCCCCGGATCAGTACCGGCGTTCTGGTACCGGCGGGGTGTAGGGAAGACAGCATGGACGTCAGGACTGACTGTCCATGCTGTACATCCAGATGTGCAGCCACAGCTGCATGAAGAATAAGCTTCAGGGGCTCTTCTAGCCCCCACTCCAACAGGTGCACCCGACTCCGGCCGGGCACCAAACTAAACTGAGGTGCCTTGGCCCGGGGGCGGGGTATAGGAGGGGGACCTAGTGCATCCTGGGAGGCTGAAAGCTTAACTCTTTGGTGCCCTGCGACTGACGTCACACCTATACCCCAAGGTATCCTGTGGATACCCTATGGACCCTGAAGTAGAAATAGAAGCAATTAATAATCAGTCAACATCATTGAAGAGAATTAATAATCATTCGACAACAACATTGCTGGTGAGCAATATACTCACTCTCTCAGACCAACCAACTGAAGTTACAGAGTCCCCTTCTAATGATAAGTCACAGAGCCTAGTCACCTGGAAACAAAGGAAAGAACATTTTATTAAAGCAGGTACATGCATAGGGCAGCAGGATATACCCACTCCAAAACCACCAATTCCTTATATAGCACTCTATATTTACCAGAGACATACATTATACTGCACTATTTTAGGGGGATCTACACTCACATCTGTTCTAAAAAGGTATCCAAAAGGAGTACAGGGGGATGGGTGCATACACCTCTCTCAAAAGGAAACATTTGCATAATATACAACCAAGCTAAACGGTTGAATTATTCGGAAAAAAAAATATAGTGAAATGAAGTTCACTACTGATAATTTCAGTAAACTTATAAACACTCTAAAGGGCCCCCATATACTGTATCTCCCAACAATTTCCCAGATCAGCGGCAATCGATGATCGGCGATTTGTAGGGGAATTAATGAAATTCTTCATGTTAAAAATCCCCAATTTGCTGATCCTGATCATATATTGGCCGGGATCGTCAAATCAGGAAAATCAAACATTTTCCACTAGACGATATAATGAACGCTAACAATATCGTTATTGCTCATTATACCGTCCAGTGGATATGCCGTCAACGGGCAGCGCTGCCCCTGCTGTGGGGATAGGCTAGCGCGAGGCTGTAGTTGTCGATAACGACAGCTACAGCCGGCCGAACGGTCATGTGGTATGACCGTTCGTACATGGCCCTGCCGCTCGGCGCGGCTATCTTGTAGATAGCGGCACAGATAATGACAGGGGCGCATAGCGCCCCTGTCATTTACCGCCCAGACCCCCGATCACACATCGGAGAGAAGCGGTATCAGCGCACATAACGTGCGCTGATACCGTTTCTGGGCTTCATACATCTCCCCCATGGAGCGATATCGTGAAGTGGATATGCAGCATTAGTCTCAAGTATCCCCACCAGGTCACAATTTATGGATTTCATTAATCATGCACAGGTGAGTTAATCTATTTGTTGGGACAGTAATTATCCCACCTGCTTCCACAGACAGAAATCCTTAAAAAACATGACTTTTTACTTAAGGGTTGGAGTTGTGAACCACTGCTCTAATATCTTACATTATACACAAAAATATCCTTTAGTACAATGTAAACAACATTCCAAAAATACAGACTAAATATTATAAAAAAAAAATATTAGGTTTTTACTTAACGTAAAATCTCTTCCCTGGAGTCCATCTGGGGGATGCCATTACTTCTGGTAGTAAGGTGTGGAGTCGGGACACTAGCGAACTGAAAACTGTCTCCCACCCCTTATATAACACCTCCCCTACCACCATAACCTCAGTCTATGTTTAACAAAGCCAGAGAAAGACCCACAGAAGAACTGAGAAACCAGAAACCAACGGGTATCTAATACGAAACCAAACAAGGGAGAGATCTTGGCATCCCCCAGATGGACTCCAGAGGAAGAGTTTTACGGTGAGTAAAAATCAAATTTCCTTTTTCATCCATCTGGGAGATGCCATTACTTCTGGTATATATCAAAGCAACCAAATACAATTGGGGGGGGAGGGGGGGGGGTCATCAGAACCGACCGCTCTAAGAATTTTCAGCCCAACACTGGTGTCCCTCACGCCAAAATGTATGACAGCACAAGTCGAGTGGGCCCGAATTGAGGCCGGGACCGTCACATTTGAGGGCAAATATGCCTGCCGAATGGTAGAATAAGTGACCCATCTAGCGATGGATCCTTTCAAGGCTGGTCAGCCTCTTTTTGGTGCATCAATCAACACCAACAGGAAATCCGTACACCATCCAATGAAGAAGCTTCACTAGTCACTGAATCCTGGCGAAAAGCTGGTAGGACAATATCCTGGTTAATGTGGAAAGCAGATTCCACCTTCGGAAGAAAGGAAGGTTTAGTGCGTAACACTACCCTATCCTCATTAAAAATGAGAAGCGGAGACTTACAAGAAAGAGCCACTAATTCAGATACTCTTCTGGCAATGGCCAAAAGAAAAAACCTTCAAAGTGAGATATCGCATTTCTAAAGAGTGCAAAGGCTCAAACGGTGCCTTTTGAAGTGCCTCCAAAACTAAATTCAAGCCCCAAGGAGGAACTGGCGGGACATAAGGAGGCTGTATATGTTGATCTCCCTGCAAGAAGGTTTGAACTTCAGGAATGGAGGACAATTTCCTCTGAAACAGGATCGATAGGACTGAAATGTGTCCCTTAAGAGAGGACAACCTAATGGTGCGTACACACGTAGCGATTTAAAAGAACGATTTGAACGATAACGTTATCATTCAAATCGCTCATTTAAATGGTCCCTACCAACTTACCATCGACAAGCGATGCGCGGCCACGTATGGACGATAGCGATATCGTCCATCGGCCGTGCATGCCGGTCAACTTACTCGATATCGAGCAGGTTACTATAGGGGCCGTGATCGTTGATCGCAAGTCGCTATAGTCGTCGGTAAGCAGGTGGTGTGCTGGATGATCGATATCGATCATCCAGCACACCAGGGAGGGTGCATAACGATCAGCCAGCGATATCGTATTGCTGGCTGAACGCACCATTAGAGGTATATTTACTAAACAGTTTTTAGAAATGTAATGTTGCCCATAGCAACCAGATTCTACTTAACATTTATCTAGCACCTTCTACGAGATGCGGTGCATCCGGAAAATATTCACAGCACTTCACTTTTTCCACAGTTTGTTAAGTTAGTCTTATTCCAAAATGGAATAAATTAATTTTTGTCCTCAAAATTCTTAACACAATACCCCATAGTGACAATGTGTAAAAATATGAGATATGGTAAGAACTTACCCTTGTTATCTCTATTTCTACGAAGTCCATAGGGTTCCACAGGATATCTTGGGGTATAGGCGATGGCGGCAGACATCCAGGCACCACAGAGTTAAATTTTCAGCCTCCCAGGATGCACTGGGGTCCCTCTCCTATACCCCGCCCCCGAGCCTCAGGCCACTCAGTTTCGTAACAAGCCATAGGCCGGAGCAGGAGCAAAAAAGAGAGAGAAGACAGTCTGGAACACACAAGAATCACATTCTCACCAGAAGGAGACGGAGAAAACGGTGACCAGATCAAAGCCCATCTGCAGTACAGGTGCGACAGGGCGGGAGTCCTGTGGAACCCTATGGACTTCGTAGAAATAGAGATAACAAGGGTAAGTTCTTACCATATCTCATATTTTCTACTTCAGGGTCCATAGGGTATCCACAGGATACCTTGGGGATGTCCCAAAGCAGTATCCTTTAACGGTGGGGACGTTCCTGTGCTGTAAGGAGAATCCGCCGCCGAAAGGAAGCATCCTGAGAGGCGAAGGTATCAAAAGCATAATACCTTACCAAAAATATGGACAGATGACCACGTGGCTGCCAATCACCGCTGAAGCGCCACGTCGAGCTGTCCACGAAGGACCCACAGACCTAGTGGAAGAGCTTTAATAGAGGATGGAACAGGAAGACCTGTGAATCCATCCTGCCAAAGTTAGCGTAGTGGCAGGCCAACCCTTTTTATGGAAACCAGAAAGGACAAAACCGAGAGTCTGATTTCCTAAATGGACTGGTACGGTCAACTTAAATTCTTAGCGCCCGTACCACAGCCAAATAGGCCTCACCAGCAGACAGGACTGGGGAAGTAAAGGCAAGCACTGCCCTGTTCCTAGGAAAGATGAGAAAAAGGGAGGTCTACATGACAGAGCCTCCCATTCTGAGATCCTACTGGCCAAATTAAAAGCCAGAAGGAATACAGTCCTAGCCGTAAGCCATTTGAAATCCACTGAGCCCAGTGGATCAAATGGCGGTCCTCAGAGAGCCCTAAGGACCACAGCCAAATCCCAAGGAGCCACAGGTGGAACAAAGGGATGCTGAATATAACGTACACCCTGCACAAAGGTGCGGACATCAGGAAGAGTAGCAATCCTACACTGAAACCATACTAACAGGGCAGAAACCTGCACCTTGAGGTAAGCAAGGCGAAGACCGTTATCTAAGGCCACCTGTAGGAAAGCCAACCTCTGGATATCCGGAATACCCGAGGAGCCTAGCCTCTAGGGCGACACCTGAAAGAAAGTATACCATACCTAATGGTAAATTCTTGCAGATAAAGACTTCCGAGCTCTTAGCATGGACACAGCCCCTGCTAACTATAGAGCTGGAAAAAACTCCTAGACCTTAAGAGGGCAGTCTCCACCACAGACAACCCAGGTCTGGGTATCAGCCAGGATCCTGAGACAACAGGTCCGGGCGTAGAGGCAACAGCTTCAGAGTGTTAACTGAGAGGCTCCGAAGATCTGAGTAATAGTGCCATCTGGCCTACGCTGGAGCTATCAGCAGGAGTGTGCCTCCTTCTTGCTATTACTGGAGGAAGAAGGGATAACGGAGGGACGAGGTACACAACTTGGAAGGTCCACTTGACCTACCTACATCTATCAGAAGAGTCTCATCTCTGAAAGGCTCCACTTGTTCACCAGAAGATTGAACACCTCTTGACGGCTGAGAAAGCCTGCTTTCCATCTGAGGATTCCTGAATGAACACTGCCGATAATGGCAGGGATATAGCCTTCCACGCAAGCCAGAATTCGGGACACCACTGTTAGTGTCGCCTGACTTCGGGAACCTCCTAGGTGGTTTACATAAGCCATCATGATGGCGTTGTCAGACTGTACCTGCACGGTATTTCCGTGGAGGACCTGTCCTGCATGCTGGAGAACCCTGAGTTCTCAGATGTTTATGGAAAGCGCAAAAACTACTGGTGTCCACCTGCCCTGGAACAAGTGTGGACCCGTCATGCTTCCCAGCCACGGATACTGGCGTCCGTCGTCAGAAGGACCCTGTCCGCAATCCCAAAGGGGGTGCCCCTTGTTTTTAGGTAAGCTTTCTGCAGCCACCAGGCCAGAGAGAGACAAACCTCCGGGGAAAGCCTATTGACTTTATCCTATGGGGCAACCCATCCCATCCGGAGAGGATCAAGTTCTTTAGAGTGAAGCTGGGTAGTCTCCACCATGTCGAACAGCGACATCCTGGAACCCAGGAACCACATTGCCAAGTGAATAGACACTCGGCGACTCTGCAGGCAACTACGTACCTTTGCCTGTAATGCAGAGATCTTTTCCTCAATCACAAAGATCCTCAGATGTTGGGATATGGAGCATCCTCTGCGAAGAATCAGAGAGGACCATTTCCAGTTTATCAGTCAGCCCTAACGTAGCAACACAGATATTGTCCGTTGCATATGGCACTGAAGTATCTCTGGAGACCGTGGTAACAACAGGAGGTCACTCGGATAGGGTAACAAGCGGACCCCCTGCATCCGCAGGTGGGCTGCCATAACTACCATGACCCTGGTAAACCGTGAGGCGCGGAGGCCAGACCAAGGGGCAATGCCAGAAACTGGAAATGCTTATCGACCACTGCAAACCTGAGGAAAACACTGGTGTACTAAGAAAAGAGGGATATTCAGGTAGTCACCCTGAATATATCCAACGACACCACAAAATTCCCAGGCTCCATTGAATGATGGAATGCAGGGTCCCTCTCCCGAACCGAGGAACCCTTAAGAATTTGTTGAAGGATTCGAGGTTGAGAATATCCTGGTAAGACCCATTGGGTGTCTGTACCAGAAAGAGGATGGAGTAATACCTCGTTCCCCTTTGGGGCAACGGAATAGGTACTATAACTCCTGCCTGGAGCATAGAGTGTAACACCCTCAAAAATTACAGGGCCTTGTCCTGAATTGACAGAAGACCTGTAACGAAAAACCTTCTGGGAGGCTTTTACCGGGAGGAAAGGACATACCTTCAAGAAAATACTTCTCTTAACCCAGTGTCCGTGGTGCTCAGACACCAGCACTGGGCGAACTGGAGAAGCCGGCCTCCAACTCTGGGGGCTCCCGAGAGGAGGCCCGTCCCGTGAGGCTGAAGGCTTATAGTCCAACTTGGGAGTAGGACGTCTTGTACTCCAAGCCTGTTCTTATGGCTGAGCAGATTTCCTGGCTACTGACTCTCTTGGAAAGCTGTATTTTAGACTTACCCTGGCCTCACAGGGCCGAAAAGACAAAGTCCCAGACCCTGATGGGACTGTAGCCGATGGCAGACACGCAGACGTAGCTGCTGCCTGCAGGGCCACAATTGCGTCCAGACGAGGGCCAAACAGGACTTGTCCCGTAAAAGGCAAAGCATTCCAAATGGAATCTGCGTCCGCTTTCCAAGAGCGCAACCACAGGGAGCGGCAAGCCGCTACTGCTGCCGAGGAGATTCTGGAAAGGAGTAGGCTATATGTAAGACCGTCTCATTATGAACGTGGCAAAGTCTCTGAGAATTTGCCACTATCCACCTGCTCTGCTGGAGAGTCAGTGTGCAGAGATCCAGTTACCTACTCAGTGTTCCATGGCTCTGGCCCCCCAGCACACGGCCATAGCCGGCCTGGAAGCCCCTCCAGCAAGGGAATATTGGATTTTAGATATATTTGCACCTTGCAATCTGGAACCTCCTTCAAAGAGGACCTGGAGGGCATGGGCAACGTAGCACTCCTCACTAGGTGTGTAACATGAGAATCTACCCGTAAAGGTAACTCCCATTCGGAAATGTAATTATCCGCAAAAGGGGTATGCAAAAGGTCAACAGTTTCTGAGGCTGGAACCGCTTACCCGGATTTTCCACGCCTCCTCTAAATGATCCACCTGACCAAATAGAGGAATTACAGTGGCAACACCCTTATCCTTAAAGAAGGCATATTTGGATTTAGCCACGGGGGATATGTAATAACCAAAGCTGCACGGACTGCCCGTAGAAGGCCAGGTATATAGACTTTAGACCCAGACTACGCCGTCACCGTCACCGTCATCAGACGTCATGTCTTTACCCGTCTGAGACCCGAAAGGCCGTTTAGAAGGCCGAAATGGTGACTCCCCCTGTAAAACGTCCATCAGGTGCTATACCATTTGGACAATAAATTCACCCACACAGGCTCCTGCGAGACCTGGGGGGGCGAAAAACAGGATACACTGGGGTACCATCAACTGTCCAGGGACCCCTGCATGTGATGAGACCACCACAGGCTGTGATAACCCCTTGGGGAAACGCAGGGGGCGTTGCCCACAAAGGCTGTAAGCATTTTAGCCAGCCGAGGGCGGTCCCCTTTTTTGTGCAGGCACAGTGACAGAAATGGGGCGTGATATATAATACAACATGCCCTCCATAAACCCTCAGCGTCTACATATCCCTCCGCTAACTGCACATGATATCAGTACATTATAGCTGGAAGAGGATATCCTCGTTCACTTTCCGACATGAGGAGTGTGAACGGAGCGTATGTGACCTCCCACACAGAAAAACCACGTTTACTGTGAGGTAATAAACACCCTGCGACACCGCACCGCAAGGGCTGTAGCAGAAGAACAGGGATAGGAAAAGGCTGACAGTCAGAAATGAAAGTACAGGCAAACAGCGCTAGCATTTAAGTCACATACAATGCACAGATAACATCCTGCATTACAGGCACTGCGATCAACTACACAGACCAGAGCCTGGTAGGAAACAGTGCTGCATACACTGACCTTAATTGAAGGAGAGGTATGCGGGGGACCCGGACCGCAATGGCATCTGTATCAGCTTCCAGCAGCGTTTGCCATCCCCAGCACATGTAGTGAGAAAATGGCCACCGAGGAGCAGAGAGAAGGCAGGGCCCGGGGGAGGAGCGCTGACACAGCCCGCTCAGACCGCTGTGGAATGGCACTGTGCAGCGGGGGAGACGCCGGCTGTGAGACAGGGAAGGCGTTCTCCCCTGGCGTGCTATCAACCCCTGGGACGCCGCGCTGTACCGCACATGCTGCGGCCCGCTGTCCCTGGTGGTCTAGTGGAAGGCGCAGGATCAGTACCTGGCCCCACGCGCAGCCGGTCCCCAGGGAGCCCCCTGCCTGGGGACCAAACAGGACTGTGTTACCGGCGGGTGCCCACCGTGGGACCCCGCCGCTTACCTTGTTCCCCGTGCATCCGGCCACAGTCCAGGTAGCCGGGGATCACCGCTAGCTGTGACCCCAGCTACCTACCAGCATCCCCGGATCGGTACCGGCGTTCTGGTACCAGCGGGGTGTAGGAGTAACAGCATGGACGTCAATACTGACTGTCCTATGCTGGAGCACTCTAGTTGTGCAGCCACAGCTGCGAAGAAATATTCAGGGGCCTTAAAAAGACCCCTTTCTGTACGGTGCGACTGGTCCGGCCAGGCACCTACGAAAAACTGAGTGGCCTGAGGCTCGGGGGCGGGGTATAGGAGAGGGACCCCAGTGCATCCTGGGAGGCTGAAAATGTAACTCTGTGGTGCCTGGATGTCTGCCACCATCGCCTATACCCCAAGGTATCCTGTGGATACCCTATGGACCCTGAAGTAGAAAAGATTTTTTTTTATATTTTTGCAAATTTAAATAAAAAAAAAAAAATCAAACTAAGAAATCACATGTACATAAGTATTCACAGCCTTTGCTCAATACTTTGTTGATGCACCTTTGGCAGCAATTACAGCATCAAGTCTTTTTGAATATGATGCCAGAAGCTTGGCACACCTATCTTTGGGCAGTTTCGCCCATTACTCTTTGCAACTCTCAAGCTCCATCAGGTTGGATGGGAAGCGTCGGTGCACAGCCATTTTCAGATCTCTCCAGAGATGTTCAATCGGATTCAAGTCTGGGCTCTGGCTGGGCCACACAAGGACATTTACAGAGTTGTCCTGAAGCCACTCCTTTGATATCATGGCTGTGTGCTTAGGGTTGTTGTCCTGCTGAAAGATGAACCGTCGTCCCAGGCTGAGGTCAAGAGCGCTCTGGAGCAAGTTTTCATCCAGGATGTCTTTCATTGCTGCAGTCATCTTTCCCTCTATCCTGACTAGTCTCCCAGTTCCTGCCGCTGAAAAACATCCCCACAGCATGATGCTGCCACCACCATGCTTCACTGTAGGGATGGTATTGGCCTGGTGATGAGCGGTGGTCTCCTCCGAACATAATGCCTGGCATTGACGCCAAAGAGTTCAATCTTTGTCTCATCAGACCAGAGAATTTTGTTTCTCATGGTCTGAGAGTCCTTCTGGTGCATTTTGGTAAACTCCAGGCGGCTACCATGTGCTTTTTACTAAGTAGTGGCTTCTGTCTGACCACTCTACCATACAGGCCTGATTGGTGGATTGCTGCAGAGATGGTTGTCCTTCTGGAAGGTTCTCCTCTCTCCACAGAGGAATGCTGCATCTCTGACAGAGGGACCATCGGGTTCTTGGTCACCTCCCTGACTAGGGCCCTTCTCCCCCGATCACTCAGTTTAGAAGGTCGGCCAACTCTAGGAAGTGTCCTGGTGGTTCCGAACTTCTTCCATTTACGGATGATGGAGGCCACTGTGCTCATTGGGACCTTCAAAGCAGCAGATACTTTTCTGTACCCTTCCCCAGATTTGTGCCTCGAGACAATCCTGTCTCAGAGGTCTACATACAATTCCTTGGACTTCATGCTTGGTTTGTGCTCAGACATGCACTTTCAAGTGTGGGACCTTATATAGACAGGTGTATGCCTTTCAAAATCATGTCCGAACACCTGAATTTACCACATGTAGACTCCAATTAAGCTGTAGGAATATCTCAAGGATGATCAGTGGAAACAGAATGTACCTGAGCACAATTTTAAACTTCATGGCAAATGCTGTGAATACTTATGCACATGCGATTTCTTTGTTGGTTTTTTTTTTACTACTTAAATTAGCAAAAATCTCAAAAAAACTTTTTACACGTTGTCATTATGGGGTATTGTGTGTAGAATTTTGAGGACAAAAATTAATTTACTCCATTTGGAATAAGGCTGCAACATAACAAAATGTGGAAAAAGTGAAGCGCTGTGAATACTTTCCGGATGCACTGTAATAGCTAGAATCTGATTGGTTGCTATGGGCAACATCTCCACTTCTAAAAACTCTCACTTTAATAAATATACCCCTAAGACTCTTAACCAACCCTTCTTGCAGAAAAGACAAGACACTCAGAACCTTTCAGGTTTGAACTTGTGTTGTTCACACCAAGAAATATAGATCTTCCATATTCAATGATAAATCTAGGGAGGTAACTGGTTTGCGAGCCTGTATCATAGTTTTCACAACAGATTCTGATAACCCTTTGGCCCTCAAGATATTGGATACAAGAACCATGCAGTCAAAAGCCAAGCGAGGCAAATCAGGGTGATGACATGGACCCTGAAGTAACAGATCTGGATGCAGGGGCAGACGATACGGAACATCTGCCAGTATGTTCCGAAGAACTGTGTACCAATGACTGTGCGGCCAGCATGGAGCCGCCAGAATGACCGGCCGTGCCGCTAATCGAATCCACTGAATTACCTTTGGTAACATTACCAGAGGAGGAAAGACGTATCCCAGCTGGAACACCCAAGGTGCTGTCAGACGAGAAGCCATTAGATCTATGTCTGGAGAGCTCCACCTGGAAACTATTTTCGCCATCACCTCCTGTTGTAATTCCATTCCCCTGGGTGCACACTGGCAACTTAAGAAGTCCGCCTCCCAGTTGTCCACACCTGGAATGTTAATTGGTGAAATAGCTGGAATACCAGTTTTCTGCCCAATGAAGGATGTAAAAAAAAACCCTCCCTCATTGCTTG